>JAGFBZ010000303.1:281264-324355 GCA_018398805.1 Hirundichthys speculiger | reverse complement strand
TCCTCTGTGGACTCGTTCCTCCATCTGTGGACTCGTTCCTCCCTCCGTCTGTGGACTCGCTCCTCCTCTGTGGACTCGTTCCTCTCTCGTCCGTCTGTGGACTCGTTCCTCCTCCGTCTGTGACTCGTTCCTCCGTCTGTGGACTCGTTCCTCCTCTGTGGACTCGTTCCTCCATCTGTGGACTCGTTCCTCCTCTGTGGACTCGTTCCTCCATCTGTGGACTCGTTTCCTCCTCTGTGGACCGTCTGTGGACTCGTCCTCCTGTGGACTCGTTCCTCCTCTGTGGACTCGTTCCTCGTTCCTCCGTCTGTGGACTCGTTCCTCCCTCCGTCTGTGTGACTCGTCCTCCATCTGTGGACTCGCTCCTCCTCCATCTGTGGACTCGTTCCTCCGTCTGTGGACTCGTTCCTCCATCTGTGGACTCGTTCCTCCTCCTCCTCATCTGTGGACTCGTTCCTCCTCCGTCTGTGGACTCGTTCCTCCATCTGGGACCGTCCTCCACCGTTCGTGGACTCGTTCCTCCGTCTGTGGACTCGCTTCCTCCGTCTGTGGACTCGCTCCTCCTCTGTGGACCTCCTCGTTCCTCCATCTGTGGACTCGTTCCTCCATCTGGGATCTGTGGACCTCCTCCTCCTCCTCGTCTGTGGACTCGTTCCTCCCACTCTGTGGACTCGTTCCTCCTCCTCCACTCGTTCCTCCGTCTGTGGACTCGCTCCTCCATCTGTGGACTCGTTCCTCCTCCTCCATCCATCCCTTTTTTCTTTTTGCTCGTCCATCTGTTTCGTGTTCTCTCACTCGCCTCCACACTCGTTTATTTTTTTTCGTCGTCTGTAGCAGTGTTCGGTTGTCGCGAGTGTGGATGTTGTCCTGTTGTTGTCATGGATGACGTGGCTTGTATTTTTGATAAACAAGTCACTTAGAAATATAAGTAGCAGGACCAGCCAAACTTCTAAAAAATAAAGCGCAACTTACTCTGGGAAATACGGTAAATGTCAAAATCAGCTTTTACTGCCAGATACACAAATGCACTGGCAACACTGCACATTATAGACCAAATCCAAACCTGAAGAAAAAAATATCACATTTGTTATTACTTTAAACACATACCTGCAAACTGGTTGCTTTTCAGAAAGTAGCCATTTTGAATCATTATGTCAGTATCCTCTTTGCAATGCCACATGCACACATGAGTGTTTTGGCCAATCACAATCAAGCTAAGGGCGTCGCTGCTTTCCCGTTACTTGGATGAAGGCAGTTTCTCATGATGCGTAACGTTACTTCAACAGACCCTAGTGGTAGTTTTGAGCTAGTTCTGTTTTATTGTTAGAGACTTAACTCAAAATGTCTGGGTTTTGAAGATTGGGCTGTTCAAAAAAAAAAAAAAAAAGCTATGTCTGCATTTTTCTTTACAAACTGTTTAACAGTTTAATTTAAAACAAAGATTTAATAACTGAACTAATATTTAGTTGTAGAACAGCTGTTTCTGAGAACTGCTTCACATCTGTGTTCATGGAGTCGACCAACATCTGGCGCCTGTTAACAGGTTTTCCAGTCCAGGACCGCTGGACTCAACTCCACCGTAGCGGCTACCAGGGTATGGAAGTATTTCTGTGCCACCTGAGTTTGAATACGAATTTTTAAGATTGAAATTTTTCAGCATCAAAATCAGACTTTGAATTTTAAAAAACATCAGATTTCTAGCACTGAATATTTTTTGCCTCTGAATTTTATTTTGTTAAAATAAATTCAGTGTTAAAAAAAAATGTGTTGTCTTAAAATATTCAGTTTTTTCAAAATTCAACACGCAAAATTCAACAAAAAAAATCAACATCTCAAAAAATTCAGTGTAAAAAAAAAAATTTCTAAAACTTCAAAAAATTCAGTGTAAAAAAATTCAACCTCAAAAAATTCAGTGTAAAAAAGAACCAGACTCAACATCCGGGTCACCAGGGAGAAGCAATCGATCCCTGTCTCAATTCAGCCAACGTCCAGCCAATCACGTTACGCTCCATTGGTCATGTGACACCCACCCAGATAGTAAGACCGACCGGTCGGCCATGGCAGCAAACTCAGGTGATGGTGCTGCGGTGAGTTCTTTTACTTTATTTGCTGTTTGTATTAAACATTTAAAAATACATTTATTAAATGATATTACTTGACTGGACGTTGGCTGAATTGAGACAGGGATCGATTGCTTCTCCCTGGTGACCCGGATGTTGAGTCTGGTTCTTTTTACACTGAATTTTTTGAGGTTGAATTTTTTTACACACTGATTTTTTTTTTAGAAATTGAATTTTTTTACACTGAATTTTTTTTGAGATGTTGATTTTTTTTTTACACTGAATTTTTTTGGGGTGTTGAATTTTGAAAAACTAAATATTTTAAGACAACAATTTTTTTTTTTAACACTGAATTTATTTTAACAAAAATAAAATTCAGAGGCAAAAAAAAATTCAGTGCTAGAAATCTGATGTTTTTTTAAAATTCAAAGTCTGATTTCGATGCTGAAAAATTTCAATCTTAAAAATTCATATTAAAACTCAGGTGGTACAGAAATACTTCCATACCAGGGTAGCGTGAAAACGGTGTCCTCTAGGTGGCAGCACCAGTCAAAACTGGTCACTACTGCTGCATCTGGAGCTTTTGGAAGATACAAAAACCTTTTGGTTTTGAACCTGACACTTCAATACCTCAGCAAAATATTCTTTCTTTTCTTCTTCACTTTCTGGAAACTTCCACAAAAGAAATAAAAAAAAATTAAAAAATTGCAAATAGACCTATATATATATATATATATATCCTTGTTGGCTCTTTTCAGGTTATCCACCGTTCTGTTCAGAGACGCCACAGGAGACGTACAGGAAGGTTATGAACTGGAAGGAAACGCTCGTCTTCCCGCCTGAAGTCCCCATCTCAGAGAAGGCCAAAGACCTGATACTAAGGTTCTTCATGATCTTGTTCCAGCGTGTAAAATATGAAGATTTGATTTTTACTGCTAATTAAATCTCTGTAAAGTAAAAACACAAACCTCGTCAGTGAAGCTTTAACAGTGAGGGTGAAAGAAAGATGAGTTTTCATGTTTTTCTGTCTCATAATGATCAAAACTGCGGCTCTAATGAGCCGGTATTTTCCTCTGCCACGCTCATCTACATGTCAAGACCAATCGGACCGTTTAATTAGAACTTCCTGTATGCGTATTTAAGGTACTGCACCGATGCGGAGAACCGGATCGGAGCTGTGAGCGTGGAGGAGATCAAGAGTCACCCGTTCTTTGAGTCGGTGGACTGGGAACACATCAGGTGAGAAGCCCACCTGCAAGAAAAGTGACTCGGATGATGCGGAAAAGCACTTTCACAAAAGAAAGGGGGATAAAATGGTGAATAAATTCTTTCCACAGAGAGCGGCCGGCAGCGATTTCTATTGAAATCAAAAGTATCGACGACACGTCAAACTTCGACGACTTCCCAGAGTCAGACATCCTTCAGCCAGGTTGGTCAGGAGCAATGAACATGCTGATTAAATTTAAATTTATCATTAAGCTGAAAAGAACCTGTAATTGAAGATTGTGAAGGATTTAGTGACATCTAGTGGACGTCTAACAGCAGAGTTGAAGGTTGCAGCAAAGTCATCCAAACACCGGAAATCTGACACTTACAGTCATGGAAAAAATTATTAGACCACCCTTGTTTTCTTCAGTTTCTTGTTCATTTTAATGCCTGGTACAACTAAAGGTACATTTGTTTGGACAAACATAATAACGATAACCACAAAGATTGCTCATAAGAGTTTTATTTAAGAGCTGATATCTTACCATTTTCCATGGTTTTCTTGATTATAACCTAAATCACTTAAGTTTTTACATCAATAGCTATGGCGTTGTACTGCCAAAAACACTGCTTTTATGCATTCAGTGTTTTCTTTTCTGTCTGTTTTAGTCACATGATGACGTTTAGTGGAACCAGGTATTAAAATGAACAAGAAAGTGAAGAAAAAATGGTGGTCTAATTATTTTTTCCATGACTGTATGTGTATTTAAAAAAAAATCACAAATTGCTGTTGTTGACACTAGGTAATTAGAGTTTAACGATTTTCTTTTTTTTTTTTTTTTTGAACAGCCAACGCGACGGAGCCCGACTTCAAATCGAAGGACTGGGTGTTCCTCAACTACACGTACAAGCGCTTCGAGGGTCTGACCCAGCGAGGCACCATCCCCACATACATGAAGGCGGGAAAGGCCTGACACGCCGGGACGGGGAGGAGAATACGGACTTTTTACGGACACAGGGTCGGGCCTCGGAGCCCCGCTGGTGCTGAAGGCTGCGCCGCCAGCCTGTCAGTCTAAATTTAGCCCTCATCACAAGTTACTTAGGTCTGTTCAGCCACCACAAGAACGCCAACAGCTCAGAATTTAAGGAGCCTTACCGCATTACCTCGGTTGTTTGTATCATATGTGCCGTATTTAGCCATAGCTCTCAGGCCAGCTCACTAACTAGGACACTAAATCAGGATATTCTGCATGTTCACACCATCTTGTGTCTGGAGATGTTGTTTTTATTTTCTTTTATTTTTTTATTTTTTAACTCCGAATGAGGCTTGAAAACAAATCACTGCTTTGACATCTTTACATAGATAGTTTATACACTGGTGGCTTAACTAGCTCAGATGCTAACTGAGTTCGAACCTCTGGAACATCTGGCCTGTCGTAGCACAGATGCTGTCACACTGTAAGGAAAGTTCCAGCATGATTTACAGTGTTTTTCTTTTTGCTTCATATGAAGCAAGTATTTGAATTTGAAGAAAAATGTAACCCTGCCTACCTGGCAGGGGCATCGTATTAGGGTTTATTTGTGTTTAAAAGTAGATTAATCTAATCTAAATAACCTCAACATCGACCACAAATGGGTTAAATCTCCAGAGCAGTTTTCTGATATATATTTTTAAAATGCTATCTCAAACGTTGGTTCTAAACGTCAGATAGCTGTTCGGTCAGTGTCATCCTGATCGGTCGTCATCCTGGAGGAGAATAAAGAATATCTTTATCGTTTTACATCATCTCCTACTGAGTCGAGGGTTCAGGTTCTCCTTTAACGGGTCGCCCATCTCTAACCTGGCGATCCTTCTGGTCCTCATGAGGGTTCAGATGGCGTCAAAACTCTCAGAAAGTCGATGTGGACGTACAGCGAGTGAACCGCGAGGTCGCAGACTGACGTTTTTGACGTTTGTGGTCGTTCTGCTACCTCGGTTCAGGCTGATACGTGCTTCAATAAGGTTAGTTTTCACAGTCCAGCCTCATTTAAATTCTCCGGGGATGAGTCAGTCGTGGGGTTTTAAAGGTGCGTGCACGAGCAACCCGTTAACCATTTTCTAAATGTCTCCCCCCCGATTCTCTTCTCTATTGTCCTGTTCCCCTCCGCTGCCTCTGTCGACACAAAATGACTGAAAAGAAGATTCAGAAAGGGAGAAAAGACAAATAAAGACCCAATATTTCTAAAGCTACCAACATATCAGCATCTGCTGCGCTGCTGCTTTCAACGATGACACACTTAACGAAGCGCACATGTATGGAAGTATTTCTGTGCCACCTGAGTTTGAATACGAATTTTTAAGATTGAAATTTTTCAGCATCAAAATCAGACTTTGAATTTTAAAAAACATCAGATTTCTAGCACTGAATTTTTTTTTGCCTCTGAATTTTACTTTGTTAAAATAAATTCAGTGTTAAAAAAAAATTGTTGTCTTAAAATATTCAGTTTTTCAAAATTCAACACGCAAAGAAATTCAACACCCCAAAAAATTCAGTGTAAAAAAAAAAATCAACATCTCAAAAAAATTCAGTGTAAAAAAATTCAATTTCTAAAAAAAAAAAATCAGTGTAAAAAATTCAACCTCAAAAAAAATTCAGTGTAAAAAAAGAACCAGACTCAACATCTGGGTCACCAGGGAGAAGCAATCGATCCCTGTCTCAATTCAGCCAACGTCCAGCCAATCACGTTACGCTCCATTGGTCATGTGACACCCACCCAGATAGTAAGACGGACCGGTCGGTTTTTTGAGGTTGAATTTTTTTACACTGAATTTTTTGAGGTTGAATTTTTTTACACTGATTTTTTTTTTTAGAAATTGAATTTCTTTACACTGAATTTGTTTTTGAGATGTTGATTTTTTTTTTACACTGAATTTTTTGGGGTGTTGAATTTTGAAAACTGAATATTTTAAGACAATAATTTTTTTTTTAACACTGAATTTATTTTAACAAAATAAAATTCAGAGGCAAAAAAAAAAATTCAGTGCTAGAAATATGATGTTTTTTAAAATTCAGTCTGATTTTGATTCTGAAAAATTTCAATCTTAAAAATTCGTATTCAAAACTCAGGTGGCACAGAAATACTTCCATACACATGCAAAGTTAAACAAGCCAGCATCATCGCTGTAAAGATATCAGCTCCTGGATTTTAGCATTTAGCTCCACTGCTCAACTGTTGTGGCTTTATACGCTCCAGATGTACCATGATTGTCTTGAACTCCGCTTCAGTGAGGGAAGATATAACGTAGAACAGATGAGCACACGCTAAAATCATGCTGGAATCCTCCTCTAACCCTCATGTTAGCGATGCACCGTCTTTAAGAAGATGGTGTCGACTCACGTCTCTGGTTTTCAGCGCAGATGAACCATTTAACATGTCAGTGCAGTTCATCATGTGCTTGACATCTGTTTCTGTGGAGTGTTGCCCATTCATTCTCATTGCCAAACTGACTACTGTGTGTGTGTGTGTGTGTGTGTGTGTGTGCACGTGTCCCTCGACAGCCACTCGTTTTGTTCAGAGCACCGCTACACAACGGATTTCAATTCTAGTTCGTCCAAGATCTAATGGACAAAACATGCAAAGTGCCTTTTTAAGTAGCTGACAAATATATAAACACCATACGTTTAGCTGTAATTTAGTTGAGATTAATCAGAGGTTATTCATTCAAATTAGATTAATATTAGCTGCGGAAAAAAGAGAAAGGTTGGTTTGGGTTTGTGTGGGAACAACGGTTGTCTTTAAAGCAAATACAAGACAAGAAACAGGTCTGCAGAGTTATGACGCTGATGAGACCTGAAGAAACAAAGGTGGTATAGAAAAGCAGACTTTTATAGGTACGGTGATAAAACTGGAGGCTCGTAAAAGTAGAAACTCGCTGAACAATGCGTCGTTGTTAGATGAGATAAAACTACATTTGATTTGACAAAACTCTAAAGAACAGAATAACACGGTGGATGTCTCTGTGTCTTTAAAGTTTTTTAGTTTTTAATCTTTAGTTTTTTTTTTTTAGTCAAGTACCTAGTACGAATGTGTTTAGTCGCTTTACGGTAAAAAAAAAAAAAAAAAAAAAAAAACTGCATTGGAGGCCTGTCTTCTGCTAGAATCGAACCAGTGAACCGGTCGCGACGAGACGCAGCGCGATAAAGAGTCACCAAAGACCTCTGAGCGCCGCACGTCGTCCGAATACAAATTCAGATGTAGCTGTCGCTTACTGCACTAAACATAAAACTACCTAAAAAAACAAAACAAAACAAAAAAAGAGCTAAATGTGTTTATGGAATAATTTGTCATTTCTATTTCTATACTTGTGGAAAAGAAAGAAAGAAGAGTGTGCAGGGAGAGATGTGTGGAGCTATAAATGTACATGTCGAAACAGGAAGTAAAGTGAGGACGTGACATCATCAGAGTGATGTCATCGCAGGAGTCTCATGTCAGGCTGCTGGTGTTATTTCTAAAGTTCTGAGTGTCTTCAGTCTGCTCGGATACCCCGGTGTTGTGTCTTCTGTTTTATCCGTCCAACCTTAACTCATTCATTATTCATTACAGACAGTTAAATGTGCAAACGGGTCGGTTGATGACAGTTTGAAAGATGTATTTTTTTTTTTTTGTTGCTGTTTAATTCACTTTTCTCTCAACTCCCTGCATCTGAATTGGCTGTTTTTCATATAACCTTAATTTTAAAGGGGTGTTCTTGCACGACTGCGAGGAAAAAAAACATAAACTGCTGAGATTTTACAGCCTCAAAGGCACTATGGCTAATGCTCCAAAAAGAGGGAGTCCTTCGCTTCCCATAATGCAACTGGGTGTGGCTTCCATCACATTCTCCCCATCTGGTGAATGCTCATGTCTTCCTGACTCCATGCTGCCTGGCTGGACATCACTGTGACATCATCAGGGTTGGTTTTTTTTTTTCCCAGGCTTCCAGAGCAAAGTTAATAGGATAATAATCCCAAAGGTGATTAAATTTAGCTTTGTGTGTAAAAGTGAAGGAGGAAAAAAAAAAAAAAAGACCCAACATTTTTCCCATTGATCAGTATCAACGCAGATAATAAAGCCGTGCTGCTCAGTTTCTGGGTTAAATTCACACGCATCCTTCTTTTTCAAAGTTTCCGGTCCAGATCCATACAGGATCACTGGGACACAGCAGCCCAACTCAGACCCGTTTCAGGTGTGACGCACCATCATGAAGCAGGTGTGCTTGTGCTGTCAGGTGTCCAATGTCTTCTGCTCTGTAAAAGGAAATGACGTCTCTGCTTTTTAGGAAGGTGGAAACAGAATGTGAACTTCTCTCACACACGAACACATACTTGATCTAAAGGGATTTAAAGTTATTGTGACTGACTTTGATTTTTCACGAGGTAAGAAAACATTCAAGGAACGTTTGTGAACATTTGTGACGGACCAAACCAGCGTGAGTGTTGTCGGGTAATAATTCAAAAGGAATGAAATGTTGCACATTAACCAGGAGAGCAGGGAAAAGTGTATATAAATCCTATTAAACAAAATAATACAAAAACGTATGACGGCTGATTAAACAATCAAATTTACTTTAAAATAAGCTTGGTGCCCCCCTCCCCATGAACCCCCCCCTCTGACCTCCACAGGTCACGGCTACGTTGTCAGATATCCGTGTAATGATGATGTACAATTCTGTTGTGAACGCTTGAAGGCAACTCTGTGGAGCGAAGAAGGAAATTCTCTTTAATATTCTCATTCATGTTAGTGGGATTTATGTTTTAAAAAATGCTCAAAAATAATAAAACACTTGAAATCCTAAGTTCCTTTAATGTCAGGGGTGAGTGGCTCTTATAGATAGATGGATAGATAGATCAGCTGTTTCCAGGTGGCCTCGATGGATTGATCATCAGCAGGTGCACTGTTAAAAAAATAGTTGAAAAACTAAAATTTCAAGAAAACTTTGTCTCAATTTGATTGTCAATGTCAAATCATCAAAAAATAACTCACATTTCATCGTTGTACCAGTTACATTTATATTGTTCTGTGAATAGTCACTATTATCAATTCTTCATTGGGCCAATATAAACTTGTTTATTAGCTGAATAGTGTGATTCACAGGACTACCATAAGCAAATCAACCCAAAGATTATTTTTAACCACTGGAATTAATAAATAAATAAATAAATGCATTTTAATAATAAAAGTCTGTTCCAACCGTTGCATAGATTTAAATAAAGCCTCGTTGTTCTGTTACATACGCGAGTAAAAAATGCAACTGAGATGCAAATCTTGAGCATGCAGGCTGCTAACTTAGCTAGTTTAACTAGCATTGTTAATTTAGGTACAAGCCAAATAACCAAGTAGCGAATTTACTGTAGCAAAAGTTTATCATCATGTCACTCGCTATTATTTAATGTAATACATGTCAATTTGCAGGCAAAATACTTAGTTTCCCAAGCTTGGTTGAAGGTCTTCATTTGAAATAAATACTCTCTCCATCGAAGCTGAGTTGTTGTCAGTTAGAAGCAAAGAAGCATTTGGACTTGCATTTGCTGTGCATTCTGGGAAACCTTGTCCAACTTTGTTGTCCCAACAACAAAATTACAAATTCAGCTTATTTACATTTACAAATTTAGACACAATGAGGTGCACATGATCGGTCTAATGTGCATTTACAAATTAAGATTAAGATTAATTAAGGCTATTTTAATTTTCATGTTCAAACAAATCAGAATACCAGCTTTGCTGAATAGATCGTCGTTTTCTTTTTTACAGTGCAGACCTATTAAAAAAATAAAAAAACAAGAAAAAGCAGTTGCTGGGAGCATTCAGGTGTGTTGATACTAGGGTTGGGAATCAAGAACCGGTTCCTGTGGAGAACCGGTTCCTGTAGATTCCTGTGGAAACCGGTTTCCTGTGGAGAACCGGTTCAACCGGTTCCTGTAGAGAACCGGTTCCTGTGTGTTTCAAGGAACCGGTTCCCTGGAATTCGTTTGGCAGTTTATCTATCGATTCTCTTATCGATTCCAACCAGCACGAATCTCACGTAATTTAAGCAAGTTACGCACAGTCAATTCCAGAAAGCACTTACGTGATTAAGCTACGTTGGTTTAGCACGCGCATTGCAGTTGTAAACAACAATGGCGCCCACCAGGTTCAAACGCTCCAAAGTTTGGCTTCACTTCACCAAAGAAAGATGGCAACAAGGCAACTAGCAGTGATTGTAAAGTGGAGATAACAGCGTCGGGAGGGAACACGGCTAACACGCAGAAACATTTGAACACACAACATGCTAACGAGTGTCGTGTTTTTGACGCTTCGGACTGATGGATCTCAACCCAGCAGCAGTAGCCAAGCTAAGATCACCTCTGGTAACTCTGGTTAGTAGCTATCCCGCTGCCTATGTGCTTCTTTGTAAAACACGCTATAACATTAGCGCTATGCTATTAAACGAATGCCTTCTGCATTACATTTAGAAGATGACCGTGACGAGAGAGAGAGTCTCTGGCTGGTTCAGAGGCTGGAAGACATGATTATTTACTGCTAAAGAATTGTTAATTCTTCATAGTATTTGCAGATTTGTACTTATTAGTATTTATCTTTCTTTATTATTATTTTTGAGTGCTTAGTGAGCTCATATATCCTTTTAAAAGGGAGATTTTTTCATTTCTATTAGGAAAAATCTGTTAGTAAAATGTTACACATTCTTGTGTATTTGCACAGTTACATATTACAACAGTTAACACGTTATCCAGGCTTTGGGCCTCTTTTGACTTCGCTGTTGAGTTTGTAAGGTCGTGACTTGTAAGTAAAAAAAAAAATGATGCTAATAAAACTGTTAGTTCTTCTTTTTCCCCAAATTAGAATCGATAAAGAATCGAATTGTTAAACAGTATCGATAATGGAATCGGAAAAATCTTATCAATTCCCATCCCTAGTTGATACAGTGCCAAGTGGTAAATATAAGTAATGGTATTAAACATTAAAGGAAGAAAAACAGGTTATATCTTAAGGGTTATATACACTGTTTGAGTTTGGGCTGTCAGGATGATAGACCAGTGGTGATCCTACTGGGTCTACTGGGATAACTGGAGGTTATCTGGATCATCGGGGGTTGTGTTGCAGTGACCAGGACCTGGACACCTGGAAGTCTTTGAGTGGTACCGGAGTATTCTAGAGGCAGATGTGAGCCCAGCTGTGTGACGGTGAGAAGTTGGCTGAAATTGAGTTAAATAAAAGGACAATAATCCGAAGCTCACCAGCAAATCTACATCAGAATAGTAGGAAGAAAAAAAAAAAAAGAAGGATAAAGGATCAATGGCCTCGTCACAGTCCAGACCTCAACTGGGCATCCCCCAAAACCTCAGTGAACTGAACCAAAGTTATAAAGAAGAATGGTCCAAGGTGCAGCGACAGATGGATAAAGTCGTTTCTTGGATGAAATGGCATGCAGGAGTTTGGGCTCAATCATTTCTGGCTCCATAGAAAGTCCAAAGTCCAGTGTGGACCACTTCAAGTCCACCTCGCTCTTATCAAGACTGTGAACTTTCAGTTAAAATCCCCCAAACGAGACTTGAAAGAGTCCAAACTGGTTACAGAAAGTGTTTTTTAATGGTGGCGTTAACTGCAGATTAGACCCTTTAATCATTTTATTTGCCTGAAAATCTCCTCGATTTTTCAAAAAAATCAGTTCCACCACATCACAAAACGCTCTTAATTCCACAGCAAGAAAATAATTAAGGAGCAACAATATGTGGATCATGGGTTGTAACACATAAACTATTAAATGCAGTTTCTAGAAGAAATTAATAAATAATTGCCAATTCTAGCTCCAGCACCTCATTTGATTCCTTTCTCTAGACTTTTTGTGATCTTAGTAACAGTACATCGTAGTGAGAGGTCGAGCAGATGTGTTGACCATATTTAGTAAAGAAACAGAGATCGAGCTTTAAAAGTTGGCAGAAACTGTATAAGAGCTATAAAAGTTTCCAAGGGGGAGCTGTGAATTAACCAAACAAGCTGCTTTTGAAAGTAGGACACTTATCTCTGATAGTGAGCAGAGCAGCTTTATTTTTCCTCTTCGAGAATCAGCTTGTTGCAGTGTTTGACCGCCGCCGCTAGAGGGCGCGCTGAGCAGATGTTTCTGCTGCTCAGGATCTCCTCAGTGGGCTCAGTGGTCATAAGAAACTTTGATTTTTTTTTTTTTTCCTCCCAAGCTTAACAGACAGAGGCTGTCGACACTGGTCGGTTAAAAAAAAAAAAAAAAAAAAAAAAAAAAAAGTCAGGCAATTATAAACGTTTAATTAAAGAACTGGGACAAAAGTTTCTTCAAAGCCTGGAATGAAACAAATAATTGCCCGACACGTTTCACAGTCACTTCATTTCACACTTTTCCTTCATTATTTCTGTCCTTTAGGTCGCGCTCTGCTTTTTATTACTCTGTGCTGTGACATTTAAACCAAACCTGTAACCATTTAATTGCTGAGCAGTGAGTCACGTGTGACATGATGATGGTGGGGGGGGGGGGGGGGGGGGGGTGGGGGGGGTGCGCGCACACACGCACACACTCCCCAGGAGTTAACCGGGTTTCTCTAAATCTCTTACCCCGGTTAAGGAAACCGGGTTTCTGGATCTCATTAAAGCAGGTTACCTGTGCTCGTGCAGGTTCACCTGAGCAGCGACAGTGGCCTGCAGTGACCTCATTATCACAACAAGGGAATTACTCTGCACACAGCATCCAACTTTTATTTCTCAAGCTTCTTGTTACCCACTATCCAGCCTGTTAACGGGCTACTAAATGCAGCTTTCCAGCAGTTTACGCTCCTTTTAGGTGGCAAAACTAGTGAAGTCACGTGATCAAAGTAACGGGGTCTTCTTATTAAAAGTGTTGGGTTATTTGCAACTAACATAAAATCTTCCCGACCTTTGATTTTTATCAAACCAATAAATGATCGCACCTAAAATGTTTGTTGAGCCCGAAAGCTGTGGTTAGTTATGTTGCCATAAAAGTTAAAGTTTATCCAAAGGCCCGGAGAGATCACGGGGGGGGGGGGGATTCAACAGTTTACACAAGATATGGACAGAAACAAGTCTATTTATAGCTTTTAAATGTAGAAGAAAAAACAAAAAAACTAGTTGTGATACTCGAGACAAGACTAAAATAAATGCGTATATTTATCTTTAAATCGTGTATTCTTTGTCCTGCTGAGAAATCAAACCTTCCCAGGTAATAATTCACGTTTCTACCGTCAGGTCATTTATTTTATCACGGCTCGTGACGTTTCGCGGTGTTTCCTGTCCGCGTTTCCGGGGAGCCG
Organism: Hirundichthys speculiger; assembly: GCA_018398805.1. Lineage (NCBI taxonomy): Eukaryota > Metazoa > Chordata > Actinopteri > Beloniformes > Exocoetidae > Hirundichthys > Hirundichthys speculiger. The sequence goes on along the minus strand of JAGFBZ010000303.1, from coordinate 310,776 downwards.
CGGCGCGCGGAGACGTCGCACTTTCTCCGCAGACGCGGTAGAAATGGGTTAACGAGCCAACCGACGCCACGTGACCGCCAAGTTATATAATATATAGGTCAACACGTTTCTGGCTGGCACGTGCAGCCTTCTCTCTTACATAAAGTCTCGTGCAAAGGTCTCGAATTACACTATGTAGGTGAACGCCGAAGATTGTCAACGTGAAAAAGACCTTTTACTTTGAGATTTATTTAGTGTTTTTTTTTTTTTCCACACTGGAGAAAAAAAAAATCTACTTACTGACATTATTTTGAGCTTTTCATATAATATTATAAATATTCTCACAGTTCTTTTGCTTTACATAAATCCCAAATTGTTGAACTGTACGGTATATTTATATAAAAAGTGACATATTTCAGACCGTTCTTGACAAGGACAAAATGTATGATTGTAAAGTACACTGTTTGACATTTAGTTGTATTTTTACAGTAGTTTACTGGCGACACTATTGCCAGTAAGTTACTGTAATTATCACCTTACAGTATTAATTCTGTAATAATGTTTTACAGTATATCATCTTTACTGGCTAAAACCAAATAAATAAGAGAATTAAAAGATATAAGTGCAAAGACATGATAAAAATAACTACAATTATACAATAAATAAGCTAAAATTTACTATACTAAAAGACTAAAACTAAAAGTTAGACATATAAATTTACCATCACAAAGGCCTACAGTAGCATTACTGTAAATGTCAACAGTAATTTACCATAGTTTCAAAAAATACAGCAAGTTACTGTATATAAAGGCACTTTACCCATAATACTATGCAAATTACAGTAACTTGTTGTAATCATATTTTCTGGTAGGTTTACTGGGCATTTTGTGGTATTTTACTGTAAAAATTACAGCAAAGGCAAACAGTGTAGAATCAGAGTTGTAACTGGGAATAAAAATATCATTATGTAGTCAGACGTAAATGAGTTTTTGAACAATAAAATATGTCTTTCAGTCATAAAATAAAATTTAAAAAAAGAAAGAAATCTGAATGTATCATATAAACTGGATGTTAACTTGTGGATGTTTGTGATCCACATTAGAAGCTCGGTACAAGTTCTACACCAGGACCGGACCGGACCGGACCGGACCGTGTGGTAGGTGACATCACTGCCACTAATCCACCAGGTAGAAATGTATTAAAAAGGAAAAACTGAAATATCAGACCCTAAACTCAGGACTGAGTTGAAGCACCATCTTCAGGTTAGTAGAGATGTTTGATCGGACTCCAGCCGGGCCGGTCCAGAACCAGCCGGTCCAGGACCAGCCGGTCCCGTGGTGGTGGACCTTAGGCCCAGTCTGAGGTCGCTGTGAAACGGATCTCCTCTCAGGATCTCTCTGTACGTGGTTCTGATCAGCTGTCCGTCAGCCCTGACCCGCCTCCCAGTCCCTGCTGGTGATAAACGCACCCACAGCATGATGCTTCCACCACCGTGCTTCACAGCTAAACAGTTCAATCTTGGTTTCGTCAGACCAGATAATCTTGTTTCTGATCGTATGAGTCCTTCTGGCGCCATTTTTCAAACTCTAGAATGACTTTCATGTGTTTTGCACGTTTGTCCAGCTGTTCTGCCTCCACATCAGCGGACGGCTGCAGCTAAGCCTGCTAAGCTCCTCCCATTTGAGAAGTAATGTGGATTTTAATGGAAAGCACTTTGGTCACCCTGTGTGTTGTAAAGGGCTCTATGAATAAACATCGATTGATTGATTGATTGATTGATTGATTGATTGATTGATTGATTGAAGTATGTGAGGCCTCTCCAAGTCATGTCCAATCAATTTAACGTGCCGCTCCAATCAAGGTGGAGAAACATCTTAGAAATAATCAAGAGAAAATGGGCACTGGGTGACACATTCTGCTCTAAAATTCAAACATTGTCTTCTATTTTCATCATTCAATCACGTCATAGTCGGTGCCTCCAGAACCAAATGCAGCAAAAAAAAATCCTCACAGCATGTTTTATTAAAGGTGCGGTGTTCCTTTCATTAAAAATAAAATACTTGATACCCAACGAGCCAATTAAGCTTTGGTTTAAATTAGAACATTGTGCATAAAGGCATGTTGCTTACACTGTTTGCCTTTGCTGTAATTTTTTACAGTAAAATACCACAAAATGCCCAGTAAACCTACCACAAAATATGATTACAACAAGTTACTGTAATTTGCATTGTATTGTGGGTAAAGTGCCTTTATTTACAGTAACTTGCTGTATTTTTTGAAACTGTGGTAAATTACTGTTGACATTTACAGTAATGCTACTGTAGGCCTTTGTGATGGTAAATTTATATGTCTAACTTTTAGTTTTAGTCTTTCAGTATTGTAAATTTTAGCTTATTTTATTGTATAATTTTAGTTATTTTTATCATATCTTTGCACTTATATCTTTTAATTCTCTTATTTACTTGGTTTTAGCCAGTAAAGATGATTTACTGTAAAACATTATTACAGGATTAATACTGTAAGTTGGTAATTACAGTAAGTTACTGGCAATAGTGTCGCCAGTAAATTACTGTAAAAATACAACAAAATGTCTAACAGTGTATCTATAAATGATTTGTGCATTTCTTTAAATACTAGAGTTCTACTTAATCAGTGAGGGCTGAAAACACCACCTGAGCCGTTATTGGACTCTTCATAGTATCTATTTGGAGTAAAGCGTCCAGCATGGAGGATCTTAAAAAAGCTTAGAACTCTTACTCACCACCTGACGACATCTGCTCTGTTTGAACCTCCCGTCTAAATAGAACCTAAAGTCCAAACTGAAATGGGATCTAACCAAGCCGCTCCCTGAACTAATCTGAACCTGAAGCATCTGGTCTCTCCAGATGCCTCGTTTAAAAAAAGACTTTCCAAGACTGAATGAGTAGTGTCACGTGTTTAGAGTACAGGTGAGTACAGGTGTATGGGGGGGTACCAGTAATCCTGACCCGGATGGTTCTGTTGGTGCAGTCTGAATTCATATAATCTGTTAAAAGTGAAAAGACCAGGAAACACACTCAGAGTGAGGCATCCTTCCCGCCGCCGCTGCGACTGGAAGAAAGCGAGAGAGCTCGCAGCGAAGTCGGCTCGGTGACGCGCCTGGAGCTTCTATTGAGGTCACCAAAACGAGCATGACACCGGGGAAACAATGTTTCTCGGTCCCTTTGTTTCAAATGACTGCAAAAAACATCATTTATCAGCCCGTTCATTTGTTCAACGCTAGTTTCCTGTCAGACCGGCTTTCTTTTCGTTCCTCTTGTGAAACATTTGTTATTTAGGCGTGATGGGGAATTAAAAAGTGTTCATACGTAAAAAAATAAAAAATAAAAAAAAATAAAATTGATAATATTATTGATGTTATTTATATTATTATTATAATTGTGAAGCCTGTCAAAGTCTGGATGGTTTCAGGGTAACTTGATGTGACAGAAGTGAATGGCGCGCGCCGTCCTGCTGTCAGGCGCACGCGGGCATGAATGAAGCAAAGCGGCGATGAAGGAGGAGACAAGGATGAACTCATCCCTTGTTCCCTTACGTCCCACAGGACATAGGTCGCTCACGTTTCTGTCCCCCACCCCACCCCACCCTACACACACACGCACACACACCCTCCGCCTTCTTGGTTTAAAAAAAAAAAAAAAAACTACGCGAGGCGGAGGGTGAGAGGAAAAAAAAAAAATTGAAGTCAATTATACAACAGCCCGGCTCTATGAAGCTCCCTCCTTTCCTCGTCTCCTATGCATTACTACTACAGCTGGTGGCTGGACGCTCGCGCTCCGCAGCCTTCTCTGGCCACGCGCCTCTCAGTCCGCAGGCATGTCGGCCGGGGGCTCCGGCGGGACGGCGGATAAACCGGCAGGTAGGCGCGGGGGGGAACCGTCCGGTCCGGTCCGGGACGGTGGGATAGTGATGTGGAGTTCAGCCACATTTTGATTAAAATAGTTGCTGAATCATTTCCATATATTTGGTAGTTTTTATTATTATTATTATTATTACGGTCCCTCATTACGACTTCTTGAGCCGTAACTAGTCTGTGGTTTAGTGTTAGCTTAATTTTTGTCATTATTGTTAACGGTGACAACACAATCGACCATTTTAGGAGCTTTTTGTCCGCAAACCTAACTCCGCCGAGGACATTTAACTCCGGCTCTGGAGATGCCGGCAGCCGTTAAATCGTCTTGTCGCGCGCTCTGCCCATTCATCAATCCCCCCACTACGTGCTCGTGTCCGGCGCGGCGCGCTTCCAGAGCGGCGGGGGCGGCGGCGTACCGGCGGGAGTCGCGTTTCTGTTTCTGGCAGGGACGAGTCCCGCAAACTACACGGAGCGACGTCGGTGTAAAACCGCAGAGACGTCGTCCTCAGTTGTCTCTCTTTCTCCCCCCCTTTACTATTTTACTATTTTAGAATCGAACCGCTGCCAAACGGCCGGATGAGTTTAGGAGGTCACGTGACTCCGCTGGGTCCGTCCGCCTTTTTCTTCCCCGTTCAGCTTCTTCCTTAAATCTGGGTCAGTGGATCAGTGGAGCAGCGCTGCCGTCGCTGTGCAGCAGAGGGAGGCAGCCGCTTCCTGCCGCTTCTGAACAGCTGAACCAGAAAAAAAAAAGAGAAACAAAGGAATGAAAACATTCCATGACAGGAACACAATGTGGAGCTCACGTCATGGCGCGTGAAGTATTGAGTCAAAGAAGTGCGAGGACCTACGGGAACACACGGCATCGGTTTACTCTAAACCACTACGCGTAGAAGAGCTTATCCTGTCTGTTTATTTCTAAATGATTTATTTCTAAATATTCATTAGTCATTCTATTGTGAAACAGGGGCGATTCTAGAGTCTTCTAGATTCTGAGCACCCTATGGGCCCCACCAGTAACATTAGTGAGAGGAGGACGATACCATTAGGCGGGGTCGTTTTCATTTTCATTCTTAAAATATAAACTTAAACCACAAACTATGGATTAGTTTTGGACATTATCTAAGCCTGTCAAATGCGGAACTAAAATTTTGGAATAACAACATTTATTACTCCAGGTTTTTGGGGTGCTGAATTTCAATTTAGGGGTGTTGAAGCACCCCTAAAAAAGGGCTAGCCTCGCCCATGCCCTTGCTCATTCACGTTCACCGTTCCCAGCCTTGCATGTATATATATATATATATATATAATACTATTATTAATAAATATTAGCACACTACAAAATTAAAATGTTTTTAATTTATCATTACTACATTATTACTGTATTAATGAGTAAGAATGTCTTTAGACTGTGTTTAGGAAACATATTAGCGTATATAATATAATATCATACATAGGTCTTTTAAAACTGCATCAATAATTTGCGGACTTTTGGGATTCGTGGGGTATGAAGGGATGTAACCCCTGCGAAATAATTATAGTATACTGTACTACAATTTTACACTGAAAGTGTTTTAATTTTAAATGGTCCAAAAAAAACAGGGTGGGAAAAAAATGGTGAAAAGGATCCTCCAAACATATATATATATATATATATATATATATATATATATATATATATATATATATATATATATATTTTCCATTTTTACTGCATCCTGTTCAAGGTCAGAGACTGGAATAAATACAAAGATTGACTAAAACAAACAAGTTTAGTGCTTTTTCTGCATCTTTTTCTGCATTTGAAGTGAACAAAACATTTAATGGTATACTTTTCTTTACTCATTTATGTATCTGTATCTTTGTAGAAAAGTGTTTTATCTGTGTCATCTATTCCCAAAAATGCTAATATTGCCACTAATTTTATTTTCTATATCAAGATTTCTGTTGTTTTTGATGCAGTGCATCTGCATGTCATTACCTGTTTAAACCAGACTGATTTTCTAGTAACGAGTTTCTAGTAACTTTTGGAAGAAACAAAAGAATGTCTTGAAATTCTTGGGGAAAACATTGACACTTAAGTTCTTATCTTTCAAACCCTTATATGTTTGATTTGTTGGATAGAAAAGATCCAGTGGGTGCCCAGGTTGCTATAAAAAAATGTGCATGGGACACAGAAAAACCCATATTAGTTGACCACAAAAAAAGCACGTGCTTTATAAAGTATGCATTGTGCCACATGTGACCTAATAGCTGCGTACACCACGTCGGCCTCATGGTTTTCACAGACTGTCGTGAGCAGTTTCTTTTACTGAAAGTCATTCAGCCAGAAATAAATGAGAACATGCTGTACTGTAACTGCAGGATTTTATGCTCGACTTCCTCACATCCATCCGAAACTCCGGCACTTTGGCTTTTAAATGTTCGTCGGAGTGAACGGTGACACTGAGCTCTGGAATAATGACCCAGAGCTGTGTCACGCTGATGCTGAGCTGTGGTGAGAATAAAATTAATAAAGAGAAAATTAAACTCCTGCAACATGTATTAATTACATTAGTTCCTGTACACGAACATTTCTTAGCCTGCAGCCACAAGAGATGACAAACACAGCGCTGAAAAATACATTTTCTTTTCACAGTTTTGGATTACAGAAATAACAAACTACTAAAAAAAAAAGAAGTAAATCCGTAATGTGATGTGAAAGAGAAACACATGAAAGAACAAGCAGGTTGATGTTTGCTTCCATAGGTGTGGTGACGTGAAAGTAGGGCACTAATGGTTTAACAACATAAAGATTAGAGTTGGTGGTTCTGGTCACCGCGGATATTAATAAAAGGAAATGCTGGATGTTCACCTTCAGCAGAACAGAAATCTGAGCTCAGGCCGGCTGGTTTTAAAATATTGAGTTCAGATTAACTGCAAGAGCGAGACATGACATAGCTTTAGTTTTAAAGGATGTTTTAGGGAGAAGATATTAATAACTAAAACTATTGTTATTAGCTACTACATCTGAAATGTCCAAATGCTTCCTGTCATGATCAAACTATCTGATCACATCCTGCTGAAGACTCTTTTGAACCTGTTAAACAGTCCCTTCACAAGTCTGATTCAAAGTAAATTAGCACGTTGTGTTGGAATATGTTGCATTCCTAATGTAATAATAATAATCAAAAAGAACATTCTAGTTTAAACCGTGGAAATGATCTTGTCTCGCTTCATTTCATTTCTTAATGAACATCCAGTTTTGCATTTCAGGCACATTTTCATTTCAAAATCAGATTAGTAAAACAGCCAGGTCAGTCCAGTTCCCATAAGCCTTTGCTTCCTGCACATTTTCTGAAATATGTGCCAAATAGTTTTGCATTGTCTTGTTGAAAAATGCACGTATGACCCTGAAAATCATGTGGTCTTTAAGGCAGCACGTGTTGCTTTGTAATCTCTAAGTACTTTATCTGCGCTAATGCTATCGCAGATGAGTGAATGATCTTTGCCAAGGCCGCTGATACAACTTTGTCTTTGGTCTGAACCGCATGACTTCCAACGCTTAAAAAAAAAAAAAAGAAAGATCTGAAATACTGATTTGACTGACTGTGATGTGTGATGGTCCATCCTAGAAGCTCAGAAGTCAGAACCACCTCTGGACGAGGTTAACACAAGACTCCTTTCTGCACAGGAAAGTTTTACTATCAACATAACTTCTTGTTGGAAGGTTTAACAAAGATTTACAAATCCTTGTGAAATCACCTGTTAGCAAGTGATTGTATTGTCCTTTTTTTTTTTAACACTAAAAACACTGACGACCTTTCCTATTTGGACACTTATTTCTTCCTCTTTAATAAATGTTATTTTGTGTGTGTCGGGACTTGTGCTATAAGTCGACGGTTTGTTGTAAGTCGTAGACATTAAGAAACTGGCACTAGAGTTTGAATGCAGTTCAACAACATTTCAGCAGTAAGTAAAGTCCCCTGAAGCTGCTTTTTAATTGTATCTTGGAAATAAATAATGAAGGTGAAATGATGTGTGTTTCTGAGACAACTGCGGCTCCCTTTTATCCTCTTATTTTTCTGTAACTTTATTTTTGTATTTGTCTTGTCTTTTGGAACGTTGCACTGGTTTGTATTATAATGAAGGTTTGAATTATTGCTTCATTGTAAGTGTTGCAGTGACTTTTTTCCCCCTTAAAATCCAAATCAAGTCATATATTGTACATTATCAAATACCTTGAATTTATTCATGCGGGATTAAATAATTAAAAAAAGTGTTTGTGGGTCACATGCATATCTTTTTTTTCTTGAATCTGCTCGCTGCACTCCTGTGCGTTGGTTGTCAGCGCTCCTGTGTTTCAGTGATGTCACATCCTGCCCTGCAGACGTGGCCCTTTCATGCATGCTTTTGTCAGCACCGATGCTTTTGTCTTGCTCGTGACTCAGACTGTTGACCATCTGTACGTGAGCTTTTACTGCACGAAGAGCCGAGTGTCGTGATGCCAGTAAGCCGGCGGCGCTCATGCAGGTGCTCAGGGAAGATTTCCAGAGGAAAAAAAAAAAAAGGTCAAAACGTGTAACCCTGGAGGAGGGTTGTTGTGCAGCATCAGCGGCGAGCGCTCACTCCTACATGTCCCAACTGATGACCTATAAAACCCCAACAGAGGGATAAAAAAAAATAAAAAATCTGTCAGTATCATTAAGTTTCAGTCAAACGTTGAATAAATTCTTCTTGTGTGAGTTGGAACTGTTTTAGTCTCAGATTTACCTTCAGTTGTACTGAACAGTTTCATTCACAGCCTTCCTCTGAGCAAAGTTTGACAATAAAAGCTGCAAACTTTAAAGCTCAAAGCATCATGTGTGATTTAAGGCAGACGATGCAAAATGAACATAATTACAAAATGGAAAATAATTACTGCATTTAAGGCATGGTAAAAGTCACTATTTTTAACTTTTCATGCTTCTAGAAAGAAAAAAAACAAACAGGTCAGACCTGGTCTACAGTCACGTTGAAAAGCTTCCTTTGCTTTTATCTGCAGTTTCTTTTGTAGAAATGAATGTCACGATTTAAAGTATGCAGTCCGGAGAGAGAACTAGGTCAGTGTTACATCATTGTGTAAGCGTTTGGTAAGACGACAGCCCAAACCCCATTTACGCTCACGTGCCTTTCAGCCTCATAAACTGTCAGCACAGCCAGAGATTTTGCGCCGTTTAACGGCAGGATTCAGCCACTGCAGCGAGAGTTTGCCTGGAAACAGATGACTGCAGAGCAACAGTGATCCAAGGAGTTTGAAATCTGAGATGTAACTTCTGTGTTTATAGGAGTGTGGTTAGATTTAATTATTCTGAAGGGGAATTGTTTTCAGGTCAGCTTTCTGTTTTTAATGATTTTATATCAGAGTATTCCCGGGTGAGGAGTCAGCTTCTCATGATAATTACCACCCACGTTGTAAACACTTAGATTTATGAGTCATTCTGATTATTTGAGAACAAACTACAAGGGAAAAAAACCAAAAAAGCAGCCTTTGACAACAAAAAAAGTTTCAGGCATGCAAAAATATTGATTTCTATCCATCAACGTTTCATACTGGCTTCAGTCAATCAGTCCTGCAATCCTTCCCAGCTGAAAGTGTCCAGATGTGGTGTACACTCTGAACACATCACTTCATCACAGCGTTACAAAGAGACAAGCACACGCGCTCTATCTCAATTTTCTGTGCAGTTTGGAGTCACCGGTCAAATTAACATGTAGTGCTGGCGATATGACGATACATATCGTGGGGAAGATATAAAAGTGTGTATCGTGCCATTTCTCTTCTATCGTTTCTAACCTAATTTTATCAATTATTACAGCAAATATGTAATTAAATAACCTGCAACGATAAATTTGATAGAAACATATCTACTTCTACAAAGTAGCCTTTTATGTTTGCACTTTTATTCATGGTTAATGCCTTAAACAGAGTTCTCTTCAACCCTGATGTTTACTTTAGACACTTTATATTGGTTTGCAAACTTTGCACTACAAGGTTACAGATTTCAGAAAGTTGAAAAATAATTTGTGTTTATTTTTTATAGCTGAACTTCAGTGCAAAAATGTGTTTTTCCTCTCAGAAACTGTTGTGCACTTTAAAAAAATGTGAAAGCTACTGTACCTCTGTACCTACCTGTTTTTGCTGCACTAAAATGTATGTTTGTGACAGTTCAGCTAAATGTCCTTTCAAAATAAAGTTGAAAAGTAAGCAATGAAATTTTTGTCAAACTTTTCAGAGAATAACTGAAAACATACTTTATTATGGTATATCGTGATATATATCGTTATCGTGATATAAAATAGTCCATATCGTGATATATGATTTTTTTCCAGCCCAGCACTATTAACATGCATGTTTTTGGACGATGGGAAGCTGGATAAACATGCAAACTCCGTACAGAAAGTACTCAGCCAGGATTTAAATCAGCAGCCTTCCACCCGTGAGGCATTTTTGAACTGAAACATTAACAAAGAAATGGTTTGCAGACAAAAAGGCACCATGAATTTGTTTATGATTGGTATCAAGAAATAAAAAGCAGTGATTCCCAAACTGTGGGCCGTGGCCACCTGGTGGGCCGTCGTGGTACTGCAGGTGGGCCGTGAGAGGTCATTAAAAATAAACAAATATGTTTAAACCTGCGTTTTTAAAATATGTTTTTAATTACTGTAAAACATTTATGACATGATTTTTTTTAGAAAAATCATAAGTAATAAAACAAAGTTTTGGTTGAGTGTTACTGTCATCTCAACTTAGTTGGACAAGTGTCTTACGTTCATATTGGAACGTAGCTCCGAGTCTTGTATGTCGATCACAGTTGTGATTAAAGGTTCGGGTGGGCCGCAGAGATTTTTCACATTTCAAACTGGGCTTTAGTATTCTGAAGTTTGGGAATAGCTGGTCTAAAAGATGTAATGGAGTATGTAATTAATCCAATGAAGGGATGCTAACATTGGAGAGACGTGTCTTGCTGATTCCTGTCAGGTCTCACGCTGCTGCATTTTGGATCATCTGGAGGCTATTCAGCTAATTACTTGGACATCCTGCTTATAACACATGACAATAATCCCGATTAGAAGTGATAAATGTGTGGATTAGTTTTTCAACATCACCCTGGGAGAGAATGATGCTAATATTGGTGATATTATGGAGGTGAAAAAAGGCTGTCTCACAAACCTGATTAATATGCTGTTTTAACAACATATCCTGATCAAAAATAACTCAGAGGTTTCTCACATTTATACTGGAGGCCCACGTAAAATCAGGGAACCAAAAAAAACAATAAGCTCTGTTTTATCAGAATTTAAAAGTAAAAGGTTTGTGGACATCCAGGTCTTAATGTCTTAAAGACATGCCTGAAGTTTGGCCAATGGTTTGTTTTGCCAGGATTGATGGATAAACACAGCTTTACATCATCAGCATAGCAATGAACATTTATGTCAAGGCTCTGGATTTAACTTTTCCCAAGAGCAGCATGTATAGAGTGAAGAGAATCGGCCCTAGAACTGAACCCTGTGGGACACCAATCTGACTCATCTGTGCAGAAGAAACATCATTAACATGAACATGAACGATCTGGAACCTGTCAGATAAATATGATTTAAACCAGCCTAGCGCTGTCCCTTTAATCCCAATAACGTGCGCTAACGTGTGTTGTAAAAGGTTGTGGCAGCACTGAGGTCCAGCAGAACTAGTATGGACACTAATCCACTAGTCTGAGGAGGTCGTTGGTGACTAACCAGCGCTGTTTCTGTGCTATAATGTGTTCTGACCTCTGACTGAAAAACTACAAATAAATCATTTATATGCAGGGGGTCATCTAACTGGCTTAAAGAATTTAAGATATAAATGGAAGGTTGGATATTGGACTATAATTAACTAAAATGTCCGGGTCGAGAGATTTAAGGATTAATTACTGCGACTTTAAAAACCTGTGGTCCATATCCTGATTTTAGGAACAGATTAATCTGATCTAATAATGACATACCAATAAAAGAAAATATTTTTGAGTAGCTGAGTTGGGATTGGGTCTAATACGGTGGATGGTTTAGCTTTACTGATGGTTGAGTTCAGCTCAGAGACGTTTATTGGAGAGTCGGGTCCAGAGTCCAGAGTCAGGTCAGAACCGGAGGAAGTTCCTGAAGCTGTAGAAACGTCCACAGCTGTTGGTGGCTGAGCTTCGTTGAATTCTTCTCTAATTCAGATGTTTAATGACTAATGACTTAAAAACTTAACACAACCTTGTTGCGTTGTTTTGTGCTACCAGCATCTGAAAATATGTCATTCAGTACACTGTTAGACATTTTGTTGTATTTTTACAGTAGTTTACTGGCGACACTATTGCCAGTAAGTTACTGTAATTACCACCTTACAGTATTAATCCTGTAATAATGTTTTACAGTAAATCATCTTTACTGGCTAAAACCAAATAAATAAGAGAATTAAAAGATATAAGTGCAAAGACATGATAAAAATACCTAAAATTATACAATAAATAAGCTAAAATTTACTATACTAAAAGACTAAAACTAAAAGTTAGACATATAAATTTACCATAACAAAGGCCTACAGTAGCATTACTGTAAACGTCAACAGTTATTTACCACAATTTCAAAAAATACAGCAAGTTACTGTAAATAAAGGCACTTTGCCCATAATACTATGCAAATTACAGTAACTTGTTGTAATCAAATTTTGTGGTGGGTTTACTGGGCATTTTGTGGTATTTTACTGTAAAAATTACAGCAAAGGCAAACAGTGTAAGTCAGTAAGGTTCAAATTTACAGGATATTGTGACATCACAGACCCAAATAAAAGCCCCCCCCCCCCTCCCCATCTTTACGTCCTCCAAATTTCACATTTTTATGCATTTGCTTTAGCACAAATCTTTGGCACAAAAAGGGCCACACCCCCAGAAAGAGGGAGTGTACATGTCGGCTCCGCCCCTTTAAACCGTCAGCTATGAACTGAGCTGAAAGGACATGTTGAGAACGGGAGCTTTTGTACTTTCTTTTCATTCAGACCTCAGGAAACTGAGGAAAAAAAATCATAATGCCTCTTTTAATACAAATAAGAGTTAAATAAAAAAGGAAAAGTAACCCTATCCATTTTCCTGTCGAATTCAAGCAGACTCTCATGGCAGAACAAGTCTCATTCATTCATCCACTGAACCGAGCGTATTACTAGCTTTCTCCATCGAAGAGCTCAAAGTTGTCTTCCTCATCTAAGTTCTCTCACAACTCTTTGTTGCTTTATCAGATTGTGCTGCAGAGGACGAGGGCCCGAGCCATCCAGGACTCTCGGCCCCAGCTGTGGAGTTGCCAAGGAAAAGAAAGGGGGATGTGGAGGAGAGGTCAGGGGCCCACGTCCAGTAAGTGTTTGGTGTTGTTAGTGACGATAAACATGGTGTCATCTTAGTTGTGTGTTTTATTATATTATATACAGTCATGGAAAAAAATGATTAGACCACCATTTTTTCTTCACTTTCTTGTTCATTTTAATAGCTGGTACCACTAAACGTCATCATGTGACTAAAACAGACAGAAAAGAAAACACTGAATGCATAAAAGCAGTGTTTTTGGCAGTACAACGCCATAGCTATTGATGTAAAAACTTAAGTGATTTAGGTCATAATCAAGAAAACCATGGAAAATGGTAAGATATCAGCTCTTAAATAAAACTCTTATGAGCAATCTTTGTGGTTATCGTTATGTTTGTCCAAACAAATGTACCTTTAGTTGTACCAGGCATTAAAATGAACAAGAAACTGAAGAAAACAAGGGGGGTCTAATAATTTTTTCCATGACTGTATGTGAATAGTAGTGCTGGGCAATATGACGATACATATCGTGAGGACGATATAAAAGTGTGTATCGTGCCATTTCTCTTCTATCGTTTCTAACCTAATTTTATCAATTATTACAGCAAATATGTAATTAAATAACCTGCAACGATAAATTTGATAGAATCATATCTACTTCTACAAAGTAGCCTTTTATGTTTGCACTTTTATTCATGGTTAATGCCTTAAACAGAGTTCTCTTCAACCCTGATGTTTACTTTAGACACTTTATATTGGTTTGCAAACTTTGCACTACAAGGTTACAGATTTCAGAAAGTTGAAAAATAATTTGTGTTTATTTTTTATAGCTGAACTTCAGTGCAAAAATGTGTTTTTCCTCTCAGAAACTGTTGTGCACTTTAAAAAAAAAAATGTGAAAGCTACTGTACCTCTGTACCTACCTGTTTTTGCTGCACTAAAATGTATGTTTGTGACAGTTCAGCTAAATGTCCTTTCAAAATAAAGTTGAAAAGTAAGCAATGAAATTTTTGTCAAACTTTTCAGAGAATAACTGACAACATACTTTATTATGGTATATCGTGATATATATCGTTATCGTGATATAAAATAGTCCATATCGGGATATATGATTTTTTCCATATCGCCCAGCACTACTGAATAATGCACGCATCATCCTTATGGAGTATTAAATGACATGCAGTGTGTCCGTTTGATCCCACAGGGAAAGTCTCGACATCCAAATGGATGACGACGTCAGCAGGTATACTGAGCCCCCGACTTTATATTTTCATAAGGGAATATACCGGCATCAAGTTTGATTTAAATCCTTTCATTCACAGATCTGAAGGGGAGGATCAGCAAGTCAAAATGAAATGCTTTAGGTGACGTTTTTCAAATCAGACATTATGCTATCTGTGCCTTTAATCTTCAGTTTCATTGTTTTAATAAAGGTTGTGACAGCTTTTTTGAAACCATAATGACTGTAAATATCTGGAGCCTGTAGATAATATAACTTGAATATTGTTTTCTACAGGGAGCCTCACCGGCAGATTGAAAAGCGGCGACGGGACAAGATGAACAACCTCATCGACGAGCTGTCTGCCATGATCCCTTCCTGTCAGCCTTTGTCCCGGAAACTTGACAAGCTCACTGTGTTACGGAAAGCTGTACAATACCTGAAAACCCTCAAAGGTAACTCGTAAAGTAGCACGTGGCCGTGGACAGACATCAGTGGCGGTTTTTGATCCCTGAAAGCTGATCCTTCTGTGTTTCCAGCTGGGCCGGGCAGCGCCTTCACCGACACCACCTACAAGCCTTCTATCATGCCTTATGATGACCTGAGGCACCTGCTGCTCAGGGTAGATGCTCGCACACAACAACGCCTCATCTGGTTTGATCATGCTCGCACACACGTTTATATGTCTGTTAACTCGCCTGTTGTTTCTGACAGACTGCGAATGGTTTCCTGTTAGTCGTACGATGTGACCGAGCAAAAATCCTGTTCATCTCAGAGTCGGTCTCCAAGATCCTCAACTTCAGCCAGGTCTGTTTCCCTCCAGTCACCACTGATGTTAAAGTTCTCTTTTGAATGAAAGGAATCTTAAACAGATAAAAGCAGAAAAGTGTCAAAAACAACTGGTAATATTAGAAAAATTATTAAGAGCGAATTTGAAAATGAAAATCATTTCATCAAAAAAAATCAAAAAATGCTGAGAACTTTGTCACTTTGCAGACCATTTAAATAGACGAAAAGGCATTAGAAACACACAGAGAGATGCCCAAAGGCACAATATACTGTTTTTAAAGACTTTATATATATATATATATATATATATATATATATATATATATATATATATATATATATATATATATATATATATATATATATATATATATACTATATATATAGGGTTTAAAGTGTGGGACAAAAGTAGCGGCTTATAGTCCGGAAAATACGGTATATGTACTATATATTACAGTCATGGAAAAAATTATTAGAGCACGCCATTTTTTCTTCAGTTTCTTGTTCATTTTAATACCTGGTACCACTAAACGTCATCATGTGACTGAAACAGACAGAAAAGAAAAACACTGAATGCATAAAAGCAGTGTTTTTGGCAGTACAACGCCATAGCTATTGATGTAAAAACTTAAGTGATTTAGGTTATAATCAAGAAAACCATGGAAAATGGTAAGATATCAGCTCTTAAATAAAAACTCTTATGAGCAATCTTTGTGGTTATCGTTATGTTTGTCCAAACAAATGTACCTTTAGTTGTACCAGGCATTAAAATGAACAAGAAACTGAAGAAAACAAGGGTGGTCTAATCATTTTTTCCATGACTGTATATATATATATATATATATATATATATATATATATATATATATATATATATATATATATATATATATATATATATATATATATATATATATATATATATATATTGGCACCGGACAATGTGACCGGCAGGTTTTTCAATTTACCGGACAAATGTTTGAAATTCCGGTCACATAGGCTATATGAATTTATTGAGGTTAAGAATAAATCATATGCAGTAGTACGATATCAATGCAAGTCATTTAATAGTATTTTTTTTATTGAAAAACAGGCTATTTCAAATAAAATAAGTCCCGTCAATTGACTCACGAGCATAACTTCAAAAAACTAAATATTGCAGAAGCTTGCGCTCTTCTGACACATAAATGAACATAAAAAAGATGAAGGCCTATATACTCTAAGATAAAACAATTTGCAAACAAATAAAAAACACAACACCATTAGAGCTTTTTTCGTTTTAGAAAATAGCTTTTGAGATTCGCCTGTTTCGCCATGTCAAAGACCTCTCTGTTGTGGTGCGAGGTTTGTCAGATTTAATGAAACAAATGCAACAAGTTTCGTTCCACATATAGGCTACATTCACTTACACATACACTACTCATTCGTAAAAAAAGTATGTTTTTTCATAAAATGATGTGGAAATTACCCACTTTATTACAACTGAAATTGTGCTTGGGAGGAGTATTTTCACCGGACATTTTGACCGGAGAGATTATAAAATACCGGACTTCGGCATATTTTACCGGACAAAGTCCGGCAATTACCGGACAACGGAAACCCTGATATATATATATATATATAATAAAATGATTGTCAGCCACAACTTCACATTATTCACATTATTAAAGATACATTGAGGAATCTGTGCACACAATGTTGACGTTGTGTTGACGGGGTCATGAGACCATTTCCATCCTTCAGTCACAAGTGAAAACATTCAAGACAACTGCCCATCATTTCAGGAATAGACATATGAGCGAGTTCCCGCCAAGATCTGACACGATCAGAGAAACTGCAATCAGCCAGAGCTGCATCCCAAACTCTACAGGCCTCAGACAGAACGTTAGATGTTAAAGTTAATGAAATTACGGTTAAAAAAAGACTGAACGAAAATTTGCACTGCAGTTATATCTCACACTGACTGAGGTGGTGAAGAACTCCTCTCTGTACAAAATATTCAGTCAGAGCAGTGCCACAAAAGACAAAAAAAAACAACCAAAGGGCTAAAGAAAAGAAAGAGAGAATAAAAAGAATCAAGGTTCTGCAGTGGCCCACTCAAAGTCCGTCCTTAACCACTCTGAAATGTTGTGTCGAGACCTTTAGAGAGCTGTACCTGCGTCAATGCCTGCAGATCTAAACTGAAGCAACGCTGAAAAGAAGAATCGGCTAAAGTTCCTCCACAAATATGTAAAACTAACATTTCAAGGTATTTTTACCAGAGTTGCCTCTACAAGCAAAAAGGTTTATTAAACAAAACACGTATATGGTTGATTCTGTTTTATTTACCTGACTTTAAGACCTGGTAGGAACTAAAGATGTCCGTAAATATATATAAATAATTCACTTTCAATATTATGACAAGAATCCTGTCCAGGGGATGACTGAAGTCTAAAACTCATAACATTTCCAGAACTGTCCAATTATTGAATTGAATTGAATTGAAAATACTTTAATAATCCCCGAGGGGAAATTGGCTTGTTGCAGCAGATACAAAAAATATACATAAATAGACAGGACATTAAGTAGACATTAAATAGGCAATAAATAGACAAAAACAGTGTGCAAAAACAGACAAAAACAGTGTGCAAAACCAGTAATAATAAAACTGTAATAATGTAATAAGTAATAATGTGGCATTAACAGAAGGCAGTGGCAGAAGTAATCAGCAGCGATTATAGCTGTATCTGAGCTTATGTTATTTCCTTCCACACTTTTAAATTCATTATGAAAAGCAGAACTAAATAAACAGTTGTCAGTTTATTTATGAATATACAATGAGCAACTTCTTATTGAAGCCAAAAGCTGATGTATGTATTTAATGGTTTTAATTGTAGGCGGAGCTAACTGGTCAGAGCTTGTTCGATTTCATTCACCCAAAAGACATCAGCAAGGTGAAGGAACAGCTGTCCTCCTCAGAGATCTTCCCTCACCAGCGCGTCATCGATGCATCCAGTAAGACCGTCGACCGGGAGGGTTAAATGAAAAGACGTTTTACTGAGAGTCGTGGTCACCAGAGTAATGTTCCTGTGTGCAGCGGGGGTCCAGGTCCACGCAGAGGCACCTGTGAGGATGTCACACCTGGGCACCGGAGCCCGGCGGTCCTTCTTCTGCCGCATGAAGCACAGTCCAGTCGTGGGAAAGCACGAAGGCAAGCACTTCCTGCCAAGTACCTCAAAAAAGAAAGGTGAGTCCATGGGGGGGGGGTGGGGGGGGGGGGGGCACTGTTTTACACCCCTGGTGCCGATGCAAAACATGAAAAAGCTGGTGGCTATCAGCTGGTGTGTTTCTTCTGGACAGAACCGTCTTTACATGAACTGCTCTGCTGCTCCACACATGTTGAATAAAATTAAGTAAATACTTTACTAGAATTCAGTGTAACGTTCATTCTGAAAAAGTGCCACAACATCTGTGATTCTTTGAGTTGGCAAAAAGTAAAAAACTGTCAAAGTTAACGCGTAAAAAATAATGTAATTTTTTTATGCCCCCAGTACCTCATTACATGAGGGAGAAATAAAATCTTGATCTGATTAGGAGGTGGATGAATTTCTTAGGATTCTCCTCGACTTTGAATTTGTGACATGAATACACTTTGTTTATCAAAAGGAGAAAGAAAAAATCTAAACAACAAAAAAAAGATGACAACTGTCTCCTATTTAAACGGTTTACTGTGTAAAAATGCTGAGTGGCACTTTGCTTGGAAGAGTTTTGCGTTTTGCACAGTTTACACTTACTGCTAACCTTGTTATGGCTCCAGAAACAGGAAGTTTAGCGCCATCAGGTGGCAAATCTGTGCAGCTGTACTGCAGTATGAGTACACCACCAGTATTCAGCTTCCTCTTTCCTTAGAACATGAACAGTTTACTGAATGCATCATTTAGTTTGTTGTTGTTATATTAATCTGCAAAAATCATAGAAACTGTCTGTCAAAGGAATATTTATCTTTATAAGCACAAGTCTGTTAATAATCCTTTCAAGTGAATCAGGTGAAGTGAAGCAGGGAAACTTCTAGGACACGCAGGGTTGTGGTTCTCGACGACTGGAGTTGAAGACTCCTGGATTAGCTAAAGAAATGTGGTCTAATAGTAAGTTTTTTCAGAGAGATAAATCTACGGTATTCCTTGAATTTCCAACTCATGAAGAATAGTTTTGTTGGCGACTGATCGGACTGTGATGAGAAGTTTTTTCTTTGTCGTATCCAGATTGAGAAAAGATTAACAAAGTTAATAGATTTTCCAAATAACATAGTTCTGGAAGATTCTACAATCAAAATTCCACAATTAGCAATTCTACAATTAATTTGTGACTAGTGAGGGTGTCAGGTTGAGGTGTTAGAGGAGTGTTAGTGGTTTTTGAAACCACATTCTCTGTACTGCATATATTACGCAGTATGCAGTATGCAGTATGCAGTACATACTGCTTACAGCATTCTTTCAACACTCACATGTATTGGCAAGTCGACAAGAGAAAGCAGACTTATTCTAACACGTCACAAGATAAAACATGAAAATAAAATGAAATGAGGTAAACAACAGCATGAAGTTGTGGTGTCTGCCATTTTCCACAGTTGTGGTCGCTGACTGCTGTGGATTTGCATGGCATGATGGGAGACTGTATGACAGCATGCAAAGTAGACTGGCAAGCTGCATACTGGATTTTTTTTTCTTCTCTAAAATAGTACACAATCCAGGTATTTTCTTTTCATTCTGGAGATTAGGGCTGTAGCGATACAGCAATCTCGCGATACGATACACGATATTCGGCTCAAGATTTTAAAGGGACAAAGTGATTTTGGTGACATCTTGTGAGTGTTCCAATGACTTTGTTTGAATTAATTGAACTGAAAGCATCAATTACACATTATATGGCTGACAGGCAGCTTGCAAATGCTGGACAAAATGAATAAATGATGTGTTGAGAAAAATAGTTTCATTTATTTAAACAGTGCAAATTCTTGCTTGCAAGCTTTTAAAGGTGGGACACGGGGGTTTTGAGAGAAGTTTAGAATATCAATACCCGCGACTGAAAAATCGATACCCGATACTCGATAAAGTATCGATATACAGTCATGGAAAAAATTATTTAAAAAAAAAAAATTATTATAAATAAAATTACCCTTGTTTTCTTCAGTTTCTTGTTCATTTTAATGCCTGGTACAACTAAAGGTACATTTGTTTGGACAAACATAACGATAACCACAAAGATTGCTCATAAGAGTTTTATTTAAGAGCTGATATCTTACCATTTTCCATGGTTTTCTTGATTATAACCTAAATCACTTAAGTTTTTACATCAATAGCTATGGCGTTGTACTGCCAAAAACACTGCTTTTATGCATTCAGTGTTTTCTTTTCTGTCTGTTTTAGTCACATGATGACGTTTAGTGGTACCAGGTATTAAAATGAACAAGAAACTGAAGAAAAAATGGCGGTCTAATAATTTTTTCCATGACTGTACGTCACAGAATCGATAAAATCGCTCAGCTCTACTTCAGATTGTGCAGCTGTTTTCTAAGAGTTTGTGATTTTGTACGTGTAAATGTAGTGAAATTGAAATTGAAACTCATCTGACCAGGCTATGTTTTTCCAAACTTCTGTTGTAAAATTTTGATGAGCCCGTGTGAATTGCAGCCTCAGTTTCATATCGTTAGCTGACAGCTAGCTGACGGCGCCTGGTGAGGTCTTCTGCTGCTGTAGCATCTGCTTCAAGATTCAGTGTGTTGTGCGATATTCAGATAAATCAGAATCTCTATTCTTACCATTAATTTGTGTATTTTTATCAGCAATACCTACTTGTTTTTCTGCCTGTAGATAGATACTGTACACTCCACTGCACTGGATACATGCGGAGTTGGCCGAGCGGCCAGCTGGACCCAGAGGGCGACGGCGCCGACATGGACGCCTCCAGCCTGAACTGCCTGGTGATGATGTGCCGCCTCCACCCCCACGTTTCCCACGAAGCCCCCAAAGAAATCAGCGTCAAAGCCACTGAGTTTGTTACCCGCTGTGCAATCGACGGCAAGTTCACTTTTATAGATCAGCAGTGAGTTTCCTGTTTCTAACTACGTCCTTTCACATTGTATTCGCTGGTCACGAACTTCTGGAAACACAGTTCCGCTGAGAAAGAAATGGCAGAGGCGTGTCGCGGTGAGACGGCCTCCGAGTGTAACTGCATGAGTTCTGTCAATTCAGCTGTCAGTGGAGATAATCCTTTCTGTCTTTGCCGTTGTTTCTCAGAAGAAGCTGTGCATCTTGATGGCTTCACATGAAAATCTCTTCTCATATTTCTGAAAGTAATTACACACCACATGTACTGTACAGTGAATTAATTTATCTAAAACACCAAATCAGAAAAGGTTGGAATATGGAAAAAATTTACATTGCCTTTTGTTGTTGGTTTTCTTTTCTTTTTTTTTTTTTTTGCAAACAGCGTGAACTCAAGATATTTAATGAATTTTGTCATGAGTTCACTTTCATTTATTAATATGAATCAATTTTTGCATTTCATTGATGGAAAAAAAAAGGTGGTATGGACGTAATTTAATACAACCCCAATTTTTTTTATAAAAAGTGGGATGCTGTGTAAAACAAATAAAAACAGAATGTAATGATTTGCAAATCTCATAAGGACATATTTTATTCCCAGAAAAACATAAAGAACATATCTCCTCACTTCTCAGATGTTTGCAGACAGTTTTTTTTAAAAGAAAAGGAGATGTTACACAATGATAAACATCAACTTTTTTGAGACGTGTTGCTGCCATCAAAGTCAATATGAGCTGATATTTTCCATGAAATAGTAAAATGTCTCAGTCTCAGTTTCAACATCTGATATGTTCTTTATGTTTGATTGGGAATAAAATATGGATAGGGATATTGGCCCATTTATATTATAAAAAGTAGTATTTATCGGGTAAAGGCATAATGCCGTATATTCTGTTTTTATCGTTCGGTTTGGAGTTCGGACTGTACGAGTGAAGAAGCTGAGGAAAAAAATAAGTCACCTGTTAATTTTAAACTGGTGATGTCACCAGGTGATTGTAGTGATGATTTGTTTTAAAAGCATGACCCATGAAGGGCAACTAGAAGAGGTTTGTATATTCCTCCTTCTACAGTGTATATCATTTAGTTGGGCCAGAATCCAGGATTTCTTATGGCCGATTGATCATTCTCCGGATCAGCCTTTGAAAATTTGATAGATTCCCATTGAGTTTTTCCGGATTTTTTTCCCACATTTATCGAAAATTTTGACCAGAATCCAGGATTTTCCTTCCGGAAAATTAAAACAGTTCTTCCTTTTAACATTTCTGACAACTCCTGAAAATTTCATCAAAATCCATCCATAACTTTTTTGAGTTATCTTGAACACAGACAGACAGATAAAAGCCGGTAAAAACATCACCTCCTTGACGGAGGTAATAACTGAAATACCTGATAAAAGAAGCAATGGCTAAAAACGGCACCTTCACAACTTCCTTTGGAATCGATCACGTCTGAAATGCAAAAATTGATGTATATCAATGAATAAAACGAAGCTGATGAGAGAAAATATGAAATATCTTCAAGAAAGAAAAGAATTTAGTGTTAAATTAAATTCAAGAACCTTTTTTTCTTTTCCCTTATTAGTTTTTTTTTTTTTTTGCCTTTTCCATATCATTCGTATGAATGTGATTTCTATATTTATTGACTGTTTGTTGCCATAAGCTGTTTCTGTCTGGCAGAATCCTGAGAGACAGAAACCAGTGAGTGAGACTGAAAAAACAGAATAACTAAACTCTGTCCTTGTTTTTCTTCTTGTGTGTGTGTTTGTGTTTGTGTGTGTGTGTGTGTGTGTGTGCGTGTGTGTGCGTAGAGCAACAACAGTTATAGGTTATTTGCCACAGGAGGTTCTTGGCACGTCGTGTTATGAATACTTTCACCAGGATGATCTGAAGCACCTCGCAGTGAAACACAGGCAAGGTGATGGAGCAAAGCATTACACCGCTAACCGCTAACAGACGTAGCGCATGCTACCAAGATGAAAATGTATATTTGAGCCGAGATATAATCGTAGCTAAAAATGTCTTAGAAAGGGAAAAAATCTTTCCAAGGAAATGTAATTCCGATAGTTGTGTAGGAGTTCAGTAAACTTACTTGTAAAGTCCAGTAACTTGTAAAGTTTTCTGTCTTCTGTGTTCTAATGTGTTTTATCTCTCCGCAGTCCTTCGAAGCAAAGAGAAGATTGAGACACAGAGCTACAAGTTCAAAACAAAATATGGCTCCTATGTTTCACTCCAAAGTCAGTGGTTTAGTTTCACAAATCCATGGACCAAAGAAGTTGAGTTTATCGTGTCTCTAAACAGGGTTATCTCGTAAGTATGGATTCATTTATGAAAATACAGGAGTATTTTTAAACAAGAAGCTGTAATATACTCCCTCTCTCTTTTTATTCATGTTTTATTCTGGCTATAACAAATACACTGCCCGGCCAACAAAAAATGTCACCACCAAAAAAAGGTCATACGCTAATATTTCGTTGGACCACCTTTAGCTTTGGCATTGTTTCAATAAGGTTCTGAAATGTCACCAGATTTATTTCCATCAATTTTTCTCCAAGATCTTTCATTGATGATGGAAGAGTCTGAGTTCTCCAGCACATCCCAGAGATTCTCAGTGGGGTTCAGGTCTGGACTCTGTGGTGGTCAATCCATGAGTGAAAATGATGTCTCCTGCTCCCGGAACCAGTCTTTCACAGTTTGAGCCTGATGAATCCTGACATTGTCATCTTGGAATATGTCTGTGCCATCAGGGAAGAATAAATCCATTGATGTAATAACCAGGTCATTCAGTATATTCAGGTAGTCAGCTGACCTCATTCTTTGAGCTCAGACTGTTGCTGAACCTGGACCTGACCAACTGCAGCAACCCCAGATCAGAACACTGCCCCCACAGGCTGGTACAGTAGGCACTAGGCATGATGGGAGCATCACTCTGGAACAGGGTCAATCTGGACTCATCAGACCACATGACCTTCTTCCATTGATCCAGAGTCCAATCTTTATGCTCCCTAGCTAATTGAAGCCTTTTTTTCCAGTTAGCCTCACTGATTAGTGGTTTTCTTAAGGCTACACAGCTGTTCAGTCCCAATCCCTGGAGTTCCCCTAGCATTGTGGGTGCAGAAATGTTCTTACTTTCACTATTAAACAGCCCTGAGTTCTGCTGTTGTTTTTCTTTGATTTGATCTCACCAAACGTTTAAGTGATCACCGATCATTGAGGATTTTTTTGGCCCATCCTCCTGGAAGACGATGGGTCCCCACTATCCTTCCAGTTTTGAATAATGCGTTGGACAGTTCTGAACCCAATGTTTGGTAGTTTTCCGTGAAATCTCCTCCGATGTTTTTTCTCTTGCTTGATGCCAATGATTTGAGCCCTGATCTCAAACAGACTAACATCTTTTTCCACGACCACAGAAATTGTGTCTTGACATGGGTTGTTTTAGTGAAATGAGGAAGGCAACTCATTGCACCAGTTTGGGGTTAAATAACTTGTTACCAGCTGAAAGATAATCACCCATGCAGTAATTATCCAATAGGAGGGTCATACCTATTTACTTAGTTAAATCCAGGTGGTAACTTTTTTTTTTTTTGGCCAGGCAGTGTACCTGAACGTCCAAAACCTTTATTTATTTGTTGATTTTGACCTTATTCCTTGTATTTACCTGTAATTACTCTTCTGCACCTACAGGGGGCCTGGTCACAGAGAATATGACGAGGAAGCAGGCAGTTCAAAAACACTTCAGGGTAAGAAATGCTGTGTGCGGCGCGTCCTTAGTTGGGCATTTGTGTCATTTTTGTGACCTTTGTCGGTCTGTTCTTGCCTCAGCAGAAGACGCAAAGCAAATCCCAGAAATTCCGGGCCTTTCCAGCGGTTTGGGCACAATGATCTACGCAGGCAGCATAGGGACGCAAATCGCAAATGAGCTCATTGACTCCTACAGGTGCTTTCCACGGACTCACGTAGAACGAGGAGTTCTCATAGGAGGGAACATCTTTTTACTTTAATGTTATTGTGGTGAAATTTGTTAATAGGGAATTTGATGAAGCACAAATGAGATAAAAGTAAGTTTTGTGCTGTTGCCGCAGCCTAATTATAATAGATACCTACAGAATGAAGTATTTATGAGAATATTTATGATAGAAATATGTTTTGTACCAAGTTTCTTTGTTTTAATAGGACAAATTCGTCCCCATCGAGTGGAGCTTCAAGTCCATTTCACCTTGTGCCAGAGAAATGTTCACAGACCAGCATTAGTGTAAGTGACCCAGTAGTGTTCTTGTCTAAACATACAAAAATATGGAAATGTGAGTTAATTTTGCATTTTTTTAAAAATGTGTAATGGCTTTTTGCAGGCTTCCAGTAGAGAGGAGGAAGCAGGCAGCTCTTCCCAGTCCCAGTCCCAGTCCGACTCCAGTACAGCAGCAGGCGCCAGCGGCGCAGCATCGGAAAGTTCAGGTTGTGTTTGCTGGATAATCTTCAGTTTTTTTTGTCCATATCTGAGAAGGCTGTATTCGCTGTGACTTAAATATGTTTTGGACTAGTAGAGAACTGAGACTGCTGCATTACTAATCACAGCCATGGTTTTACATCTGTGGGGAAATTAAACATCTGGCGGTTTAAATGAAAACCAACATCGGGGCAAATTCAGGTCAACGTTCAGTGGCCAAATCTTTTATGACACCAGAATAAAGATGTTTTGCTTTTCTGAAACCCTTCATGCACACAGCATCAGTTTCAGTCGTCCATTTCAGTCCATCTCTGTACACTTACACAACATCGACCCCCTCAACAATCATGTCAACATTAGGGCTGGGCGATTTTATCGATTCGGCGATATATGTCGATATTTTATTTCCCAGAGAGTATCGATATTTCAGCCGCGGGTATCAATATTCTAATTCTAAGCTCCTTCAAAACCCCCGTGTCTCGCACGGGTGCTCTTCCTGTAAAGTGCCATTTAGTCCTCCAGCCGCTAGTGTCACTGTAGAGCGTTTCTAACAGGTTATCCAGAAGCAGCTTCTTACTCTTCCAGCTAGAGCTGAACCAGTCAGGAGGATGGCGGCGAGTATAAACGCAGCGCCTGCGTGTTTAAAAGCAGATGTGTGGGAGCAGTTCGGGTTTAAAAAGAAAAAGGAAAGCAAAGATTTAGACAAAAGTATGGCGGTTTGCAAGCTGTGTCACTCAAACGTAAAGTACTCTGGAAATACCACCAACCTGCGAGGCGAGCCCACCTGAAACGTCACCACCCGGACAAGCTAATGCTAACTGAGAGCTAGCCAAACTTTATTTGTCAGGATTTGAGACCGTATTCAGTGGTGGAAAACGCTGGCTTTAAGGGCTGTGTTTACTCTCGCTCGCGGCAACGTGTCGCAGTTATTTGTCCCCGGTAGCCGCAGTATTTTGATATATGTTAATGTTGAAGCGCGTCTGCGCTATGTTATTCCTCGCCACAACGGAGAGGGACAATCACGAACTAGCTAAACTTACTAAACTATCTCTTGTTTTTTCCACTTCCTCACCGTCTCGCCGTATCCAGACCCACATTCATCGCTATCTCCCTCCATGAATTACTAGAATATGTGCTGTCTTTGTAGTGTGGAGAACCAGAATCGTACAGATGTGGGTTCTTCCTCATTTCTTCGATGACGTGGATGTAGAATTGACCAATCAGAGGCCTCCTTTCTCTCCTCTCTGCGACGTTGTCTGCAGTCACCTACCTTTCAGTTCAGTTAATTCAAACAAATTGGAACACTCACAAGATGTCACCAAAATCACTTTGTCCTGTTAAAATCTTTCAGAAAATGATGTAAATGTATTGTTAGAAAAATATCGATATAATATCGTATCGTGAGCCAGGTGTATCGTATCGTATCGTGAGATTAGTGTATCGCTACAGCCCTAGTCAACATGCTTGGTAAGAGATCTTGACCCCTGAAATCAACCACCAGATGCAGATGATTTCAGCAGAATCTCCAAAGTCCCACCAGTTCCCTCTACTCTACTTTCTCTCCATCTCTTCACACCCCATCAAGTTAGAGTCATGAGAGGACTTTCTCCAGGTTCAATGACTCAGAGTTGTGTAGAAGCCTGAAGTCCAAAATGTGAACAGTAGTGGAGACATTATTTATTACCATTATTACCAGTCACCAAATAGACGGGAGTTTCCCCAGATGCACAAACTATCTGGCAGATGTTCAGCAACCCAGATGACAGATGTGATAATATGGTCAATTATTCTGGTACCATTCTGGGAAGTGGTGATCCAAAGGTCCTTAAAGGTTCACTTCTTAGCACTGATCTGCCTTCAATGTTCTGGTAGAAAACCTTGAGGAGACTCTCTTCTCATATGGATGTAAAATAAGATTCATAACTGCATTTAAATCAGTACTGAATGACATTAAAAGTGCTGTGGGTCTTTGTCCACCATGTGAATGTCGTGGCTCATAGGAGGCAAACCGTGCACGCCACACAGTGTGTGTGTGACCTCCAATTTCTTCCACTAGATGTCGCTGCAGCACAACCTCTAATGCAGTACTCTTCGCAAAGTCATCATCCAAATGTTACATCTTACAGCTTGTTTAAAAAAAAAAAAAAAAACTGGTCATCAATCCCAAACTAGAAAAAGATATGAAGCATCCACTGAAAATATCCCATGAATCAGATTTACTTGCTTTATTTAAATAATTCAAGGCCATGTCAGGAGACAGCTAAAGCTACTGTAGTACTTCAGTACTTGCTTCATGTGTTGCTAAATGAATTAAAAACTACTTTCTGTTGAGTGACTGCCCCTCAGAAACCACAAACACTCATTTTACGTCACTGTTGTATGTTGAAAAAAGAAATCAATACATTCTGAGGTGCTTCGTCGCGTAGAATATGTCTTAACCAAAGCTTCTGCCTTTAACATCCAGATTTTAATTAATTTATGTAGATTTAATGTTCTCTTTGTGGAAAACTAACAAACCTGGAGACAGGCTAGTTTGTGACAAATATTAATTAATTTAGAGCTCTGCCTTCTTACTGATGATGTACGGTACATTAAATGACCTGATATAAATCTGCACTATTGTGCAGTCAGTTTCAATCCAGTTGTGAATTACCATAGACTTGTTGTTATACATTGTTATTGTATTGTTGTTATTTCAGTATCCTTACAGCTCACTGGCTGCAGTTATCTTTAATATGCCGTGAAATTACGGCTCATTATGACCCATAAGATGGGTTCTTTTTCGTAAATTAGCATCTTACAGCAGAACCAAGTACTTTTATCGTCATGAAATATCAGTTTTGATATTCTTATAAAGGAACATTTGATTAGTTATATGAAGTAACAAGGAGCCATCAGGACCTGCTGTCAGCAGAAACCGACGGAGTAAATCTCGGGCAGACGTCCACTCGCAGCCTTAAAAAAAAAAAAAGAGCCTCGCTGAAATGCCTGTAAACACACGTTTGTTTACGTCTTCACAGAACCTTGTGTAGGTCTGAAACCTGGTCAGCAAGAACGCTGCAGAAATCCCAGGATGCATCACTGACTGCCACTGCAAAAACATCTGCATTTATGTATAAAGACGTTTGTGTGCAGAACCGCCAGCAGGGGGAGCTAAAACTCTCACAACTGTAAACCTGTTCTGGGTTGCTTTAAATTAGGGATGTTCGACTAATTTCCCTGTCGACTAAACGAAAATTTTAATTAAGACTAGTCGAGTAGTCTAAAAAAAAGCAAAACACTCAGAAAATAGTGAAAATTAAGCACAATTTATTGAAACATCGAAACAGCAACATTAGCTTCCTTGAAGCCTTTACCTTCCACAAAGTTAAGTGGAACCATATCTTGCGAAGTCATTATCGTGATGAGCTGCATTATCCTCTCAGACCGGACGGGAGAACACGTCTCTGGGTAAACAATGTCAAATGGGCCTGAGTGTGGCTAGCACCGCTAGCATTAGCAGCCGTCGTCTCGTGCAGATTAACATCCAAATGCTTGGAGTTGAATGTGGTTGCTCATTGCTCCAGTCGAGTGATTGTATGCCAGTTGTTTCTGACACCGTCTACATACTACCTTGTTTTCATTTTCTAGATTAAAGTTCCGCCAAACCGCGCTGGTTTTGCGAGACTATCTTCCCCACCGTGACGTTTTAAAACTCCAGTCTACTCGAGCATTTTCCGTGGAGAGGGGGGACTGCTGTCTGACGGCTCTGTAGCCCCGACTAGTGGCGGGCGGCTGT
>JAGFBZ010000303.1:255000-275093 GCA_018398805.1 Hirundichthys speculiger | reverse complement strand
CAATCTTCCACCTTGCTAAACCCGCTATCCCACCTGCGCTACCCGCTACATTATGCATGGAGTGGTTAGGACGTTCCACCTGTTAAACCAATCAGTGCATCAGTAGCCATTGCCTTTAAGAGCAGGTTGCGCTACCCGCTAACCGCTAAGGAGCGTCTCTTCATCCAGATCAGACCAGCTCGTCTGGGACTCTGCTGTTGTGCACGTCCACATGTGACCAGGTGGACGCACTTTGATGCCATTTTGACCCGCTGACATGTGGGTGGTCTGATCATCCTAAACCCTAAACCTGTGATTGCAAGATACTGAGTTATTTATTTATTTATTAGGTAAAGAGGATGTTACCAGATACCGCGGACCCCCCCCCCCCCCACCCCTTCACGGTAAAATTGTCAAGCGTTGGACCGGTCCGCAGTTAGAAAAAGGTTAGGGACCACTGAGTTAGAGTACAGATTTTTTTTTTCTTTTCCTGGAATAAAAATTTGCATTGCATATAACAGATTCTACATTTACAGTGGCCCTTTACATAAAATACTTCCAAATGACATGAAGACAAACATTTCTCTTCAGTTAAAAGATACATGACACAAAAATAAAGAAATGATTGACTTCACTGGTATTTATGTAAGAATCAAAACTA
This sequence comes from Hirundichthys speculiger, assembly GCA_018398805.1. NCBI lineage: Eukaryota > Metazoa > Chordata > Actinopteri > Beloniformes > Exocoetidae > Hirundichthys > Hirundichthys speculiger. The sequence goes on along the minus strand of JAGFBZ010000303.1, from coordinate 274,453 downwards.
AGATGCACTCTCAGAAAAGAAAGTACAGAATTGTACCTTTAGAGGTACAATGGCTTGTCACTGGGGCAGTACCCTCAGAAGGTACAGTTTTGTACCCTTTTGTACCTTTTGTACCCACTTGAGTACATATATGTACCTTTTGAACCATCAAAAAGGTACATATAGGTACCTTAAGGTCCAATAATTAACCCTAGGGGGTACATTTGTGTAGATTGTACCTCAGGGGACAAAAAAGGACTCGTACTGTACCCTTATTTCTGAGAGTGTAGGTCCTTCAGTGAAGGGAACCAGATGCATGCAAATACTCTTAATTTAAGAATTTTGATTCATTTAAAGTCCACTGGACTCTTGATTCTAATTACTATTTTGTAGATCTGTACAGCTTGATTTTTGTTAAAGCTACTCAGGTAGCCAGAAAAGAACAAATGACTCCAAATAAATATAAAGACATGTCTCTAAAAGAAATTCCCCTTTAGCAGCGTGAACATTGATTCCAGTCTGATACTCGAGTTGAGAAAGTGGCTGTTATTTATCAGGGTCCAGGTTCTTCTTCTTACTTGTGTTTGTCTCCTGTTTTTGTTCCTCCTGTTTTACTTTGAAAGTCTGTCTTTCCCTTGTTGGCACATGTTTTTCTTTTACCTGTTTACCTGTGTGTGTGTTCATTTCCCTGATTGTGTTCACCTGTGGCCCTGTCTGTATATTGTCTTGTCTTTTCTCTCCTGGTTGCAGGTTCGTCTGTTCTTCATCCTGGTTGTCTTCGTTCCTGCTTGTTCACCGTCCTGCTGTCCTGCTGTCCAGCTGTCCTGCTGTCCTGCTGTCCAGCTGTCCTGCTGTCTCTCTGCTTTTTAAATCCTTACCTCAGTTACGTTTGTTTGCATTTTGGTTAATAAGGACTTTTGTTGGACTCTCCTGCATGCGGCTCGTAACCCCACGAAACCTTAAGTTATTGTTATGAATACATTAACTTAAAAAAAGACAACATCTCCTGAAAAAATGACTTTAACATGCTGTAATTTCTTTAAAACTATACCTGATGACCTGTGACCTTATACCCGTCAGCTTTTATCACTTTAATGATTTAAATATAACTGTCATCATGCTTTTTGGACTTAGATATTTATTTTATTTTTTTTAATTTCTTAATTGTGCTTTTATTAACAGTAAAATTGGATTATTTTGGCATATTTGTGCTGTAAAATGAACAATCAAGCTTGATTCAGCTTTATACAACATTACACTGTAGATTAAACTCTGCTTCACTCCTTTTTATTGCTTTATACTTCTTTAAATGTCATGATTTTACAGAAGATTACTGTTAAATTCAGAGGTTTTTTTTTTACAGTATATAGTTCAGTCAGTTTGTTCATTCTCAGGTAATAAATACACAACTGACTGAAGACACAATTTCATTTCTGATACTTTAAAGTCCTAAGACTCGCTGGATCATATTGAAATTAGTCTTCTTATCGTTGCTCATTTACCGATTTGACTTCTTTTCCTTTCCTACGAAGGAAGCACATTTGTTTTGCCTTGGAGAGATAGAACAAAGGACCTATGAGGAGACCAAATTGAGGGAATAGTTGTGACAATTCAACAACGCTGCACATGGCCGCATCCATGGTCTTATACCAGTAGAACTGGTATAAGACCAGCGGAACCATCACCAGGACTGGGAGGTACGATATCACTGCAGGTGCCACCACGGCCAACACGTTGCCCACCGCCCGTCTCTTTAAGGGCGATACGCAGTGGGCTTGGTTTCCTCTGCTGGTGAGGGCAGGAGGTTGTTGCCACAGCGACCACACCACCCCCCCCAGGCAGGCGAGCATGATGAGGAAGAGGCAGGAAATGATGATGGAAACAGGGACCATTGTTATAAGCGTATTGTTGATCAAACCTGTAACACAGGAGGAAGTTAAAGTTAGAGTTCGAATTAAAACTCCATCCACTATTAATCAGTTTTTCGAACAAATTTTTTATCCTCAAAAAGGAGGTTTTTCTTTTTAAATAAACAATTTAACACCTAGAGTCAAAATACAGTCATGGAAAAAATTATTAGACCACCATTTTTTCTTCACTTTCTTGTTCATTTTAATACCTGGTACCACTAAACGTCATCATGTGACTAAAACAGACAGAAAAGAAAACACTGAATGCATAAAAGCAGTGTTTTTGGCAGTACAACGCCATAGCTATTGATGTAAAAACTTAAGTGATTTAGGTTATAATCAAGAAAACCATGGAAAATGGTAAGATATCAGCTATTAAATAAAACTCTTATGAGCAATCTTTGTGGTTATTGTTATGTTTGTCCAAACAAATGTACCTTTAGTTGTACCAGGCATTAAAATGAACAAGAAACTGAAGAAAACAAGGGTGGTCTAATAATTTTTTCCATGACTGTATTTCTAGAAGGCAAAGATGAGGTGGCACAAATATTTTAAAGGGACATTCACACCAAGAACAACGATTATAATGACACACACACACACACACACCGCACACACACACACCCCACACACACAGCACACTTTATAAAGTTTGTGTGATGGTTTAATTTTCAACCAGCACTGACCTGCAACCAGACAAAAGAACAAGGTGAGCAACCACACGACAGCTGAAACGGCCACTCGGTACTCCCGCCTCCTCACTCTCAGGTACAGCACAGGTCTCGTCACAGCCAGGTAACGTTCAACACACATACAAGCCAGCAACAGAGGACAGCCGACCAGGTTGAGCATACTGACAATCATTATCGTTTTCGTCATCCTATTATTAGCTGTGGAAGAGACTGAAAAGATGAGAGAACAGACAATTCAAGCCACGTCTCATATGCTCATGAAGACCAAGGAACACAAGAGGAAGGTCCCAGATACTGTTGTGGAGAAGTTTAAAGCTGGATTTAGATACAAGAATATATTTTCCAAGCTTTAAACATCTCAAGGAGCTCTGAGCAAGCAATCAGACTGAAATGAAAGGAGCATCAGACCACTGAAGATCTACCAAGACCCGGCCATAGAGGTCTTCACAGGTCCACTTTCATGGACCTGAACCCGAATGGACCTGTGAAAATTTGACCCGAAACCGACCTGACTTTTTAATTTTCCGACCACGAACCGAACGGAGACACCCAAATAGAACTGAGACAATATAGCCCATAGTTGTTCATGTTAAAAGTTGTCTAGTGTTGAATAAAACTTGATTTTCTTCCCTAAAGTTGTCTTCTTCTACCGGTTCAGTTGCTACATAGGCTACGTGATGTAAACAACAATAAATCCACATCGTTATTTTCTTTGTGGATACAGATGCTATTTGTAGCGACTGCTAATGCTAATAGCCTTCACTGATCAGGACGTGTCGTGAACATATTCTCAGATCTAACGTTGTCATGCTGGCAATCCATTATGCTTTAAGACCACTGTTAGGATTAAAATTAACTGAGAGAGCTGTTAAAACTAAACTTTATGGCATGTAAGAATGCAGTCTCCTTTTATGACCATGAGTTCCTCAGTTGGCTGCTTTAGGTTTTATGACCCAGTAGTATTGTGGACAAGTGTACCATTGGCCGATTGAAATATTCTGCATGGCATATTGAATCTTTGTATTCGTGATTGTAATAAACTCTTTAATTGACCTTTGTTTCTAGTCTTGTCAATGGCACCAGATAAAAGAACACGGAGAATAACTTTCATTACGCTTCGGCAACATGATTGTTTCATGACAAACGTGCCATGTTAATGAATAATCATTTAATTGTCTCCTGACATAGGTTAAACCAAACTACTGTTTGTTTGTTTACTTTTGCTTGACCTGTCACCTGACATTTCGCAGCCTATTGGATGGAAAGGGACGGGGGCTCTGAGTGACAGCTGCCACGCCCATATCTTTACCTCTCTCAGGTAAAAGTGGACCCAGCCTGTCAGAGAGCACCGACTGGACTAGAGACTGGGACGGAGATTTAACTTCCAACAGGACAATGATCCAAAACATGAAAACAAATCTATAATGGAACGGTTCACAAATAAACGTATCCAGGTGTTAGAACGGCCAAGTCAAAGTCCAGACCTGAATCCAGTCCAGAATCTGTGGAAAGAGCTGAAGACTGCTGTTCACAAACGCTCTCCATCCAACCTCACTGAGCTCCAGCTGTTTTACAGGAAGAACGGACCAGAATTTAGTCTCTGGATGAGTTAAACTGATAGAGACAAACCCCAAGAGACCTGCAGCTGGAACTGCAGCAGAAGGTGGCGCTGCAGAGGATTAACACAAGGGTTACCAATAATATTACACACCCCACCCTTTCAGTTTTCTTATTTGTGAAAAAAAAAAGTTTAAAATATCCAATTAATTTTGTTCCACTTCATAATTGTGTCCCACTTGTAGATTCTTGACAAAAAAATAAAATTTTATATCTTTATGTTTGAAGCCTGAAATGTGGCAAAAGGTTGAAAAGCTCAAGGCGGCCGAATACTTTTGCAAGGAACTGTAACATGGGTTTAATGAACCTACAGTGGAGAGCGTGATTTTCTTTTTTAGCAAAAGGAAACTGCATCTAAATGAGCAACTCAAAGGAATTTGAGAAAATGACTGGAGATTCCTCTGGAAGCTTTGGAGCTGATTGTGCAAAGAAGAATTTAGCGCAATGGACTGGTTCCATCCTCTAACAACCTGGTGAGGCCGGAAGCTTCTTCAAGTTTGGTGTTTAAGGGTTTAAGGGGTTGATGATCTGACGTGTTTAAACACAGAAGTGACTGTGATGTCGGCCATGACGGATTTTGAGGGGAAATGTCCCAAATATCTCCTTGGTTTCCTCCACAGCAGACATCTGGATGCGATCATGCCTCAGACTGACGTGTCTGGCCGTGACTATTCCCACAATCCACCACAACTGCTGACCAGACATCCTCTGACCTCAAGAGAATAAAAACGTCGTCAAGGAATACGGTGATGCGTAATTGAGAGGCAGAGCCGTTTGTGCACGTCCACATGTGACCAGGTGGACGCACATTTATGCGCTCTTTTACGCGCCGACATGCGGGTTGCACTTTCCGCAAACTCTGTAGCGGGTTTAAACCCGCTACCCACTACCCGCTATCCTAAATCCGTGATTGGAAAGCTCAAAAGACACGCCTACAATGTGAGTAAGGGAGGCGGCTTTAGGGAAGTGGAAGATTGCATTAGCGGTCAACGGAGGTTCCTAAACCTGCAATTTGCAGGTAGCGGGTAGCGGCTAGCGGGAGGTGTACGATCAGGGCCAAAGTGTTAATGTCATAATTATTCATTCATGCAAGTTTCAGCTATTTATATTATTTGTTTCCATTAACGTTTTCTGCCGCTCATCTTTATTTCACTTATTACCTCCGACAAGGAGGCGGTTATCTGTTTGTGTCTGTCTGTGTACAAGATAACTAAAAATGTTACTGATGGATTTTGATGAAATTTTCAGGAGTTGTCCGAAATGTGAAAAGGAAGAACTGATTTCATTTTGGCTGTGATTCGGAAGAAATCCTGGATTCTGGGTCACTTTCAAATTTTCGATAACATTGCGGTCAATGGGGCCGAAAATTTTGTTTCTCAATATCTCCGTTAATTATTGCCCAAAACTCATGAAATTTGACTCAGGGATTGACAATGGGAACCTCTATCAAATTTCAAAGGCTGATCCGGATCTGATCCAGATCTGTAAATCACTATATTCTTGGTGGAGGTCTGCGCCCTCCGAGTGCTTTTCTAGTTTCTGATATTATTTCCTCCTCCTCAGTTTTAGCACATTGCCTCACAACTGGTTAGTTATTAGACCTCCTGGAGCACTGGTTGGGTTATTTATTTATTTATTTTTTGTTTTCCTGAAGTTAGAAACTGCTTTTACAAGTCAAGATGTCAGTCACATCAGTCATCTTTATACAGTGTTGTGTCTGTTCAGTGACATAAACAAAGATGTTAAGCCTTTATGGGGTTTTACATGTGCACAGGATTTGTGTTCGCTACCTTCCTGCTACTAGGAAGAGAACCCACAGTATCAAAACTTTATCCATTTATAGGCAATTTATCTAACTGTGTGGCTGAATTCCTAAAGACAGATGTTTTTTTTTTATACAGATCACTTATGTATGGAGCCAAATCAAGGACAAAAGTTTTGCTAATTTGAAAATGAAATTGTAATTGAAAAACTAAGATTTGAACCTGAAAATTCAAGTTTTGATTATGAGCTTATTTTTTTACAGTTTCAAATTTTTTTTTTTCAGTTTCAGATCTTTTTTTTTTTCAGTTTCACATCTTTTTTTCAGTTTCAGACTTTTGGCCCTGACCTGGCGTAGGGGGCGTGGCATCAACTGATTTGGCTCCATACTTATGTCCCCAAAAATATTTTCCTGCAAGTTGTGATTCATACCAGCAGATGTTTCTTATAAACAGCAAACTTGAAATATCTGAGTCTTTTATCAATCAAAGCAGCTCCAAACCTCGTCTCATTAACTGCCCTCCAGCTGCGTCAATTACTGACTCCAATTAGCTTTGGTTTAAATAATTAGTCTGTGGGTTCACTTACTCTTTCATCCAGGACCGTGACTGTTTAATGGGCTGAAGCTCGCTGTGTTCATCTGTTGCTTTGACTCAGAAGAAGATCAGATCACGTTTTATTGCAAATAAAAACCCTTTATTCCAAGGAGTCCACTCATTTTCTCTTATCACTATGTTTCTCCTAATGAGGAAAGAAGTAAAGTCAAAATACTGTCTCCAATGTTTTTAGATACAGAACCAGGCTGGTTCTGCCTGTGGATCAATATAAACCTTATCTGGAGGTTCAGCTCCAGTTTTCAGATGGAGATTTCAGGCCTGTTTTCTCAGGAATTCAAACCTTCCAGTCACACGTTTCCCATCATCCTGTTATGACGGTCAGATTGTGTATAAAACACTTTTTTTCAACTTTTTTTTTAATGTTTGGAGGATGTTTGTTAACTTCATAAGCTGAGTATCATAACTCTCATTGAGATTTTTAGGTTTATTTCATGGTTTGTTGTTTGGTTGCTTTAAACAATTTATTCATGGACGCTTTATCTTTTTATGAGATCTGGCAACGCTGACTGATGGATTTTATGTTTTAATTTTAAAATGTTAAAGAACATAAACACAATTCTTTTTCCTTTCTTAATTCCGAAGTAGTGGGTTTATTCCCATTTTAATTCCGAAGAAATAATTCCGCGTATGTACACTCATTTTTTAATGCTTCTGAGCATCCGGTTTTGGCCCCACCGCGTTTGAAATTTTTTGTGTAAACAGTACGATGTGGAAATAATTAAAAGAACTGGCAGGAAACATAAAAATTGTGAGCTTTTCAAAGCGGCCAGGTTAAATAAGGAGGTTTCACAGATAGAGACCCAGGTCAAAAATAACTGAAATGTTGTTGCAACCGAGTTAGCTAAGTTTGTTTTCTTCCGGTAGATGTAAAGACGTCCGCCCCCCCCATCCAATCAGAACCCTTCCAACCCCCAGACCTAAAGCGGAGTTGGATAAAGCCGAACTACGTGTTTTCCATTAAACTTAATTCGGAATTACTATTTCCATGTAAACTCGAAGGAAAAATTTTAATTCGGAATTATTTAATTCCTAATTTTTCAGAATTAAAAAACATCATGTAACCGCAGCCAGTTGATGGCACTGCTGGCCGTTCATTCGTCTTTGTCTTGTCAGTAAAGGTAACAGGTATGAAAGACAAGTAGAGAAGATCCATCACGACAAGATTCACTCCGAGAACCTGGGACGAAGGGGACATATGATGAGTTTCTTTTTTTGAATTTGTGTGGCTACTAGCACTAAACCATCCTGTAAGATGTCCAGACTTCTAGTTTTCCGTGTCATCACCGGTCCAGATCTGAGTTGAATGATGTGGTTAGCCCATCTTTATATTTTTTGCTGTTTTGAGGTACACTGCAAAAACTCAAAATCTTACCAAGTGTATTTTTCTCATTTCTAGTCAAAAATATCTCATCACACTTAATATAAGAAAATCACCTAAAGAGTACATTTGTGAGATATAGGAGCTTGTTTTTAGACTTTTTAGTCTGAATTAAGCAGTTTTCATTGTTCCATTGGCAGATTTTTTTGCTTATTACAAGCAAAAAAATTTGTATTAAGTCTGTTTTAACTGCCAATGGAACAAGTGAAAATTTGCTTAATTCAGTCTAAAAAGTCTAAAAACAAGCTCCTATATCTCACTGAAATGTTTCTCTTTAGGTGATTTTGTCTTATATTAAGTGTGACCACTTTGTAAGATTTTGAGTTTTTGCAGTGTAGTTTTCAGGATCAACAACTTGTTGGAATATGGTGGTTGTAATCTGTCAGTGAGGTTTTAGGCTTCTTTGTAGCTATTAACCCTCATTCTACCGACATATTTCACATACATGGATTACCGACTGAAGAATAAATACTGTAATAAACAACCATCAAAGAAAAATTACAACTTTTTTCTTCTCAGAATATTATTACTGATGTATTAAATGTCATCTGAGGAAGAAACCAACAACAGATTATTATTATTTTAAGAAAGTTATAGTTAATTTGCATATTTTATAAAACGAAAATATACTTTTCTTTAACCCAAAAATGTCAACAGTGGAATTTTTATGATCTCCTTTACAGCAATTAAGATCCTATCTGAGCTAAGCACAAATCCATTGAAATTTTTCAAATCAGTTAAAGAATGAGGCTCTCTATTACCATCTCTATGGTAGTCACGTTAGACTTGATTCTGATATAATTTAGTGTTCAGTAGTTTCAAGTAAACATTATTTGTGTTGTATTTATATGGTGAAACCAACCAAGGTCATTTTGAACCCAATATATATAAAAAACTTAAATAAACCCACAATCATTTAAATGTCACTACATTTTAATTTTATTTGACTTTTAAAACAAAAGTCAAAAATGCAAAAGTAAGATACTTTAAATTAGGACCCATGGCAAACATCGACTCAATAAATGGTTCCATCTATTAAAAATACACAGGCGGAATTAGAGATTTTGACCCAATGCATTGGAATTTTTAAAAAGGATAAAGACAGAAACAGAAAAAAATCATATGACATCATTAGGAACAAATTGATTGACAAAGTCATGAAAAATTGGAATTATAGAATAAAGCACCTCTGAGATATGACAAAAAGTACACCTCTCGGACCCCAGTCGGCGGTATGAGGGTTCTATAGGATAGTCTGACAGAATGTACACCTGACATTAGCTTGCTAAGAGCGCTGAACCTACCTGGGAGGCAGACGGCGTTCTCCTTTCCCTGAAGAACAACCAAAGCAGGGCCGCATTAGCCGCCAGCCCCGTGACCAGGATGAAAACGTCAGCGGCGAGCCAGATTCTCCGCCAGCTCTGGTTGATGCAGTCGTTCATGATGGCTTCGAAATAGTTAAAAATTTCAGGTGGAATCATGGTAGCGGTCTTCGAAACGGGGTCAGATTTCTGCCAAACAGAGGACAGTCATCATCACATGACTTGAACCAGTGTCATCGTTGAGGTAACATGTTAGCTCCCTGTCATGCAACAAGTTAGCGTAGTCATTGGCAGCATGAGTGTAACAAAATGCAATGTAAATCAAAATATATTAAACTACACCTTATTATATTGTTAAATAACAGATTCTGTATTTATTTCCATGTTTTCTGTCAAAATGCCGACGTAGATTTACTCTTTTATGACTGACACCGCCTCATAACACAAAAGACACACTGTTTTTTCCACCTTGAGATACAAACTTGTATTTGCTTTCTCGTTGTTGATGAAACTTTCTTCCTCGTGCGTCAATTTTTCTTTTCTTTGACATGTTGGGACTAGTTTGTAGAGGTTTTTCTCAAATCCATCACTTCTGAAAATCGTCTTGAGTTCTTGCTCATGGTGATATACTGTTATCGTTGTGGGTAACGAGGAAATGCGTTATGGGAGGTGTAGTTTATTGTCATGCACTTTAAAGTGGCGTAAGCTTATTTTAAGTCTTAAAATATCAGTTTGAAATTTAAGCCAATAGAGCACAAGCGCTCGAGGCGGGCCACATTTGGCCCAAAGAAGTCTTCCAAAAAGTCTTTTCCAGTAATTGTCCCGTGCATCGATTTAATGTCCATTACTTATTCTGTTACGCGCAAATTGGAGTCCACTCCGCGGATGAAGCTTGAAACTAGACTTGATTGACGGTAAGTGTACGGCAGGGCTACTGAAGCGTTGCATTTTGGGATCTGTAGTTCTGTGCAGTATTGTGTTATCAGCGCTTCATATCAACGGGCCGTTAATAACGATAATGTAAAATGATCTCGCGGGCCGGATATGATTAGACGGCGGGCCGGATGTGGCCCGCGGGCCTTGAGTTTGACACGTAGTGTATGTAAACGTCTGGTTTCAACTGTAACATCTTAAAAATCACAGCTTTTATCCTTTTTGTATAGCTTTTATCACCTTTCATTTTTCAACCAAATCAAGATGTTTTTTCGACGCCTGACCATAGTGCTGGGAAATATGACGATACATATCGTGGGGACGATCGTTTCTAACCTAATTTTATCAATTATTACAGCAAATATGTAATTAAATAACCTGCAACGATAAATTTGATAGAAACATATCTACTTCTACAAAGTAGCCTTTTATGTTTGCACTTTTATTCATGGTTAATGCCTTAAACAAAGTTCTCTTCAACCCTGATGTTTACTTTAGACACTTTATATTGGTTTGCAAACTTTGCACTACAAGGTTACAGATTTCAGAAAGTTGAAAAATAATTTGTGTTTATTTTTTATAGCTGAACTTCAGTGCAAAAATGTGTTTTTCCTCTCAGAAACTGTTGTGCACTTTAAAAAAATGTGAAAGCTACTGTACCTCTGTACCTACCTGTTTTTGCTGCACTAAAATGTATGTTTGTGACAGTTCAGGTAAATGTCCTTTCAAAATAAAGTTGAAAAGTAAGCAATGAAATTTTTGTCAAACTTTTCAGAGAATAACTGAAAACATACTTTATTATGGTATATCGTGATATATATCGTTATCGTGATATAAAATAGTCCATATCGTGATATATGATTTTTTTCCATATCGCCCAGCACTACCTGACCAAGTCGTCGTTTCAACGTAACTTTGTTTGGTGGGATAACACTGAAAAAGATTTCACATTATCTGAGCTCAAATAAAAATCCGTCCCAGTTCATGCAGGGAGCTGATACATCTCGTTTTCTGACACGTCCACAGTATTTGATATGAATTAATTCCAGTTATTATTGTCGTTTTACAGTTCACAGTAACGATCTGTAACGAAACGTTAAAACTAAATGCAAAACTCGCCTCTTACCTCTTGTCAAAAATGTTCTCTCCCCCAGTCTCAAAGGTTTGGATCAGCGCCGGCTCGCTCTCCAGCTCCTGTTATTAAAAACCCCCCCAGCCTCCGCCACATGCAAACACACGTGCACACAATCATGAACTGGGCCGACACAAAGCAAATGAGCAGGTGTTTAGCGCTGATTTATCTCTCTTCAATGCAAATGGTGTTTTTTTGGAAGAATGAATGCCTTCAGAGAACAGGTGAACAGGTGAACAGGTGAACAGGTGAGTGCCACCTTACAGTTTACTCTTCTCCTGCCACCAAAAGATAAAGCACTTTAACACATGCATGATGTCATTGTGAATAATACAGCACAAGTAACTATTTAACTAACTAATAAACTCTCTGGGAGCTGCTGCTGCTGCTCTGTCTGACTGTGTGCTGATCACAGTTGTCTGCTGTTGTCATGGATACTGCTTGTTGTCTTGATGTGACGCTGCTGTTGCCTGAATGAGTGTGTCCTTCCACAGAAGACGTCAGTTATGTAGGTGGTGCCACATGTGGCCCAGACCACCTTCGAATGTACCTTGAGAGATCGGATCTCAGTGTGTCCTGGGTGTATTTACACCTGTGCTAACTGCTATCCAGGTGTGATCGGCTCACTCGGGAGGGATGTTAATACCAGGTGTAAACAGGGCCTGCATCTCTAATGTGCTTTAAAGCATGGGGACCACTGCGGAGCGGTACCGGGTCGTGGATCAATTGGTAACGGGCCACGCAAGAAAAATTAGTTATTTAAGTTTTATTTATTATATGAGTCTAAACGAGCTTTTATTTTGAAAAATCTTTTATTTTTTAAAAATGACCAGATTCTCTCGGTCATTTGAGCGCCAAAATTTAAATTAGTTATTTAGGTTTTATTTATTATATGAGTCTAAACGAGCTTTTATTTTGAAAAATCTTTTAGTTTTAAAAATGACCAGATTCTCTCGGTCACTTGAGCACCAAAATTTAAGCCAGCAGGCAAAATGGGTAAGAAACTACGACGGAGTGAGAAAGTGAGAAAAAAAATTGTGGACAATAATTTTTTTTTCATTACTCGCTTAGAGAATAAAGTCAAAACGTCGAGAATAAAATCAAAATGCATTTTCCAGAATAAAGTTGTCTTAAAGATTTATTCAAACCAGCTTTACTCTACCAACATAAAGCTTTTATCACATAGACATAGTATTATAATAAGTATTCGGACTTTGAAAAGATTGTATCAGAAATTGCGCCTTTTCAGAAAAAGAAACTATACCGATTCTAGAAAATGCATTTCAACTTTATTCTCAATATTTCGACTTTATTCTCGACATTTCGAATCTATTCTCTAAGTGAGTAATGAAAAAAAATCATTGTCCACATTTTTTTTTCTCACTGTGGCCCTAATACGCCGTCGTAGTTTCTTACCCATTTTGCTAGCTGGCTTAAAATTTTGGCGCTCAAGTGACCAAGAGAATCTGGTCATTTTTCAAAATAAAAGATTTTTCAAAATAAAAGCTAATTTAGACTCATATAATAGAAACAGACGTCTTTGGAAAGTTTCCTTGTGAAGGAGAAAATACACAGTGAAGAGAAAGAAGAACAGCCGACAACTTCCAAGAAAAAGAAAGATTTTAACAGACGATATACCAGGAGACGTACTGGAATATGGATTTATCACAACAGGTGATTCCCACGTACCAAGCTCACTCTGCGTGAGTATTATTTTTTTTGTGTCATTTATTTAACGGGTACAGAGGATGCTACCAGAGACTTTGATGTTATGTTATGTTAAGCTGCTGCCATGTGATTGGCTAATTAGACAGGTGTACCTAAGGAAGTACCTGGTGAGTTTATACATTAGCTTTAGAGAGTAAGTGAACGATTGTGCAGGTGAACATAGTTTAAACCACTGACATGTCACAGATGTCATGTTCGTGCAGAGAAACCGCTCCATTTTCCTTTTTGTGTCCGTCGCACTCTGCAGGCAAATCAGGTCATCTGTCATTTCCAGCTGTCACAACACGGTGATGGCTGGAGTTACTCTTCTTCTGTCCCATCCCTCTCTTCTTCCTCTTTAGTTATTGCCAGAAATGTCCCGCTGAAGACACGAGAAGAAGCCGGTGCACAGTTGAACTAGACAAAAATCTCTTTATTCTGCTTCGTCTTATTCTTAGAAGCAAACAGTTCACAGTGAAGGAATGAACTAAGACGCCAAACTCTAGTTGTTTGACAAAAAAAGTAAAGTGCAAATTTATTATTTCAGTTTATTTATATTGTTTCTATTCAACTTTCTCTACTAAAAATAAAACTCTTGGCAGTAAAGGGGCCTTCAGACAGATGATTTCAATGCATGTACATAGTTCAATGGGAACAAAGATGTTTTAATGTGATGAAGTTTCTCCATCTAATTGCTTAAACCGGACTGTTTCCAGCGCATCAAAAATGAAGTTCCCACTTCCCAGTTCCTACAGGAACAAAGAAGCTCGGCTACATCACACAGGAATCTTTCTTAACTTCTGTCAAATGTGCTTGACTCCTCTTGTGTTTGAAACGCACAACTTCTTGTCATGTTTAATTGCAATTATCATTTTTCGTCATTTTAAACAAAAACAAACGGCATCCCTGGATACCAGAGTATCTTTCCCGCCAAACAAGCTTCGGACAGGAATGATTCATACAAAGTAATACAAAGAGAAAATAAACGGTCACAGAACTGTGTTGTTTACATGCCTTGACAAGGATCTTTACATTTTAAATGCATAGAAGCAGTGCAAAATTAGCCTCTTTCAGTGCAACAACGACGACGTTTTAGTCTTTTACTCTGTTTCCTCTCTCAGTTAGAAAAAAATCAAGAAAAACAGAATATACACACAAGAGCAGAAATCATACGCAGCTCTAGTCGAGAAGGTTTAAAGCAACATATATATGTAAATATCTGTCACTGTAATTACAGCTAGATTAGTGGACTGCGCCTCAGGACGTCTGATAGGGCAAATAATTGTTTAAAAAAATGCTTTGCTAAACACGCCTGACATGACAGCTTCTCCTTTTTTAAGAATATAATTAGGAAACTCCACGTTCCAGAACTGTCTCACCACTACGTCAAGTCTTCTCGTAAAAGGGTTTCCCCCGAAGATCTCTTCTTCTTCTGTGGTAAATGCAGAAGCAGTAAATTCTAGATCTCTTCTTCTGTGGTAAATGCAGAAGCAGTAAGTTCTGCAGCTGCAGTTCAGTAAGATTAAAAAAGGAAATAAAGAAGTGTAATCTACATGATGTAGATTTCACATGGCAGCATGCGGTAAAACGGCGCTTCTATACTGGCTGCATGTCCTCGGTGTCTGCGGTGGAACTTGGTATTTTCAGGATAAAAGAGTAAAAAGGCTTCATGTGTCTCCAGAACAGGCCTGTGATGTTTCCTCGTCTTCGGCGGGAACGGCAACGACGGGGTCCTGAAAATAAGGAAGCTACTGCCACGGCCTCTGCGGCGGCGGGTTGGGGTTGGGGTAGATGGGCGCCGGCGCTCTGAGGGGGTAGGCGGGGACGGCCGTGCTGGGGTTGGGCGGGTACGTCGGCGTGGGGTACTGCGCTATGACGCGGGGCTGGCTCTGGGAGGCGGTGAGGCCCGCTGAGGTGGCGGCGGCGGTGGAGGACGGGAGGTGGAGGTAGAGGGGGGCCGACGGGGCGGAGGGGGCGGTGGGGGCGGTCGGGGGTCGGGACTCTCTGGAGGACGACATGTGGGTAGAGCTGAGACTCAGAGCGGTAGAGTCCAGGATGGGAGGCCTTCAGCAGACTCTCCTGACTCCTGGATGGAGACACAACACAGACACCGTCAGCTCAGTTCATCCAAACCAAACGATATGAAACGTTTAAATTACTGAAAAACCTCAAGTAATATAATGTTTTATGTGGAACTTTAGAATTAATTTCCTGTCAAAGCATCAGCCAGAAGACAGCAACACATCTTAGATATAAATAAATCTCAGCAACTTAAGCTGAATTTTCTATGTTCCCAGAGTCCGAAGCTTCCAGAGGTCCATTATTTTTCCAGTTCACAATTCACAACCTTTTATTGAAACTAGGGCTGGGCAACGATTAAAATTTTTAATCGCAATTAATCGCGATTAATCGCATGATTTCCCTGACTATAACTCCTGGTTGTCAGGGAATAATCGCTGCTGATTGCTTCTGCCACTGCCTTCTATTAATACCGCATTATCACTTTATTACATTATTACAGTTTTATTATTACTGGTTTTGCACACTGTTTTTGTCTACTTACTTTTTATTTAGTGTCTTGTTTTGCACACTGTTTTTAGTCTATTTATTGCCTATTTAATGTCTATTTAATGTCCTGTCTATTTATGTATATTTTTGTATCTGCTGCAACGAGCCAATTTCCCCTCGGGGATTATTGAAGTATTTTCAATTCAATTCAATTCAATTAATCACGATTAATCGCATTGTATACGAAAAATCAAATAATGAATTCAAAAGTAGTGTAAAGGTCACTTTTATTTAAATGTTCTGCTGCCATATGAACTAAAGTGTCATAACATTTGTTGTTCAAACGCTTTTAACATCAGCACTTGTCAGTAACACATATTTAGTGTAAATCTCGTCTTAAAAAATGTAAAATAAAATAAAGCTTATTGCCACTGCCAGGGAATTAATGTCATCCTGTTTTTATGAAAAATTTAAAAAAAAGTCTACAAACAAAATCCAACAAAATGATTGTGTCTCAGCACAATCAAAACATTAAAACAGGTAATTTCTGAGGTAACAGCAGAAACTTTTAACGGGGAGTTCAACTTGTCAGTTGTTACAAATAACCTTGTTTCTGTTGAATCCTCCGTCTGGGAGAACTTTAAAATGAAAATGTTCATGTTAAAGTTCAGTAACTTTATCAATCGGTGTATCATTCATTGTTTCCATTTTCATTTGTCAATCAAAAATTAAAAAAAAATAAAAAGTGACATTTTATTACGTTTTTCGTTTTTAAATCTAACACACACACACACACACACAAAAAAGAAAAAATGCCTGTTTTTTTAATATTTCAATTGTAGACTTGGATCAAAAATACGAAATGAAAAAAACGGGCCACAGAACTGAATTAGTTTTATAATGGAGGACTGGACTTTCTGTTGTCATTACACATCTGTGCCACTAGATGGAGCCGCACTGCAGTAACCAGCTAGAGAACAGCAGGACAGTGAACACATGGAGCAGATCTGATGGAACATGGAGGAATGACCACAAACGTTTTGTTGCAGTCCAGAATTTTTGTTTTCAGACAGAATTGTTAATATTGCTACCTGAGTTGTTACCTGAACTGTAAAGTTCACAGATTTTTACCGTTCTCCATGTCTGTTTTAGCTTTTCTTCATGTTTTTCTGCCAATTCTTTTCCGGTTCTGCAGCAGCCAGTAACAGACTTTTCAAAACAAAAGCACGTGAGCAACAGGAAACGCGCGATAAAATAAATGTCGGCGTTAATAAATTAATGAGTTAACGCGTTAACTTGCCCAGCCCTAATTGAAACAAAACTAAATGAACACAACCAAGCCGGCGGTTATCATTTGTAACATTGTCCTTTATCTCTCTGTTGAGCTCCCTTGACAGCTTGTGTCACTTTAAACGATTACAGAGCTGGGAAACGTCCTCGTTACTTTGTTTGGGGCTGCCTTTGATTGAAAATGTGTCGTTCTGTGAACTGGTCGGACCTGCATGGTACTGGAATAATCTGAGCTTCTCCATTTCTCAGTCCACCCAGTTTTACATCTTCGTTCATTTGCTGAACCTCTGAAGTGTGAAAAACTGAAACCCTGATTTCAAAAGAGGCAGGAAGTAGTTTGGAGTTGAGATGCTAACTTCACCTCCAGCTGATATGAACAGGACTGATAAGACATGATTTAACTGGGAGCTTTTGAGTTGTATTGCTGTGATTTTTGGAAAAAAAGGGCATGCTATGTTTCTTTTAACATATTGATAATCGGACAATATGTGCAGTTTTCAGCTTAGCTCAGCATGTTTGCTAATTATTAGGAACCCATCAGTTAGAGTCTCATCACTTGGACCACCATTTCTGGCCTTATATTTAGTTCACATGATGTATATAGTCAAATGTCCTGTGTCTGTTTTCTGTTTTTAACTGTTTTTAACTGTTTTATATTTGCTTGACTTTTTTTTATTTATTCCTTTTTAACTTCTATGTTTTAACAATTTTTATGTTTTAATGTACAGCACTTTGGCTGCCCCTGTGGTTATTTAAATGTGCTATACAAATAAAGTTGTATTGTTTTGTATTGTATTGTATTGTCTTGTAAATGTTGATGCAACTTTTTATTGTTCCAATGACGTCTGCTAAAAACAGTAAAAACATAACATAACAGAATAAAAGACAATGAAAAAAGCAATGAAGTGCAGTGTTTTCCACATTCAATATGTGACAATGTGGAACAACACAACTTTATGTGGCCCAAACTTACTTTTTTGTTTCTATTTTTTTGTCCACCCAGCCTGCATTTGTATGCACCATCATTATTATCAGTTCAAATGTGTTTTAGCACGGCTATGGATGATGAATGATGGTTTGCAGAGATCTGGACTTCCTGTTTCCTGCGTTGACTATCGTTTACATGCAATAGTCTCTTTAACAGGCCAATAAAAATCTAAATAGCTTACAAAAGCTGATGGTCGAGAAACTATATGTATTGTCAAATGTGTTTGCATGCCTCGTTCTCCAAATGCTGTTTTCCTCCAGTCAAGCTTGAACATAACTCAAACTAACAATGTACGACACAAAACCAGGAAGCTTCTGGAATCCAAAGTTTTTTGCATTGTCTGCTCACAAAGCAGTATTGATAAGTGGATGTCTGTTTACAGAGATCATCTGCCATTTTGACTCTTCTTACATCCATTTAAATGGGAGTTTTCTCTTTTCTTCTATGTCTTTCTGGTTTTGGATGCAATTTTAAAGTATTTGAGATGATTTTAGCTGATCAGTCTATCATTTTTTTCCTTTTTTTTAATGTCTTATTCCTCTTCAATCAACTTTTTAATCAAAGTATGCTGTTCTTCTGACCGATATCTGGAATGATCCATGTTACTCAGAGTTTCAGCAGTTAAGCAGCGGTTAACAGTAATAACTTTGATAAAACTTTTCTTCATGTTTGGATTTTGATTAGGACGCGCTTTGCTCCCAAAGCATTTGTGTGTTTGGAAATATAAGATTTTATAAGATTTTTAAACACACTGCTGTTATTTTGAACACAACTGTGCATAATCATGTGCGTTTTTTCCCGCTCTTTTAGCCTGTGTTTTTATTTGTGTAATTTAAAGTTTAAAGTTAGCCAAACAGTCTTTCATTTTTGTCACTTCTTTATGTGTTACTCCTCTCCAATCAACTTCTTAAATCAGCCATTCCCGAACTTCAGAATACCAAGGCCCAATTTAAAATGTAAAAAATCTCTGCGCCCCATTCAAACATTTAAACACCACTTTGATCAACATACAAGACTAAAAGCTACATTTCAATATTAATGTAAGGGGTCAACAAATAATGTGATACTTGTCATATTAAGTTAAGATGACAGTAGAATAACACAGTTGGTTTGTTTTATTATCTCTAAATATTTTTCAAATCATGTAATTATTATTTGAGTAATAAAAAAAACATATTTTTTAAAAATCGAGTATTTAAAACACATTTGTTTATTTTTAATGACCTCTCACGGCCCACCTGCAGTACCGCGACGGCCCACCAGGGGGCCGCGGCCCACACTTTGGGAATCACTGTCACCATTAATGACCTGACTAACCTAACAGCCTAATATTAATTTTTCTTCACTTTCAGTAAAGTGATAGCAAACTTGATACATTTCCCTTCATGTTTTGGTCTGGAATAGAATATTCAGTGTTCCCAAAGCAAATAAATGTATGTTTACAGACAGAACTATCAGAGCAATAAAAAAGTAACACGTCTGTTTATTCATATCTTATTACATCATCATTTCTTGGGGGTATTGGGACCAGTGCAGGTTTTTATTATACATGCCCTCCTCATAAAGTCAGAATATTGAAGGTTTGGAGCTCAGTGTTTTTCTTACTTCAGATCTAGAAG
>JAGFBZ010000303.1:52500-250000 GCA_018398805.1 Hirundichthys speculiger | reverse complement strand
CCAACAGTGAAACTGCGATATCAAAACTTTCCTGAGTCATGCTTTCCCACAGCCGAAAAACTTAAATTCACTCTATGTAGAAATAGCACTCCTGACCACATGGGGGCAGCATATCTCAAGAAAGTCCATGTGTCAGCCCCTGGCATAAGACACAACAAAATGTACCTCTTGTGGTATAAAGTGGTATAACAACATCATTCCAACTCATTAGCATTAGCCCACCATTAGCACGGTATTGTCAGTGGCTCTTTTGTCAACACACATATGCCTCCATGTGGTCAAAAGTGGTATCGCACCATGAAGTGGCTTCAGAATATTTGCACTCTCAAGTAATACCAATATAAAAACAGTGCAAAATATCAGGTAATCAGTTGATAAGCCAGAGTCATGCTTATTCTGCTCATCGTAAAAAAAAAAAAAAGAATAAAATACACAAAGCCTTGTCAGCTTAATTTCAGGTGGTGGTTTAGTGGATACTGTTTGGTAAGGTACATCTTCACTTTAATGATTAACTGAAGCAGTTTTCAGATAAAATGTGATGCAAAAGTTGCCAAAAGAGCATTAAGTATTGAGTGTTGAGTTTATAGTTTGAGAGCTGTCATGTTAAGAATCAGCAGCTGGTGTTAAGAGTACACTGAATTTATGGAAGTATTTCTGTGCCACCTGAGTTTGAATACGAATTTTTAAGATTGAAATTTTTCAGCATCAAAATCAGACTTTGAATTTTAAAAAACATCAGATTTCTAGCACTGAATTTTTTTTTTGCCTCTGAATTTTATTTTGTTAAAATAAATTCAGTGTTAAAAAAAATTGTTGTCTTAAAATATTCAGTTTTTCAAATTTCAACACGTAAAGAAATTCAACACCCCAAAAAATTCAGTGTAAAAAAAAAAAAAAAATCAACATCTCAAAAAAATTCAGTGTAAAAAAAATTCAATTTCTAAAAAAAAAAAATCAGTGTAAAAAATTCAACCTCAAAAAATTCAGTGTAAAAAGAACCAGACTCAACATCCGGGTCACCAGGGAGAAGCAATCGATCCCTGTCTCAATTCAGCCAACGTCCAGCCAATCACGTTACGCTCCATTGGTCATGTGACACCCACCCAGATAGTAAGACGGACCGGTCGGCCATGGCAGCAAACTCAGGTGATGGTGCTGCGGTGAGTCTGTTTACTTTATTTGCTGTTTGTATTAACCATTTATTTCTTGTGGTATAAAGTGGTATAACAACATCATTCCCACTCATTAGCATTAGCCCACCATAAGCGCAGTATTGTCAGTGGCTCTTTTGTCAACACACATATGCCTCCATGTGGTCAAAAGTGGTATCGCACCATGAAGTGGCTTCAGAATATTTGCACTCTCAAGTAATACCAATATAAAAACAGTGAAAAATATCAGGTAATCAGTTGATAAGCCAGGGTCATGCTTATTCTGCTCATCGTAAAAAAAATAAAATAAAATACACAAAGCCTCGTCAGCTTCATTTCAGGTGGTGGTTTAGTGGACACTGTTTGGTAAGGTACATCTTCACTTTAATGATTAACTGAAGCAGTGTGACCAATGGGTCGTTGTATTAAACATTTAAAATACATTTATTAAATGATATTACTCGACACGTTGCACATTAACCGGATTTATTGATCAATATCTACAATACGTCTGTCTACGCACAGACAGGCCGCTAATAAACGGTAAATGCGCTATTGCACGGTAATTGTACAGTGTTAAAATTAATAATATCATTTACTTAATCTATTTTAAATGTTTAATAGAAACAGCAAATAAACTAAACAGACTCACCGCAGCACCATCACCTGAGTTTGCTGCCATGGCCGACCGGTCCGTCTTACTATCTGGGTGGGTGTCACATGACCAATGGAGCGTAACGTGATTGGCTGGACGTTGGCTGAATTGAGACAGGGATCTATTGCTTCTCCCTGGTGACCCGGATGTTGAGTCTGGTTCTTTTTACACTGAATTTTTTGAGGTTGAATTTTTTTACACTGAATTTTTTTGAGATGTTGATTTTTTTTTTTTTACACTGAATTTTTTGGGGTGTTGAATTTCTTTGCGTGTTGAATTTTGAAAAACGGAATATTTTAAGACAGCAATTTTTTTTAACACTGAATTTATTTTAACAAAATAAAATTCAGAGGCAAAAAAAAAATTCAGTGCTAGAAATCTGATGTTTTTTAAAATTCAAAGTCTGATTTTGATGCTGAAAAATTTCAATCTTAAAAATTCGTATTCAAACTCAGATGGCACAGAAATACTTCCATATGAGTTTCCAATGCCACTGTCAAACAAACCTGAAACAGTTTTTGCTTCATGCATGTTCCTATCACCTGGTTTGGAACGATTGACCTGGTTGCCACATTGTTGTCAGAAGAAGACGGTAGGACGTCGATTAAACAGATGAGTAGAAGCCAAATCTTGATGAAGAGAACACTCACAAAGCTCGTGACCATGAAGAAGATTAGATCTTTAGGACTTTTGTTCAGCTCTGTATGTTGTGATTATTATGTCATGCTGGTGGGTTTTGGCCAAGTTTCTTCTCCAGTGGCAAAAACAGATGTTAATGTGATCAAAATGTTAGAGGTTTTAACAAATGGTGTTTCAATCTTCTCTAATGTGCGTGTACTCTTTATTTCCAAAAAGCAGATTTAGCCTCAAGTGAGGGTAAAAATGTGAAAAAGGTGATTACAAAAAAAAACCCCTGTAATTTTGATAAATCATTTTTAAAAAGGTTCATGAAAATATAAACCTATGTACATGAAAACAGTAAAAATGCTGCTTTTTACCACAGTAATATTGTTCTTTGGCTCACAGTCAGAAGTTTTTTTTCCTCAAACTTTTACATGTTTATATTCATTGTTAGATCTATAATTTCCACTGGCATTTTGTGTGGAAGAAGAATCAAATGACCAATGACTGTGTCTTTTAAGCATTTAAGTATTTAAGCATTTGACAAATCACCATCCAAATATAAGTCTAGTGGTGTTGAACTTTTCTACAGTACACTGCTTGGGAACAATACAACGACCTGTAAAAGTAACAGTGGTATGTTTCTTTCAGTAGGTACGTAACAATTCAACATTGGTTGTACAGAAATAGTATTTAACGTATTTCAGGTTGTGCTCCTTCCTATTTGGCTCTGTTTTGGTCCTGTTTTGGAAATATCTGACCCTGTAGCAACAAGCAGTGGAAGTCACATAGATGACAGGTGAGTCTGAACCATAGACTGTATAAGAAGAACTGGACAAATCACACTGTGAAGTCATTCATGGTGTAGAAATGACCATAGTGGTCATATCGCTTCAAGTGATATGACCACCTCCGGTGTCTTCACCAGAACCAGGAGAATGAATGATATTCAAAAGGCGACGGACGTTCGTAAATAAGCGTCTTCCCGAAATGAAGCCAGTTTGATCAACGGATATCCCATCATGCAATGTGGTCTCAAGGCGCAAGGCAAGAGCCTTAGCTAAAATCTTCACATCACAATTGAGAGAAATGGATCGATCTTTACCAGGTTTAAGTAAATAGGTGATTGATGCTTCAGTCAGCGTCGGCGGTAGAGAGCAAAGAATCATTAAACATATGGAGCAAAAGCGGAGATAATTTATTAGAGAATGTCTTTAAAAAAAGAGAAAAAGAAAAAAATAGTGTAGAAATGAAACTGAAGAGTGTGTTTACAGCAAACTATTCTCTTCTTGCCAAGAGCTGCAAATATAAGATTATTTATCTTGTTTTAAATGTGATTGATTTACTGAGTCCGTGGTATACTCTTAGACGCATCATGATTATGTCTTTTATGCCTTAATAAGCCAGGATTAGATTTCCAGCCGAAATCTTTGTCTTTTACTAACTAATAGTCACTTAATTTGACGCTATTTTCTTGCTCCCGCACTACAAAAAAAAAACACTAGATACACTAGATGCATGAAATAAACACCTGGAACACACCCACCTTATTTCTGTTATTTTGACTCGGCTGACTTAGCTTAAGCTAACTCATGTTGTTATTAGAGGCTACCCGAGTGCTGTGAAATGGTACTATTTTCATCCATTAAGTAGCAGTAGCGCATTGTATTTGGCACTTTTTGCAGACACAACCACTTCTGGTGAAGGAAGCAACAAACCAAAAATAAATGATACAGATCATTAATTTTACGTCATTTTATACTTTAAAACCATTATGGTGTACTACTGTCAGTTAATTAATATTTCTTCCAATCACAAGGAATCACACTGGACGTCAACAACATGGATCTATGTGATGTACGCTGTGATGCTACGTCACATAGATCCAAAGCAAAGAAGCTACTGATCTGTAAAGTCTCAGATGAGTGTGAATGCGTCCTCCTTACACATCATGTTAATATTACTTTACATTAATTGTCCTCAAATCTTTCCAAACATTCAAATTCCAAGTGTTGAAATGAAATGATGAAATGGAGACTAGCAGACCTCTTGTCACTCAGACTCCCCCCCCCACAGGGTTGTGGGAGTATGTTAACAGTAAACAATAAATAAGAATGAGTATATTGGGTTTTTTTTTAATTCACAACTCGGAAACTATGCTCAGAAGTCAAGACACTGCTAAGTGCTTAGTAACCACCAGGGGCGTTTCTAGTCACCTTGGGGGCAAGAGTGAGCATGGGGGGCCCTACCGGCCCCAAAAACACCAAGAAGATCATTCAATCCAGAAATCTTTTATTTTAAATAACAGAAGTGCACAATGATGTAAGAAACCTTAAAATACAATATAACATAACAAACATGACATGCAGAAAATTCAAGAAGACATGTGATATCGCCCTCTTCCAAATACAAATCAATTATTGGTTAGCTTGCTGTTAATTACTGTTTAAATAAGCTAGGCTAAAGCGCAGTAAACATGTCATGTGCAGTTGTGCTTCGTGAGACTAGACTGGGACAAAATGGCATCACAACTTTTTTTTAACAATGTCAGATTATACACGTTTGAATTTAGCACTTTCCTGTTTTCTTTATTTTTCATCTTCTTGCTTTTTTTTCTTTTAGCGTATGCTAATAGATACGCTCGCTTCATATCTATCCATCTATCTATCTATCTATCTATCTATCTATCTATCTATCTATCTATCTATCTATCTATCTATCTATCTATCTATCTATCTTCTGAAGTGGTGTTGGGTTTTTTGCTGATAAAAGGTCAATGTTTGCTAACTGGAGGTTGATTAGAGTCAGAGCGCTAATCTAGGAAAGCAATTAAGCAGCAAGAAAACAAAGAACGGAAAAACAATAAAAAATGAGTTTTAAACGTGGATGCGCGGATAGATTGTCTTTGCGTCGTGCGCGGCGATAGTTTCCATCATAAATACAGAAAGGATTATTTGTGCTGCTGACTGAGATGGTTTAATGACAGTGTTGTTTTCGCTAATGTTGCTCTAATGAGTAGCAGCTAGAGGGGTTGCGTGACGCTGCGCAATGCTTCACTGTGTCAGCATTAGTGTAATCTGTGTGTGGTGTGTGTGTGTGTGCGTGTGTGGGGTGTCATCCCTGTGTAAAACCCTGAGAGCGTGCAAGCTGCTCTCTGCTGATTAGGAGCGACAGATGGGAGGATTTCTGCAACAGTAGCGCCCGTGAGGACGAGCGCTCTGTGATCCCGTGCAAAGATGACGGCATACACAAACATCAGGGCACATACAGCAGACACGTGCGCATCGGATACAGCACAAAGAAACAAGGACATGCTGACTCAGGCTTTTTTTTTTTTTTTTTCTCCACCCTTAGAGACTTTTTATTGATGCTCTCAGTCTGTGTGAATATCTGGTGACCAAAACACTGCAGAAGCTGATCATAATACTAATGTATCCTGACATGCTCCTGTGAAATTTATTAATTAATTTATTTTAAATTATGATCTTGATTTACGTCTGTCTCTATTTTATCCAAGTGTGGTTATTTTCAGTTTAAGACCTTTAAAAGCATTTTGCAGAAAATGATAATTTTCTAAAATCCAGCAAGAGCGTATGTAAAGACTGTGTTTTTGTCACATTTATAAATATAATCAAAAATATAGGCTTGTATTTTCTTTAGTAAGGTTACATGGAGCTGAAACAGCTGCTTAGGTTCACACTTGAACTGTTCAGGTTTTATGTAGAGCCTCAACGGAAACGCTCAGAGATATTAATAAAAAGTAATAACGTTAAATGATGTGCATTTTATATCTTATTTAACAATGCTGCGCTCTTTCCCTTTCAGATTGTTGCTTCTTATAAATCCTGTAAGCCTCTTACAAAAATAAAACTGTTGTTAAAATGTTAAATTCAAAGGAAAGGGATGTGGTTATCATCAAGCATTCATCTGATCATTTTCAGCTCAAATAAAACTCTTTAAGGGCGACACAGTAGAGAATAAAAGTATTGATTTTCAGATGCCCTGCCTCTGTGCTGATGACAGCTGGGAGAGGTTAAAGCCCCCCCGCGATGCTGAAAAGGATGAGGCGGACGTAGAAATGAACGATGAAGATGGAGCATTAAATTAACTTTGTTAATTTCATTCAGACTTCATTTTGATGTGCAGTTAGCTTGTTATTTCCACCAGAGAATAAGACTGTAAAAGAGGATGTAATTAGTGAGTCAGTGGTTCCACTTTTACAGCTACAGACTACCACGGCTTTCACAAAACACTAATTATGATTTTAATCATTTTATCACGTGTCATAAAATTAAGGCAGAAAGCCACTAATTGACTTGTGGATTTCATAGAGGCAGAACCGTCTAACCGTAATGTCATCAAACGATTCAGAGAAGCGGCAGGAGTGTCTGTGCGCAAGGCTGAAGGTCAAAACTGGACGCCCGTGATCTTCAGGTCCTCAGACGGCGCTGCGTTAAAAACAGGCACGATTCTCTACCGGACATCACTGATGGACTCAGAAACACCTCCAGAAATCGCTGTCTGTCATCTGTGCTGTCTTCTCTGGGCCGAAGCTCATCGGAAATACTCTGAGGCTAAATGGAAGATGGTCTGGGGTCAGCTGAATAAAATTTTAAATTCTTTTTGGAAACTTTGGACGCCATGTCCTGCAGACTAAAGGCCCGATCTTTCCACAGATCTGCTAAAGCCGCTATTACGGATAGCGGGTAGCGGGAGGGGCGTTCCACCCGCAAAGAACGCAATCTTCCACCTTTCGAAGCTGCTACAGCAGAGTCCCAGGCATGAAAAGACGCTCCATAGCGGTTAGCGGGTAGCGAAACCTGCTCTTAAAGACAACGGCTACTGACGCACTGATTGGTTTAACAGGTGGAACGCCCTAACCACTGCTATGCTTAATGTAGCGGGTAGCGCAGGTGGGATAGCGGGTTTAGCAAGGTGGAAGATTGCGTTCTTTGCGGGGGAATGCTCCTCCCGCTACCCGCTATCCCTTAAAAAGGAGATCTGGCGGAAGATCGGGCCCTTAAAGTGTTGTTGTTAGTTTACAAATCCATTTATAAAGTCCAGCCAGAAAACATTTCAGATGATTACGGCTGTTTAGGAGGCGGTCAGCTGGTAGAACCTGGAGTTAGAACCAAACGGGGTGAAAATGTATTTAGCTACTAAGCTAAAAAAACAGTTTTCTCAGGCCTTTGTTCAGTTCAGTTTTATGCTGCTCTGATTACTGTTTTTATTTATCTAAACTCTTATTACTTTTCTGTCCAAATTTTTTTATACTATGCATTTTATTTTCTGTTTTTATTCATTTAAAAAGTTTAATCTTTCTTTCATCTTAATGCCTTTATAAAGAACTTTTAGTTGCCTTTGTGCATTAAATGTTCTGTACAGATAAACTTGTCTTGCTGTGGTCCACAAAAGGAAGAGTGACATCAGCGTAGAGGGAGCACATCGAACCCCAGCCTGGAAGCTAAGCAGCTATAAAGAACACCCTCAATGCTAAAGCCACTGAAAATATCCCTTTACTCGTTTTTGTGTGTCCATGACAATATCAGATGACTGACATAAGCTCTACAGTGTGGTAGACAGGTGTATGAATACTGGGATGGGTTTGTTGACCTGCCTCTATTTACTTATTTCTTTTGTTTCGGACTCATTCAGAGAGACAGAAAAAAAACTGCTGACCCAACTCTATTTGCTTATTTCTTTTGTCTTAGACTCATTCAGAAAAAAAAAAAAGACTTAATATATGTTCTTTGCCAATCAGTCTGCTTGCCAACAGGGTACTAATACGACCCTCGGGGCCTCAAACCTGGCAACCCAGCAATGCCAAGCAAACATTCACTCTTCCATGTTCGCCTTAATCATGATCATCTTTTGTGTCTGTCGCTTTGCAAGATTTATGATTAAATGAAGATTAGTCTCTTTGCATTAAAGATTCAAACGCACACAATCAGAGGAAAAGAATGGATGAACACAGAGACACTGAACGTTCCCATAGCGTAGACACACATGCACACAAAGTGAATAGACTGTATAAGAAGATCTAAGAAACCTGTGGTGTCACCCATAAGGTCTCCAAAGAGCTTTTGAAGCCTCTTTTCTTTCAGTACTTCATGGATCCATGTTGTAAATGGGCAGAAAGAGCAGCGCCGGACCAGGCCCACCTTATTTAAGTCACAGTTGACTATTTTAGCTTGGCTGGCTTAGCTTATGCTAACTTGTAATGCTAATTAATGGGACTTTACATTGAATCTGGCCAAATCTTCCCAAATATCTTCATTTCAAGTGTTGCTACCAAAACACCATCTGAACAAGAGCTTCCAGAGGTGAATGAGGACCAGCCTGTTCGTACAAATAACAAAACGTAATCCATTTAGAATATTAATGATGATACTGATTGTGCTAAGCACTCAGTAGCTACAGTGATAACAGCTAGCCATAGGCTAATCCAACTGTCAATCAGAGAACTACACATAAATTTGCTGTTTTATACAATTTTACCTGTTGTCGAACCTAAAAAAAGAAAAATCATCTCCTGTACAGTCGTCAAGGATGTGAAATCTAGTTATGGACACCAAAATAATTGTTTTCAACAAGGCTGTAAATATGTTTATTTCTGCTGCAAAGTTGGAACAACGGAGATTGATTTAAAAGCCAGCCAGTGGTGGTCAGCTGAGGAACTGAAACTTTTATGTGCTCCAGGCGGGGATGTTGACGCTTGTTTTCCACACCATCAGCTCGATGATCTTAAATTTAAAGAGCTCATATAAAGCCCATCTACATTTCTGCATGAAGTATACTAAAAGAGATTTATGTCGGTTTGCAAAAGGCCAATAGGGGAAAGCTGAGTCATTGTTGCCAACTTCTCAGGATGGAAAGTAGCTACTGGCTGTCCTAAAAGTGATGTCATCATCTAATTTGCATACTAGGTAATGTACATGTAAGTGTCTCTATTTGGTCAAAAACTGATGGAAACAGAAGCTGATTCTTTTATGAGTGGTTTATCCAACAAACCACTTGGCAGACAGTGACAGTGTGGTTATAACTTACGTGGCGATATTATATTAAACCCTGATAGAAAAGGTAGTAGTCATAAAAGCAAAACATCTTTTAAAGAAAAAAAAAAAAATGTTACTCCTCATAGAAGGATGATGAGGTTGTAGCTGCCTAGATGAACAGGAATGATGAACAAGACTTAACACCTGTTATTATATTATTATTATTATTTCTGTCTGTTTTTTATAAAAAAAAAAAAATAAAAAAAAAAAGAGAGGGAGCCCTTTCTACATTGAATTTCCCTTTATGGGATAAATAAAGTATTTTTCATTTCATTTCATTTCATGAAGACCAAAGAGGAGATTTCTGGATGTAAAGAGGACATGAAGTTAGTCGGTGTGAGAGGAGAGGATGCAGAGGTTGGAGTTAGATGGAGGCAGATGATTCATGTGGCGAAGAAGACGACTCTTGAAACTAATCATTACAGTGTCAGAAAATAGTTTTGTCAAAGTTTGACACTGAACCGCAGAAAAGACTCACTCGTCCATGCTTGGCTTGCTTTCCTCGGATAAACAATGCTTAAAAATACACTTTGCCTGAATCAGACTTTCGCAGACGCTAAAAGACTGAACGGATGCTAATGAGAGATGGCAGTCTTTGCTGACGGCCGACTTGCTTCATCTCTTTCATCCACGTGTTCCTGTCTTCTTCTTGAGCTCTCTTTTCTCGTGCAGCTGCTCTCTTACGTGGTCTGACCTCAAACATCAGTCCTCTGTGTCGTCTCCATGAATCTATCTATTACTGAGGCCACAGCTGATAACCTCATCCTCCAGCTTCGTCTCTGCTTTTGTAGTAAATGTGCAAACACATAAAAGAATGCATTAGTCAACTTTTTACCATGTTTTTTTTAGCCATGTGATGAAGGATATTCAGGACTTTATTATGTAAAACAGTCTCATATAAGGGTTTTAATTGCACGAGTACTTTGACGCTGGTTGTGCAAAGACTTTGCACAGAAATCGAAACAGAGGAAACAGCTTTCTGATTTACTAACAGCTTTAACTGGATCTTTCAGAGTCAGTGTGTTTACATGGGAAGTTTAATTCCTCTTTAATTCAGAATTAAAGTTAAAGCCGATTAAAAGTTACCATGTAAACACTTAATTCCATATGAAAATGTCAATTCCGAATTAAACTTAATTCCGAAGTAAGTGGCTGGTTTATTCCCATTTTAATTCCGAATTAAATAATTCCGCGGTCATGTTTACACTCATTCCTGTTTAAATTAATTCCCGTACTTTCTGCGCATGCTAGTTCTCTTGCCCGTCTGTCGCGATGATGCTTATATTCCGGGCTGGGCTTGTTTTCAAAATGGCAGCACGCAGTAAACGGTGTTCAAGAGCAGAGACGATTTATTTAATAAATAGCTTGGAGGAACTGGAAATAATTAAAAGAACAGATGGCAGGAAACATAAAAATTGTGAGCTTTTCAAAGCGGCCAGGTTAAATGAAGGAGGTTTCACAGATAGAGACGCCACCCAGGTCAAAAATAAGTGAAATGTTTGTTGCTAACCGAGTTAGCTAAGTTTGTTTTCTTCCGGTAGATGTGTAAAGACATCCGCCCCCCCCCCCCCCCCATCCAATCAGAACCCTTCCCAACCCCCAGACCTTAAGCGGAGTTGGATAAAGCCGAACAAACGTGTTTTCCATGTAAACCTTAATTCGGAATTACTATTTCCATGTAAACTCGAAGGAAAATAGTTTAATTCGGAATTATTTAATTCCTAATAATTAATCCGAATAAAAAAACATCATGTAACCGCAGCCAGTGTCAGTCAGAATGAACAAGACAGAGATGGAAGAAGGGAATTATGACTTGTAGTTCTCAGGCTACAACTCTTGGAGCTTCTACAAAAACACTCCAAAACAAATCAAAAAAAAAAAAAAAAAAAAAACAACTGCAGAGGCCTCATTAAACTTGCATAGCAAAGATGCAAGAGATCCTAATCTCACTTGCTCTCATTGCGTGTTTCCACTGTGGTGCCTGTCACTTTGTTTCAAATGAAATCAAATCGATGAAAGCTCTTTTTGGGCCTTACATTCAGAAAATACAAGAAACTGATCTACCCAGAGGATGAATTACAATACTTACATAACAAAAGAGTGTTGAGCAGGAGGTGACTGACAAGATTTATCTACAATGGGAAAGTCAAAGACCAAAGATGAAGGTAAAACCACAGTCAACAGTGGTTTGAAACCTCCATGAACTCCTGAAAGGTTCTAAGTTGACTGCTGATTCTGTTTTGGTTATTTTCGTTTCGGTACTTTCAGAAGCATTTTAATGCACAACGGCAACTCGTCATTCACATTAGCAAAACAGTCGATGTTAGCATGCAAGTCTAAACACAGGCTAAACACTGTACATGGTTAGAACCTAAAGCTTACCTTACCGTAAAGCTTAAATCCTAGCTTACCTTAGAGGGGACGTAAACTTTCTGTTCACTCACAAAGTTAAAATGACTTTAGGTTCATCTGAAGGGACCCAATCCACATCAACATTCATGTGGAATTACGTTTTTGAGTCTTGTCAAAGATAGATAGCTATTTATTCTTACGTCACCACCCACTACTGTATATGTTTGCAGGCCAGAGTTTCCAGAGCTACATGCTAACCTGCAGTTTCACCCTGATCATCCTAGCGTTTAACTCCACCTGTCTATATAGGTGTCTCTGGGATATTAACTAACATGCTGACCTGCAGTCTGACCCTCTGACCACCTCAGTGTTGCTGCCTACATCTGTTTATATAGTCGTCGCTGTAGTTCATGCACTAATGATTAACCACTCTTTCTTCTTAGTTCTCCAGCTAATGGATAATTACTATTAATTTACACTCACTGGCCACTTTATTAGGTACACCTCGCTAGTACCAGATTGGACCCCCTTTTGCCTTCAGAACTGCCTTAATCCTTCGTGGCATAGATTCAACAAGGTACTGGAAACATTCCTTCTGGTACCACCTTCATTGTGGAACCAGCTATCAGTTTGGGTTCAGGAGGCTGACACCACCTCCATCTTTTAAACTAAATTGAAAACATTTCTGTTCAGTAAAGCCTACAGTTAGTCTAAACTGTAGTTGTAGGGGCTAATAGTCATAGCCTCTTTTCTTTCTTTACCCGACTGGCCTCCGGCAGGAAGGTCCCTCCATATGATCCAGGTCCAGCTGAAGGCTTCTTCCCTCTTAAAGGGGAGTTTTTCCTTACCACTGTTTGGCTTAAAAGTTTTTTTTACTTGCCATTGTTTCTTTAATTAAGATTTAATAATATTAGCTATAGTTAATATCATTTTCCTGGGGATTATGCTCTGGGTCTCTGAAAAGCGGCTAATGGCAATTTGTATAGCGTTTATTACAATACAAATAAAGTTGAATTGAGTTGAATTAAAGTTTATGCTCTTATCCTGCAATCATATATTCTATTCTAACACAAAACTGATTTTGATTCATGTTGCTTTGATTCATGTCTCCCCAATGAAAGTTCACACTCCACTATCTAAAAATAAACACAAAACGTAAGGAACCGATGCTCCTGTTTGTTAAATGAATAAATGTAATTATTAAAGTGCCTCTATGTCATGTAATCCACCAAACAACAACAAAGAAGGAGCAGTCCACAAATAGGGAAAAGGAAACAATCAGGCTTTCCAACAGTGAGATTTGCCAAGAAGCATTATTACAAAAAAGACATAATGTACCAAAAACAAATGTCCTTACTTTTTCTGCTATGTTTAGTAACAGGTCGAGGGTTGATTAAACCCTGCAGCTTTTACCTAAAGTTAACCAACATCTGAAGTGTGAAACATCTTCCTACCATCTTTTCATTGTTGGTTTTTTGTAATCCTTACTCACTGATGCTTTTTTTGAGATCCTCACTTCAACCCACAAAAAAACAAAACAAAGATCTCAATATAGCAACAGCAAGATGATAGTAAAAAGGCAGATCAATGGCATCATCATTCATCACGGATGGGTCTGTGTTTTACTCCTGCGATGCAGAAACAGAGATTGTTTTTGCCAAAATGATCATGTTCAGCTTGTTCTTTGACATGTGACACCGTCCGATTAATTACGTTAGATGACTTTCTAGACGAGTGTCCATCTCTGCCACCTCTTTACTGTCTTGATCCTGGACTTCAGTTGTTCTCTCGCTGTGAAGGCTCAGTTCAGACTCCCTCTAAGTGACTTTGTTCAGTCACTTTAAAGCTGTGGGAAGGTAATAATGAAGTTGAGTCATTGCCAGCAGCCATATTGGATTGACAGGCTGCAGAAAGAGGGAAGTCTTTGTCCGAAGTTCACCGAGCCCTGCGAGGCTCTGGAGTGACGCTGGTGTGTGTCCCTGACAAAAATACAGTTTGTATGAACGTATTTGTCTCCGAGGAAATTCTACTCCTCAGTCACGCCTGCAGAAATCTCAACACCACCTTCATTAAAGTTTACATCTTCCCTTAAAAGCTGCTCCTTTCAGAAACGTTTGGAAAGTTTTCTCACTGAAGTTAGAGTTGCATACTAATTTCTTTCTGCTAGATGAGATATCTGGATCAGTTTGGTTTCTGCACTAATGTGAGATACGTGCATGAAAGCAACTTTTGAGCTGTGCATCCACAGCGCTTAAAAAAAAAAAAAAAAAAAAAAAAGGAAACGCTTGAATGGACAAGGGTAATTGGATTCAAAGTACACCTGCTTCCAGTGAGAAAATCTGTTCTCCTGTGTGTTAGCATGTCAGCAGGAATTCTCGTACGAGAAAAAAACCTGGAATAGACAAAAGTAATTGGCTTTTCATTTAAACTAATTAGGCTGAAGGCATTGTTGTAAACGGTTACGTTTCAGGCTTCTGGCTGAAGCATAAGCAGCTTAGTGACATGAAGCTGCATCTAAAACTGAACTTTGATTTTTATTTTTGTCCACCGTGCAAGATATTCTTAAACCTTTGACGTCAAGGCACTTTTTTAAGGCTGGAATATAAAGGTACTGTTTCAGAAAAATTAAGAAAGAAAAATAAAACCACAGACAATAATGAGCCCCTTTAAACTTCTCCTTGGCCGGATTAAAGTAACCTGAGTAACTGATATAGGCCTCATGTGGAGATTAACTCTAACTTTAACCCTTCCCTACTCTGTTGAGGTTAATAGGTTGTGTTACCGTGTTAACGCGGAGGTTTAGGAGCTGAAATAGCTGCTGCTGTCAGCAGCTCCTGATCAGAAACACAAGGACATCAACCGCAGCTGCTCGCCATCACCGGCTCAATCTGCCATCGACCAGCCGTTCTCAGAAAACTCCCAGACGTCGATGTAATGTGCACGAACTCAGCCCGGCCGGTACAGGGAGCTACTTAGCATTTCTGCACAGTGGAGCTTGTTAGCATTTATTTATAATTTTGTAGTCTTGTGATTGTCAACTTCGTGGCATCCCTGGTTCGCTCACCTTCAGTTCCTGAAGGTGTCACAAGGTGAGAAATGCATCTGTTCGTCGAACTCGATGCAAAAAAACAGAAGCGCCTGAGAACGAGGTGATCAATGAAAGACCTCGGATCGATTCACTTGCAGCAGGAGCCAGCGATGACGATTCCTGGACGAACTGCATAATGAGCCGTGGCGCGTCCTGATGGGTACCGAGAGCTACGCTCTGGTTCAATACTCCAAAGATCTGCTCAACCTTTTACTGCATTCTCATCGATTTCGACGCTGCAACTTCCAGATTATGTGTGCCGACAATGAACCGTCTTCAGCTCCGGAGGACCTCCTGAACACCTGACCGGAGACTGGGGTCAAAGCGATTTTAGCAAAAGGTTGCAAATAGCAGGTAGTTGTCAAGTCACGGTCCCTGTAGCTCACAGAGCAGATCTACATATCTGTACATCCAGAAATAATACTGTTGACGTACTGTACTGTATAAAAATGTAGTCAAGAGTCATGCAACACTTCATGATGATGTAGTATAGACCTTTTCGGGCCAGCCCCCCCGGAAGTACCCCGTCCGCCATTGCTGGGTTGTGCTACAGAGCGACACTTTCACCGGCTCGCAGATTAACCAGTGTTTTTCTCTTTCTACAATTATATATTCTTATAATGTCTAGTCGGTCGAGTGGGAATACATGTTCCGTCATAAACTGTGCCAACAATGGCGTGAAAATTCAACAATGGAAGAAGAAAGTATGTGAAATACACAAGCCTTTACTGCACAAAGACTGCCTTGTT
Source organism: Hirundichthys speculiger (assembly GCA_018398805.1). NCBI lineage: Eukaryota > Metazoa > Chordata > Actinopteri > Beloniformes > Exocoetidae > Hirundichthys > Hirundichthys speculiger. The sequence continues at coordinate 234,329 of JAGFBZ010000303.1, read as the reverse complement.
TGCAGAACAAGAAGTTAGGAAGACGTGGGTGAAAAATATCAACAGAAAGGACTTTGTTCCAAATGAATACAGCTGGGTGAGTTTTCGTTAACATTTAATCTCGAACTATTCATAGTCTCGCTGAGAGTCCCGGACGATTCTGGCCGAAAGAACAGCAGTATGAGGCTACTGTAGCCCTCGGCACTAGCACAAGCCTATAAATGAATGAATGAATGAATGAATTAGGAGAATGATTAAATAAATTAAATATAACATTAACACATAGCCTAATTTACCGCTAGCGTTAACGTTACAGTAGCATAATCTTTATGGCTTGTTGACATTAGTTATAGCCAGCGTTGCAGCGTTCCACAGTTTTTAGTGTTTGATTATGGGAATAGATCATGCTATTTCCATAACCAATCATTAAAAACAGCGATAAAATACCTTCATCTGTAACTGGAGGCCACTGCCTAACATCATCAATCCAAGACATGTCTGCGTTATCAGTAACAGATGCTCCGCGCTGCTGTGTTTGGGTTAGTTGGTGGAGCGCCGCACACTCCAGTTATGGCTGGGCCACTAGGGGGCGCATGTCCACAATTTCTAAGTCGAAAAGGTCTATAATTCGCTGAAAAGAATGGATCACTCACTGAATTGCCTCCTAAAAGTAATTAATCTTAAATACATACATCTAATGTATACAATGAACTCTAGAGGAATTGCTGAAATGAATGAATAATAACTTTAGCATGCAGCTACTGCAGTGTTTGCAACCGGTCCTGCCTCTGCAACATCTTTGCTTCCTGGTGCTGAGTGAAACACATTTCAGCTGTTGCACCACAGGAGGAAGTAACGGAGGCATAACGGGTGGACTGGCGACGCAGAAAGATAATAACGGGCTCACAGGGATGGATGCAAACTCCCTGCATAGAATGAAACGAGTCGGCGCATTCGTAGGGACGTTGAGGGACGGGCCAGCGCCAGAACGCCCGGCCAAAGGGCCGAGTCAAGTGACAAGTGAGCTAAGACACAATTGGACAAAAATAGCACCAGGTCTGCCATCAAAGTGGCAGAGACCAACTCGAGCGTCCATATTATGAACTTAGTCGCTCAACTTTGGACACAAGGCATCATCGGACCCACTTAGCCGTGCCGATGTCCAGAAAAGGAAATCTCTGCATCTTTATACCCTGATCTCTGCGTAAGTGGCTGTTCTTTGGGTTGTGTGCAGGTCCAGTTTAATTCAAAGCGCATCACTGCCCCTTTTGTTGAAGTTGGACTGTGCACAAGGTGGTCATGAAGTATCAGTGCTCTCATGCGCCAGGGTTTGACATTTTCACTTTTGCTGTTTTGTTGCATAGCATCAAGGTTCAGAAACTAGTCTATTAGCACTATTAGCTTCACTATTCAGACCTAAAGCAACAACCACGCTTTATATACAAAATATTCTAAACTAACAGACATCTGGCTTCTCCCAGTAAAGAACAAAAAACAGTGTCATACAGAAAATGTGACGTAAGTTAACATTTTGAGGGCTGCCGATCCAAAAATGGGTTAAAGTCTCATATAGGAGCCTCTTTGATCACATTTTTCAGTTTGTCTGGGATAACTTTTTAATTGTCTGAATTCAGAGGAGTTAGAAAGGGTTAGAAAGGCTTCTGCATTAAATTGGATAAAGCAGTTTTATTCTCAAAACGCCAGAGCGAACTGACATAAACACTGCATCTCCACTTTAATCCAGTCCTTAAGCAAACAGTCAAATGGGCTTAAAATATGGCGTTAAAAACATAAACATAATCTTTGATGCAGCGTTCATCCATCAAGTCATGCGGACACAGTTCACCGTTGTGCACAAGCGCAAGCTCACTTTGTTTATGGGGCAGATTGATATTAATCACACCTTGAGGATTGTGCATGTTTGGACACGCTCTCACAGAAAAGTCCCGTTAATTCATGCATGTGGTGCGATGTGGCAATGCAGCTGATCACCTGTGTGTCTGAGTTATTTCATGTGTGTGTGTGTGTGTGTGTGTGTGTGTGTGTGTTTAGCTATAAAGTGCTTACTCTGAGTTGGTTGGACACAGCAGTGCCTTTATGAAATGAGCAACTGTGTTTATTCTCTAAACCTTTAAGAAGATTGGTGAAGTGTTGTGTGTGCGTGTACCAGGCCTGCATATTTTTGTTTTTTTTGTTTTGTTTTTTTTTCATCTGCTGTCGGCTGTTCGTGCATCAACGTGACGATGTTGCTACGGGAAAAAGGGTCGATATCGGCGCTGTCGGGAGAAAAAAGCCTGAAATATAAAAAAAGAGATGGAAGAATCCAAAAGGGACAGACTGCAGAAGTGTAAGAGACATTGAAGAAGAAAAATAGAGATGAGCTTTGAGAGGGGAAGGAAAAGAAAGAGGGAGCTCATGCTCCAGTGGAGGACAAGTCATGTGAGCAGCTTTTACTTCAGGCTGAACAGCTCAAAGATGGACATTATGAACTGTCTTTAACTAACACCTGGGGCCGTGCACGTACAACCACTCACCCCTCTTTATTTACCAACATGCCCTGACCCCATCCTCATCCTCATCCTCATCCCCATCCTCATCCCCATCCTCATCCTCATCCCCATCCTCATCCTCATCCTCATCCTCATCCTCATCCTCATCCTCATCCTCATCCCATCCTCATCCTCATCCTCATCCTCATCCCCATCCCTCATCATCCTCAGCCGCCTCCTCATCCTCATCCTCATCCTCATCCTCATCAGCCTCATCCCTCATCCCTCATCCTCATCCCATCATCATCCATCCAATCCCATCATCCTCCCATCCCATCATCCTCATCCTCATCCTCATCCATCCTCATCATCCCTCATCCCTCATCCATCCTCATCCTCATCCTCATCCTCATCCTCATCCTCATCCTCATCCCATCCATCCAATCCTCAATCATCATCCATCATCCTCATCCTCATCCTCATCCTCATCCTCATCCTCATCATCCTCATCCTCATCATCCTCATCCTCATCCTCATCCTCATCCTCATCCATCATCCTCATCCTCATCCATCCCTCATCATCCTCATCATCCATCCAATCCTCATCCTCATCCTCATCCTTCATCCTCATCCTCATCCTCATCCTCATCCTCATCCTCATCCTCATCCTCATCCTCAATCATCCCATCCTCATCATCCTCATCCTCATCCTCATCCTCATCCTCATCCTCATCCTCATCCTCATCCTCATCCTCCCTCCTCATCCTCATCCATCCTCATCCTCATCCTCATCCTCATCCTCATCCTCATCCTCATCCTCATCCTCATCCCCATCCTCATCCTCATCCTCCCTCATCCTCATCCTCATCCTCATCCTCATCCTCATCCTCATCCTCATCCTCATCCTCATCATCCTCATCCTCATCCTCATCCTCATCCTCATCCTCATCCTCATCCTCATCCTCATCCTCATCCTCATCCCCATCATCCTCATCCTCATCCTCATCCTCATCCTCATCCTCATCCTCATCCTCATCCTCCTCATCCTCATCCTCATCCTCATCCTCATCCTCATCCTCATCCTCATCCTCATCCTCATCCTCATCCTCATCCTCATCCTCATCCTCCCTCATCCTCATCCTCATCCTCATGCCTCATCCTCATCCCCATCCCATCCTCATCCTCATGCCTCATCCTCATCTCCTCCCACCTCAAATCCCATCCTCCTCATCCGTAGTGATGAGTCTCAAACCTTCCAACAGCATCTTGAAATAGTATGAATCAACCCAAAATGTTTTTTTTTACCGCTCACGCATCTCTGCTCACAAATATTCATGACGGGTCCTACTTTCAAACGTAAACACGAGGCTTTTACGATCAGTTAAAAGTCAAACACCGTGGAGTCGCACGAATGCTTATTTGTGGAAATGAAAGTCGTTTTTCTGATGAGCTTCGACGTTAAAGTCAACAATTCTGGTTTTAACGGAGCGTGAAAAAGAGAGCAAATTGTTTTTTTTTGTTTTTTAAACAGATTATGTCTAATCTTGGATGGGTGTTCGTTGAAGTGAAAAGTTGCTGACGAGCTTTGAAGGAAGATAAAAACCACTTTTTATTTTTATGGCACTTCAGAGGCTTTCAAAGACAAAGGATAAATATAAATATATGTTTATTTTCAGGCTCTTTTTGTAGTAAGAAGAGAAATCAGATGACGTTTCCAGATGTGGACTGCTGTTTGTCGCTGGCTCCAGTTTTAGGCTCAGAGACAAGATTAATGCAAGAACTCTGAGCTTTATGTCGGATTTTATTTGCTCGGTTTTCAGAAATCCTCTTATTTGGTAGGAATTCAAAAGCAGAAAGAATCTAAATAACTCTGGATTTTTACGACCTGCCACTGTGGTGTGACCCTTTTATGTAACTGGTCGATGACCAGCATGAAGAGAAAACCAGTAAACACTGTGAGCAGGTGTGGCAGCGTTGATCTCACTGTAACTCAGTCTGAGATGAAATCTTCTTAACTCTTGTGAAATGGGGAAAGACTTCATGGTCCAAACTTTGATTCGTGTTATATTGAAGTCAAAACTTTCAGCTCACCAACAGAAATCGAATACACACATGAAAGTAAAAGCGAAGAAGTGAATCGGTGCACGACTGATAGACGGACCAACCTGAGTAGTTGCTGGTGATGATCTGAGTCTGCATCTCCGTCAGAGGTTCTGTCTGCGAGTCCGTCGGTACCGCCGTCGGCACCTCTGGGTGGGTCTGGGCTTCCGGTCTCCAGGTCCGGCTGCAGCTGAACCGTCGTGCTGACCCGGTCCTCCGGCAGCGACGTCCCAGCGGTGCTGGTCGGGCCTTCGGTGCTGGACGTGGAACCCCCAACCAGGAGCGCAGAGCAGAGCAGGCAGCCCAGCAGCATCCAGAGGTGGGAACCGGCGCTCTGATCCGCTGATCCCTCCTTCAGAGACATGCTGCCAGTTAATGAAGACGAGCTCTGTGGGAGGAAGAGGAGAGGAACTGAGGATGAAGGCTCCTTCAGGGGAAAGTTTGCTGCTTTCTTTCTTCTTTCTGCCTTCCTCTTCTGCTTTTTCTTCTTGTCCTAACTTCTCCTCTCCTCACAGCCCCCGTGGACAGAAGAAATCCCCTTCATTGTTTCCAGTCATGATGCCGCCCTGCTGCAGGGACATATGACAGAAATAGAGAAGTAAAAGAGCGTGCATGTGTGCGTGTACGTACGAGGTAGATCCAGCTGTAATCTGCCTGCTCTCTGCTCGCTTGCTGCTACTTTCTCTCCAGCCTCCTCAGCTTGCTCGCTCGCCCGCCCTGCCGCTTACGCTCGCCGCTGATCTCCAGCTGGGCGGCTGAGCTCTTGCGTAACACTCACTCATTTGCTGAGCTGTAACTCATGCAGCTTTAAGTCCAGATATTCCTGGTTGCTGCTCTTTCCCCATTTACCCTTTATCCTTGTTCCCCTCTCTTGAGGCTGTTGCGTGTAGAATCTCACAAAAGAACACTTGCTTGGCCACGTCTGAGATCACGGGCTGGAAAATAAAACTTTTGCATCACTTCGTCAAGAAAAGCATTCACCAGAATGCAACAGCGTTACCATACTTGTTTCCTTTTTTCAAAATGCCCTGAGATGACTTTTGTTTAACTGAAGTGAACACATATGAGCAAAGAGGAATCGAGGTAACACTTCATAGTGTAACATCAGCGTCAGTCGATCCATGGAACAATCAATATGTCTGGTCGACTACGGCGACCTTTTGTTGACCCCCCAGTGCCTCTGCTGGGCGCATGCGTCATACGTAAAGACACGTGCACATGCTTTCTGTCAAGATTTAGCATCAACTGAACAATAAGAGGAGTCTCCAGTCACTGTCACTCAAAGTAACTGTATTTCACAATAAAAGCCTCATGATGCTCTCAGTGTAATATTTGACTCTTTTTTCTGCCGTAAACCTGCTGGATTTTGTGCTTCTCGATGGCAGTTATAAATAATATCAGCAGATGTCATTTGTAAAACCTGCCAACTTAAGCACGAGGCAGAACTTTTAGCAACTGTAAAATTAGCTTTTACTTTGTCGGCGCGAGTAGCAGCCTTGTTAGATTCTGAAGACGATACGTGTGACGTGTTTAAACCTCAGACTGAGAAACTGGAAAAGTCCCACTTCAGTGCACAAACGGAGCGCAACATTGCATTCAAATGTGCGTTACACACGGTACATGACATCATAACCTGTCAACAAGGAATTGAAAAAGGAAGTTCATAGTGTATTTTGAATAAAAAACCATCTCACCAAGTCACTTATCAACCAAACTAATTACTTTTTACTGTACGTATACCTGAACTGTGATTAGTTGCTTTTGACAACACTGTTTTTTCATATTCAAAAATAGTTTCTACGTCTGATCTGCTGTGTTTGAATCATTTTTCAGTCCAGTGTAGATTAAAAGTACTTTCAACTAACTGCAATTCTAGTTTTATTTACATTTACCAAAGTGTTGCAGCTGTTTGTGAAAGACGGCCTGTGTGACACTGTTCTGCTGGAGCTGGATATATTTTTGTACTATTTTCTGGACGACGTCACTTCGACAGCGACCGACGGTGAAGATCAACCTGCACGCTTTGCTCCGAGTGATCCAACTAAGGTGGAAATGTTTGGAAACAGGATGCAGAAAGTTTGTTTCTTGAGTAGCTCCGCTTTGTGCTGAAAATGAACTATAAATAGAAGCATCTCTGTTTCTAAATAAATTCAGCATCACTAATTAAGATGCACGATAACTGTTTTTTAATACCGATACCGATAACCGATAACTTTCAGCTCCTAATGGCCGATACCGATACCGATAACCGATAACACACACATATACCTAAGATCATTACATCAATACTATGAACAAAATCACAAATAGTTTTGACTCTTTAAGTGAACAGATATTTATTTTTTCCAATGAAAAACTATTGTCAAGCCTCTCAAACATTTTCTTAAAGCTATCAAACAAACCTATTTGATATCTCACATTAACTTAAATAAGGTTCATTACTGACTGATATAAAAAATAAAGGCTCCTTGAACTGATGGAAATACATGCATCAGAATTACAAACTGAAAAAGATTAACATTTAAAGGATTTTAACTTGTGGTTCCATTTAAATTAATACCTTTAATTAAAGTAAATGAGGTTCAGTAGTTTTTGCTTTTTACATTTTAATCTCATGGAAGCTTTAGATGAGATAAATGAGAGAGAGGAGAGAGGAGGGGAGGGAAAACTCATGCTGGCTTGCGCATGTTAGCATTAGCTTCCGTTAGCTCACATTAGCGTGATTTCAAAACTCCATGGAAGCGATTGTTATGTTGTAGGTGGCTGATCAGGTTTTACGTATTAAAGCTTGTGCTTCCCTCCTCGTAGAATTCACTCGGAGGATTCGTCACAAATAACCACCAAACTATCTTCTTCTGAAACTTTAACGAAGTTCCACGCCGCCATGTTTGTTGTGATCAGCGCTGTGCTGCAGGTTGCATTCAAGGTGTAACGTAAATTCCGACGTTCCCTCATTTGCAAGTCGTTCTTTCAGCCTTTTCTATTTTTTTTTTCTTTTTTTATGTGTAACATGTGGGAAAATACTGCGAATATCAATTCAAGTCAGCAACTACTAAAATTATGACCGAGTTAATGAGTTGTTTTCAGGCATGAAATGAAAATGAAATGAAATGAAAAATACTTTATTCATCCCAGAACAGGAAATTCAACACTGTAGCAAGGGATCTTCTTCTCTTTGTTTTTTTTCAACAATAGATAAATGACAAAAAAAAAAAAAAAAAAGATGAGGGGGTATTCTTGATTTTCCTTATTGAGTAATCATTTTTCTGATTATGCCGACGTCACTTGAACATAACATTTACTGCCGGTCATTCAAGGCTCAGAGGGAGCGAGGCACTGCTGTGTTGACAAAAATATAAATGTTATCGGGGCTATTCGTCGTGATATCGGACTTATCGGGATGACGTCATAATTTCTTGTTATCGGTCCGACAGTTATCGTGCACCCCATCACTAATTCTTAATATCTTTTTCACTGCACTTGTGTGACAGATCGATAAAACCTGTCTACCCTCTCTAGCAGCACTGAGTATGCACACAATCCCCTCCATTTTAGCAGCATCTGCGTGTGCGTGTGCGTGTGCACGTGTGCTCACGTGGGACTGCGAGTGTCAGAGGTGGACGTTCAGGTGTAATACGACCCTAAAAGCTCTTGTTGATAGCTCTCTAGTCAGAAAACTCATGCAAAAGGTGTGAATAATTTATGCAACTGGGACCAAAAATAGGAGAGAGGGATGGACAGAGGAAGGAAAAGAGGAAGAGTGGGAGAATGGGAGAAAGCGAACCGTTGACGTGAGAGTAGAAGGGAAACAATCAGAAAGAGAAGGAACGAGTTTTGAAAAAGAAAGACAGATGATGTGACGTGTTGTGCTTTTAGCGGGAGAAAACGTCCATCAAATATAAGGCGTGTAAATGTGAACTTTAGCTCCGCTGCGGCAAACTGCATTATTTACAACCACCGCTTTGCCAAAGTTGACGTAGGGAAGGCTTTAAAGTAGTGATCTAAGATTTTATTTTAAGCTGCAAATAATAGCTAAACCAGGAAATCTTGGGGGAAATAAAATAACACACACATCAATCCAGATGTCAGGATTTAAGTCCACCTACCATGACGACACACTTTATTGTGATATTGAGACAAAGAAAACAAATTCAAATGTAAACACTTAAACCAAAGCGAAGCACCAATATAATATCAATATATTCCTGTTGCTTTTCATGATTATTGTTGCCATGAAAGTCTGACGAGGTTGACCTTAGTGATACATATATCATCCTCAAGTATCAACTGTTGCAGTCAGGCAACTGTACTGTTGCGTCTCGCTCGTCACCCTGAAGGGTTCGCCACTAATTAGAGGTGTGATAATTTGGCAGCTGATCGGCGGTTCACAGCAGTTTGCCTAATTAAACAAAGTAACAACAGCGCTGTCCAAACTGTTCTCCTCCATGGGTTTTCCGGCGATAATTAGCTGCCGTGCCAAGTAATCTTTTCATCTGAGCCAAATCGGTACAAGAGAACGGTTTAAAAGCCCTGGAGATCCAGTTGAGGCTTCTGCCCTCTGCTGAAGCCTCAGCTTCTCCCGTCCTTATCCATTTTGTTTAAAACAATATAGTGCAGTTGCCTTGATTCAAACCATGACTTGAATGGCTGACAGTCTACAGCAGCTTGTTTTTACACAACCACTTGATGCTAATATGACTTCTTGTGGCAATGCAGCATGATCTAGTGTGTAAACTGAGACTGTGAGAACTTCTGGTCGTATACGTCACCTACACTGTGATTAAATGTTACTTTTATGGCCATGTAATGCAAAAATGCATGAATGCATGATGGTATGACCAATGTTTCAACGATTTTATGCCATCACTTTAATAACCTATAAAGTACAGTTGTCTGAAACAGGCTTTATTTGTCATATCAAATGAGGTGCCCTTTAGCAAGGGAAAAACCCTCACAACAAAAATCCCCGTACTTGCTACAGCAGCTCTTGATATTGGACCTAAAAACAGAGAGCTGATTGATGGTTTTAAAGAGCTTTGTTGACAGTTGAAAGGTACTGAGGGATGGTCCATGGATGAACGGACCTGCAGTGGCAAACAGGCAAGCTGACTGAGTAGCTTGTGAGGGACTGATGGAAGTGGCAGAGGACCTGAGACTCTTTCCCATTTCACAGTTTGGTATATCTGGTTCTGCAGTTCTCATTGTGGGTAGGGTAACATAAATGATCGTGATGCTTTTCTTTGGTTCTAAAGTACTTCAGTTCTCAGTATCTTCTTACGGCCATAATCATAACTGAACACTGCGGCGCAGTAGGAGCCTGGAATGAACTAATGATTTTGCGAGTGCTTTTTATTCTTGAAATGTTTCCCAGTAAATCCAGTATAAGGCTCAGGTATAAGGTTCAGGTTTTGCCATAATGGGTTAGGATAAGTTTTTTTTTTTTCTTAAATGAGAGTAGGCAAACTGCATGTAAACTCAGTCAAGCCGGTTTATCTGATTGATTTAGCAACTACTTAATTCAGTAAAGGGCAATTTGTACAAGAAAAAAAAAACATATAAATTGCAACTTCTCCATCATTTTTGTTCAAAACAACAGTAAATTAAGTTATAGGAAATATAGTGCCTTGCAAAAGTATTTGGCCCCCTTGAACTTTTCAACCGTTGCCACATTTCAGGATTTAAACATAAAGATTTTGGCAAGAATCAACAAGGGGGACACAATCATGAAGTGACTGAAAAGTGGGGTGTGTAATATTATTGGTAACCCTTGTGTTAATACTCTGTAGCGCCACTTTCTGCTGCAGTTCCAGCTCCAGTCTCTTGGGGTTTGTCTCTATCAGTTTAACTCATCCAGAGACTAAATTCTTCCTGTAAAACATCTGGAGCTCAGTGAGGTTGGATGGAGAGCGTTTGTGAACAGCAGTCTTCAGATCTTTCCACAGATTCTGGACTGGATTCAGGTCTGGACTTTGACTTGGCCGTTTTAACACCTGGATACGTTTAGATTGTAGATTTGTCTTCATGTTCTGGATCATTGTCCTGTTGGAAGATAAATCTCCGTCCCAGTCTCAGGTCTTCTGCAGACTCCAACAGGTTTTCTCCCAGAATGCTCCTGTGTTTGGCTCCATCCATCTTCCATCAGTTTTAACCATCTTCTCTGTCCCTGCTGAAGAAAAGCAGGCCCAGACCATGATGCTGCCACCACCGTGTTTGACAGTGGGGATGGTGTGTTCAGGGTGATCAGCTGTGTTGCTTTTACACAGCTGTGTTGTCCAAAAAGTTTGATTTGGTTTCATCTGACCAGAGCTCCTTCTTCCACATGTTTGGTGAGTCTCCAGGTGGCTTGTGGCAAACTTTAAACCAGACTTTTTATGGATATCTATGAGAAATGTCTTTCTTCTTGCCAAAAAACACAGTGTATCTATCTCAATTTTTCTGTCTCGATTCTGAAACTAAAAAACCAAAGACTGTAATGATACATGTATTCCTGCATGAGTTGGATAAATGCCAGCAGGGAACAGATGGATATGTGGTTGCTGCCATAAAACAACAGAACTGGATGATCTAACTTGACTCTCAGAACTGGTCTCATTACTCAACTGGTAGTTAAGAATCAGTGAATAAAGTCTGTTAGATTTACACCTGTGCTTTCTCTGCTTTAACAAGCTTTTAATAGAGGAAAAAGATCGAGCAGCGATGCAAAAGGTGCACCATAAAGTTAGTGGATAGTATCCTCCACATTTATGAGTTAATGGCTTGTGTCAGGTAGTTGTTAGGGACACGGGTTGCAACAGCTGCAGGAGAACACTGATGAAACGTTGGAAGATATACAAGATGATTGTTGAAGAGAGTGGAACAAGTGGAAGAATAACATCTCAGCTTGCTGTAATTGTGGTAGTATAAAATAACAGAAAAAAATACAGTAACCTTATTTTTCACGGTTAATGAGAGAACGCACACAACATCCTGTGATGTTTCCACCATTTTTTTTCTTGATTTTTTATTATATTAAATATTTCTGAAAAATCCGCGAATAACTAAAACCGCAGAACTTAAAGCACGAATTGGTGAGGGATCACTGTATTTATTTCAGCATAATAATGTAAATAAAAACTGTGATTAAAAAAAACCCCAAATAAAATAAATCTAGACAAAAAAGGAATCATTTTCTGGTCCACATTATCAGAGGCTAAACTGAGATCGAGCAGCACCTGAACGGACGTTTTAACTGAGTCAGTGTTCAGATAAATATAATTTAAAACCTTGATCAGTGCTGTCTCAGAGCTATGATGTTACTTCAGTCTGGACCAAGCTTCTTTTCCCTTAAGATGGGGCTTGACAACTGCAGAGATGCAGAGCATGACCCTTGAGAAAATATTATTAACTATGACTAATATGATTATGCTTAATTAAAGTAACGATGGGAAGTTAAAAAAAAAAAAAAATCCCCTCTTTTAAACCAAACAGTGGCAAGGAAAAACTCCCCTTAAAGAGGGAAGAAACCTTGAGCAGGACGTGGATCATGGGGGGGGGTTCCTGCTTACAGTGTACTCACGAAATAGACGAAATAAGTAGATATTCACTTAATGTGAATAAAAGAGCTTTGGATTAGAAATCACAAAGAATCCCTTACCCTACCTTTAATTTTTCTATATACTCTTAACAGTACTCTAACTTAGCATTCCCTGTTGTTTTAGAATTACAGCACAGATTTAATTTTACCTACTTTATTATGCATGACTATGATGTGGCTGGATGAGACAGCACTGGGAATATACAACAAACTGATTCTTTTTCTTTTCTTATAGAGTATATGTAGAGTAGTTTATAGTTATTTTGCTTCTTTTTAAATTTGATATGGCTATTGCTGAGTCAGTTTGTAAAGATGTCAAACACTGTTGTCGCTCTTTCAGTATTCCTTAATATATCAATATATTTTGTTATATCAAATGCTTATTTGTGCTTTATTCTGTCTTTTTTCTTTCATTTAATCGCTGTTTTCACATCTCCTTTAACATACTGACTGCAAATGGAAATCTGTTCAGGGATTAAGCACAAAATCCCTTAATATGCTTTGCTGCCTTTATTTTGGCATCAATAAAACATCATATTAATTTTTAAACAAACTATATTTGTAGTTGGTGCAAAGTCATTGTCACATCACGCTATCACCTTCCACTTAGCCTTTCTCTTTGTGAGTGAACAGGTTGCACGTGGAAAGAAATCTGTTGTGTTGTGAAAAACTCAAAAAAGAGACTAGAAGAAGACTGAAGGTCGTCTGAGGGAATGAAACTCACAGATGTTCATGACTCGCTCACGTTTCTTAGCGCTCTAATGTCGTCTTGTTGTACAGTAGATTAAATTTGTGAGTCAGATTAGAAGGATTAAGGAAGCAGCTGGGCAGATGTGGTGAAAAGAGATGACTTTTCACTCCCTTGGCAAACTGACATTTATATATATATATATATATATATATATATATATATATATATATATATATATATATATGTACACTTCTTGTAATAGCAAATAGCTACAGTAGGCTATCTGTTTACACAGGCCAACTAATGCATCGCTATTCAAAAAGAAAAAAAAGGTTGTCTGTTCCAAAGAAAGCCAAACCCAAACAAAGCTCTCAGAAAACACCGGAACATTCTCCTGTAATCAATAATAGAAGTGCGTGCGTAGAACCAGTGTGGTTGGTGCGAGGAATATAAATTCCTACCTGTCTGGACGTGTTTATTTTCAGTGGCAATGACAGTCTGCAACCCCGTCACTGTCACCCTAATCCCTAATGCAACATCTTTGAGCACATTAAATACTCTTACATAACACAGAAACACACTCAATTACACATGGAGCACACACACGCTTAAACCCTATTCTACAATTCCTCTTTGTGCTTGTGTGCATTTTTCTGTCCTCTTACTTGGTATTTTCATACAAATGTTCACAGATACAGTACTATACATACCAGTTTTTTTATACATTTAATCTATTTACATGTATCATTGTATTTAGCATGTTAAAGGTTGAGTAGATGATCAATTCAAAGAGTGTTTTTTTTTTTGCTTCATGGTTTAAAATTGTTTTTACATTTCAGTGAGGGAAAAGATTTCTAGCTGTTTCTATCATAGTTAGATACACTCGTCTGCTGCATGTTCAGTGCATGTGTCTTGTATTGCAGGTAATCAGGTAAAGGCAGAGCTGCCTTCAGTAGTAATGGTTTTACTTCTATCTCACAGGCAGGGGCGCCGCTAGGGATTTTGGGCCCCATGAAAAGAATCTTTACCGGGCCCCCCAACACAGCGGCGAAATTTGTTGATGCTATTTTTGATCATCATTAGGGGCCTCTCTGGGCCCCCCTCAATCATGGGCCCCTATAATCTGTATTCTTTACCCCCCCTTTTCGGCGCCCCAGCTCACAGGTCCAAAGTTTTTCAGTATGAATACACGCTCCTTAAGAACCTATGAAACTCAATGTGGGGTTCCCCAAGGATCAATTTTAGGCCCAATTCTTTTTAATTTGTACATGCTCCCACTTGGGGACGTCATCAGGAGACACGGCGTTGGGTTTCAGAGCTATGCTGATGATACAAAACTATATATCGTTGTGTCTCCTGATTACCTAGAATCAGTTAATGTTCTTTTAAACTGTATTTAGATATAACATCATGGATGACAGAGAACTTCTTACAGTTTAACCAGGACAAAACTGAGATTTTAATTATCGGTCCTGAAAACAAGAGAGAGATGATTTTATCAAAACTGCATAATTTTAAAACCTGGATGTTCTTCTTGACTCTGATCTGGATTTTATTCCACATATTAGAAATATTACAAAAACATTAAAAACATTGCCAGAGTCCGCCCATTTCTCTCTCTTGCCAGTACGGAGGTGTTGATGCTTTTATCTCCAGTAGAATAGATTATTGTAATGCCCTGCTCTCTGGTCTTCCTAAAAAATCTATTTCAAACTTACAATTACTCCAGAACTCAGCGGTACGTGTTCTGATGAGGACCAGAGGGCGGGAACATATTACATCAGTTTTTAAATCGCTGCATTGGCTCCCCGTGTGTTTCAGGATTGATTTTAAGGTTCTTTTAGTTGTTTATAAATGTCTTAATGGTCTTGGGCCTTCTTATTTATCTGACCTTCTTTTAAATTACGAACCCTCGTGGACCCTGAGGTCCTCTGGTACTGGCCTTTTGGTTGTTCCGAAAGTAAGAACTAAAACTTTTTAAAAAGAGGTTCAAGACCTTCCTTTTTAGTTTAGCTTTTTACTGAATTCTATTTCATCTCAATTTTTTTCATTCTATTTATTTATTCATTATCATTATTATTATTATGTATTTATTAGGGATGCAACGGTTTATCGTAGTTTCTGGTTAAACGGTGATGGCTGCAAACAGCGAAAGTCCCGAAGTGGAAGCTCCAGAACGGCAACATGAGACTGAGGAACTTCTTCCTAAACCAGGAGCCGTGGATTTAAAAAAGACGACATCCAACAAACTACAATAATCTGCAAATGTTGCCGAGCTAAGGTTGTAGCTGCGGGAGGCTACACCAGGCTGGGGTCATCCCTATGTTCCCACATTTCTAAGATTTTTCTCAAAATGCAACCTTAAGTCAAGTCATCTTTAGTTTTATGTCGCTTTTTAAGAGATGATTCAGAGTAATTTCAACCTAGGGTCTTTTGCACCATGACCTTACCCCACTAATAATGTCCGGAATTTCTGGTGTATTTACAAACTTTCTAACATCATTCTATGAGTACTAACACTATTTGTACTATTGTAGAAGTTTGGTAACATTCTGGACATTATTAGTGGGGTAATATAACATAGCCGTTTGGTAACGTTAGCGCCTGTGTTAAGCCATTAGGTTAATAGTGGTAACAGCCACTGATTGAGCATGGGAAAACTGAGGGAACATAGGCACGCTCCCCACCAGGCTGGTGTTGCCTCCCGCGGCTACAACTTTAGAACATTTTTTTTTTTTTTTACAACATATGTTTTCTTTATGTTGTTTGCAAAATTTGGAAAATAAAAAGGTTCTGTATTTGTAACGAGGAATCCCCCCCGGTCCACGGTAAAATTGTGAAGTACTGACCGGTCCGCAGTTACAAAAAGGTTGGGGACTACTGGTGGAGGTAATGGTGCTGAAGCAGGCTGAGCATTTTGGTTGTGTGTTTAGAAATTTGATTTAGTTCTTGTAAATGTTCTGGTATGACCAGGTACTGTGGGTCGGTGGTTAACGCTGTTGCCTCAGAGCAAGAAGGTTCCTGGTTCGAACCTGGGCCGGGGCCTTTCTGTGTGGAGTTTCCATGTTCTCCCCATGGCTGCGTGGGTTTCCTCCGGGTACTCCGGCTTCCTCCCACAGTCCAAAGACCTGCATGTTAGGTTAACTGGTGGTTCTAAATTTCCTGTTTAGGACCACCAGTTAACCTGCTTACATGGTTGTCAGATTGGAAGCTTCGAGTTGATCTGGGGAGTCAGCTCAGAACCAGATGTGGTGCTGACATCAGCCAGGTGATCCTGATGGGGCTCACAGTTTTCTGGGAGCACCATGAATGGAACTGGACCGAGTACCAGGAGTACCAGGAGTATCCGGAGCTGGTGGACCAGTGCAGGAGGGAGCAGGCTGGAAGACACCTGAACCTGTCAGAGTGGGCTTTAGAAGTTACCGCATAGTGAAAACCAGTCACTGCTCTACGAGTGGAACCGTATGTGATAGAGCTGCATCTCAAGAATCAGTCCTGCACCTTTGGTACACCGTGGTTAGGATTGGGCGTAGGGATGCACATTTTGGATATTTTTTTATGACCGTTAACCGACGCCCTTTAATGATTAATAACCGTTAACCGATAGGTCCGGGAGGGTTGGCTGCCGCGATGTTGCACACGTTGTCGTGGACGCATGCGGACACTTCCCCGTGTAAACTCTCGCGGCAATGTGTCGCCGTCAGCTTGTCGCAGAGATGCCGCTGTCACTTTTGATTTATACTAGCGCGGTCTCCGCTATGTTATTCCACGCCACAACGCAAGAGCGACAATCACGAACTAGCTAAACTTACTAAACGTATCTCTTGCGTTTTTCGGCTGTATCCAGACCCACATTCATCGCTATCTCCCTCCATGAATTACTAGAATATGTGCTGTCTTTGTAGTGGAGAACCAGAATCGTACAGATGTGGGTACTTCCTCATTTCTTCGATGACGCGCTCTTTTCTACGCGGATGTGGAATTGACCAATCAGAGGCCTGTTGCACCTGTGGACACGCCCCCATGAGCTGATTGAATTACGTAGCTTAAAAACAAAATTGACCGTTAGTATTAATCAGTTAGAGTTACTGTTATCGGTTAACGGTTAAACGTTTAACCATGTGCATCCCTAGTTGGGCGGGAACAGGAAGTGACATAGATGGCAAGGAGGATGAATAGATAACACACCTGAGAGTCAGTGATGGCGCCGTCCCAGTGAAGACTGATGGAGGTCGTGTAAATTAAATACTTGTGGCTTTATCATACTTTTGCCAACCAGCAGTTCCAGTAAAAGGTGACTTTACACCCATTTTTCCAGGAGAAGGAAGGTCACTGTGGAGGACCGACAGCATGAGAGAGTCGGCTTTTATAAAAGCGCTGCAGCGCCTCCTGGAGGAAACACTGAAGAGCACATGGACAAAGCTCCTCTCCTGAGGACGTAACAGAGTAGAAGGATGTGTTCCAGGGTGATGAACACTTATCCAGGCATAATAAAACAGGATGTGCTATCAGTGAACGTGGGGGTGTCATGGAGGGAAAGACTGAGAGAAGAACTGAGATTCCTGGCAGATACAGCAGCAGTGACGGGGTTAATTCTCTTCTCTTTGTGGAAGAAAAGAACAGAGATTATGAACTTGTCAGGGTATTTCAGCAAATACTGGAGGACATGGGAGGTGTTGGGCTCTTTTCTGGATGATGTGCTGGTTTCCAAATGGAACAGGATGACAAACTGTCAATAAACAAATAAAAGCCTAAAAATCAGAATGGAAACTGAACAAACATGTTTAAGTCCAAAAACTGATTATCTCACTGTTTAGCTTATTCTGAGGGCTAAAACCTGACGTTTTGTAAATTCCGCTTTCATTTAAGTTTTAATTTTGCCTTTGTTTTAAAATAACTTGATTATTGAACTAGGGATGTCCGATAATATCGGCCCACCGATATTATCGGACATATCGGCCCACCGATATTATCGGCCCGATATTGGCATAAAAATGTAATATCGGTAAATATCGGTATCGGTTTTTTTTTTTTTTTTTTTTGCAAAGACAATGTGTTAATTCCACAACGGGAGATATGTGATGTTACCTAAAATTAGTTTTGAGGAAAAATAGCCCGCATATATCGGTATCGGTAGATATCGGTATCGGAAATTGAGAGTTGGACAATATATCAGATATCGGCAAAAAAGCCAATATCGGACATCCCTATATTAAACCATTATCATTATTGGTTTGCTTGGTTTTTTTTTTGTATTTCAGTCGTATACCTTTTTGATAAGTGGGGTTACAGTCTGTTCTTGTTTTATTGATCACTGTGGGGAAGCTGAGCCGTCACAAAACTGAAAACACGAGTGAAAAAGATGGAAAAAGGACACAAATGAAACCAGAGGACAGGAGTTCCTGTTGTAGCTGGAGGTTTAAGATGTGAACTTTCAGATGGTTCTGTGGTTCCTGCAGAGCCTCACTGGTTTCTGAAGACTGAAGCAGTGAAAGTCCAGTTAATTCGTCCTCTGAGGGAAGAAGATCTGAGCTCTGAGTGACTCCCTGCAGCTTTGATGAAGACGAGCAGAGAACCCAGGACCACAGGAGATCTAAACTGAAGGACACCAGGCAGCGTTGGCTCAATGAAGACGAGAATTTTCTGAAATGCATCTGAATTATTTAATTTATGCAAAGAAAACAATCAGGAAGATACAGAAGTATTTGGACGATGATAGTCATTTTTTTTTTTTTTAACAATTTTGTCTCACAGCTGGGTCAGGGAACGTGTCTTGTCATGCAGCCTTAATCCTCTGTTTTGCTTTTATAAGGTTGGTTAGGACTGCTCCTTTTTTTTCTTTTCTTTTTTTTTTAAATAAAAAGTCAGATAAATGACAGAGAAAAATTTTTAATAGAATTTTTCCATTTCTTTCTTCAAAGTCAGATGTTTTCAAACGCTGACTGTGACCTCAAACAGCTGGAAGAGTTCCTCATAATGATGCTAGAAGCTCCTGTCAGGCTAACTGACATCATTTAAATTAACTGACTCATCCTTGGGTAAGATTTCCAGACACCTTAAGGTCCAGAGTTCATTTGTTCAAACAGTAATACACAAGCGGTGCATGTTTATTTCCTTTATATGTAGGACGCTGATGAGAAATTAGGGTCCAGGAGTCTGGAGGACAGGAGACGGTGGAAAACTAAATAAATACAACATAAGACAAGAGAAGTGGGAGAGATGACGAAGGAGATGTGGTATCATCTAAAAGGGAAAGAACCAGGATTTGTAAGATGAAGCATCATCAAATTTCTTTACTGTTTGTGATCAGTTCACACGGTGAAGCTTTCTCGTCCTCTGCGTTCGCTGCCGTATCAAAAGCAGGAGAAACCAGTGGACCTCGTTTTAGATCTGCCAACATGCGTCTGTTCCATGATGGAGTCTGATTCAGACTCAGTTCAAGAAAAGTGAGTTGTGAAAAGTCCATACGATTTCTGTCTTTTTGAACTACCAAGATGAAAACCTGTAGTAGCAGCTTCTACTATAACAGAGTTTTCAAAATAAAAAAAAAAAATGTTTCAAAATTAAACAAGAGACTCATTTACAAAATATACTGCCATTCTTTCTTTGATTAAGACTTAATAATATAACTTATGGTTGATCTGAGTCTCTGAAAAGCACCTAGAGACAAATTGTTTTGTAATGGACACTAAACACAAATAAAGTTGAATTGAATTGAAAATATAGGCCTGCCTTAAAAAAAAGCTGCAAAGTTGACCCTTCAGTCAATGTTTATAAAGAAAATCACAATTATAAAGACGAACGTGATTATAAATCACCTTTCTAGTCCAGGCGCTTTTACCTCACTGCCACACACTCGTTAATAAGTTTGATTTATTTATTAGACCGAATTATCCATATAATTACTCTGATTATTCCTATAACTATTCCTACAATCAAGTTACACTGTGGTTAATGTTTACGAAGCCTGTTGTCACAAATGATCCTAAACAGCATGTTTTTGTGATGGGAGGAAACCAGAGCACCCTGGGTAAACCCACGCACACACAAGGAGACACGTGCACACTCCACACACGTATAGAGACCAGCTGGACCCAGATCCAGCAGAACCTTCTTCCTGTGAAGATCCAGTTCTGACCAGCTACTGAGCTGCTCGTCAGAAACTGGTTTAATAGATTAAAACATGAAAAGATTGACATCAGGACCTGGATAAAGGAGAAACTGGTCTGACACTGACTCTGTGGAGCCTCTAGAGGGCAGCGTGCAGCTTAAAATCAGGCCGCATGCACCTGTCAATGTCTGGACAGGTCACTTGGTCACATGATCAGGATTGCTCAGTATTTGTTTCATCAGTGCTTAATTACAAGTAAAAGTCCTGCATTAAAAATACAACTAATCTAACAACGAGTATTATCACAAAAATGATCCTAGAATTTTTAAATTAAAAGTACATAATACAGAAGTGTGATACATGTGGCTGTAAACTCACATATTTTATATTTAGTTTATTGTTACTTGCATTAATGTAGAAGCAGGGTCTTACACGTGTCTGATATGGAAGTTTTTTTTTAATATTTTGAATTCAACAAACTTTTTAAGAGTGTATTTAATGGGGATCACCTTGGCTCAAATTTTAGTTTGTCTTCATCGGCTCCCTCTGAAATGACGAATACGGTTTATACACCTTTTCCTCATTTATAAAGTTATTTTTTAAGCTTCAACGTGTTTTAGAGATCCCATAGTTCCAGATTATCTCAACAGGTCACTTTGCTCTCAGCCTGCAGGTTTACTTGTATTTCATAGACTTTCCAGAAGTGGTGTGGGAGGCGGAGACTCCAGTTCCCAGACTCCTCTCTGGCGGAAGCAGCTTCCAGTTACGGTTCAGGAGACAGACTTTGACTTCTTCTACCTTAACTTTGTCTTTCTATGCCTTTAAGACTTAAAACGTTCCTTTTTGATCAACCTTCCAGTTATGGTTCCTTCCTTCTCCTTTAGTTAAGCATAAACTGTTGGAGGTTTCCCATGATGCACTGGGCATCTCACGTTGCACTCTTTATTTTTATGGACACACACACCCGTATTGCTGTGATTAACTTGATCTTTTTCTCCAGTTATTGTTCTTGTCCTTGTGCTTTTGTGTTTGTTTCCTTCTCTGTCCCGTCTTCTCCCTCCAAACCAGTTGAGGCCGAGCTGAAGACGTCTGAGCTGTTTCTTCTGGATGTTTCTTCCTGAACCTGAGTCCAAACCTCCAGTCTACTGAATGAAAATGATCATTCAGGGTGATCTGTTGGTTTCCTTGTCTCCATGACTTTTTTTCTTTTAACAAATTAGCATCTTCTAAATCGTGTGAATTGGACCGTTCTGAACTTGATTGTGATTTGATTGAAGTTCTGATTGAGTTAAGAGGAAAAGAACAAAGGAATCCTGGTAGTTTAAATACTGTGGTGTTGACAAATACAAGATAGATGAGTGGTTGTTCTGTACCTGAAGCTGGGTAATATATATATGTATATATATATATATATATATATATATATATATATATATATATATATATATATATACATTAGGGCTTGGAAACGATTAAAATTTTTTATCGCGATTGATCGCATTATTTCCCTGATTAATCACGAATAATCACGTTGTATACGCAAAATCAAATAATGAATTGCAGCTGAACGTGACTAAAACGAGGGAGATGGTGGTGGACTTCAGGAGGAACAAGCCCCCACCTTCCCCTGTCAGCATCAGTGGGAGGGATGTTGAGCTAGTGGACACATACAAGTACCTTGGTGTGACACTGGACAACAAACTGGACTGGTCTGCCCACACTGAGGTTGCCTACAAGAAGGTCCAGAGCCGACTCTACTTCCTGAGGAGGCTCAGGTCCTTCAATGTGTGCAACAAAATGCTGCAGATGTTTTATCGGTCTGTTGTGGCGAACGTCCTCTTCTTTGCTGTGGTGTCTTGGGGGGCAGGCATCAGGGCTAAGGACGCCAACAGACTGAATAAACTCATCAAAAAAGCTGAGTCTGCTGTTGGCTCTAAACTGGTCCCACTGGAGGAGGTGGTGAAAGAGAGGATGCTAGCAAAACTGCTGGCAATCCTTGACAACCTCTCTCATCCCCTCCACAAAATCCTGGACAAGTTGAAGAGCAGCTTCAGCGGCAGACTCCTTCAACCCCGCTGCTCAAAGGAACGACACAGGAGGTCGTTCCTTCCAAGTGCAATTAAAATCTATAACTCCTGGTTGTCAGGGAATAATCACTGCTGATTACTTCTGCCACTGCCTTCTGTTAATGTCGCATTATCACTTTATTACATTATTACAGTTTTATTATTACAGTTTTATTATTACAGTATTACTGGTTTTGCACACTGTTTTTGTCTACTTACTTTTTATTTAGTGTCTTGTTTTGCACACTGTTTTTAGTCTATTTATTGTTCTGTTTCTGCACACTGTTTTTAGTCTATTTATTGCCTATTTAATGTCTATTTAATGTCCTGTCTATTTATGTATATTTTTGTATCTGCTGCAACGAGCCAATTTCCCCTCGGGGATTATTAAAGTATTTTCAATTCAATTCAATAAAAAAACTGAAAAAAGGGAGAGGAATTATGAACCAAATCTAGTACCCTCTCTTTTAATCATAATATGTCTGTGTTTCATGAACCCTGCATTTGTTGTTTTCTTTTTCTTTCTCTGCTCAACATGTAGCAGAACATACAACTTAACCAACACATAGCAACATATCACTTTTTAACCATTTAACAAAACAGACCCATTCTTCTTTCCAACACTGCTTCAGTCCACTGAAGTCTTTGACATTTGCTTTTACACCTCTATCTGCATCTTATAGGTCTCACTGTTGATTAAGTTGCTTTTACAATTTACTTTTCTTTGCTCTCTTGTTCGGTCACTTTAAACATTTCTCTGCTGTAATTACTTTTTGAGTCTTAGGTGCCTCTGCCAGGATTTCTTCTGTGAGTCGGTTTTAACACTGTAAATGTGCCACATAGTTCCAGAAACAGATGCTTAGTTCTTCCAGGAGACGACCAGGTCAGTTCTACAAGGATTCTTAAAAGTCATCAAAGATTAAAAAATTAAACTCCACTGATCAGTAATCTTTGTTTAGAAACCGCAGTTCTCTTATCAGATATGATTTGTTTTCACGGGAATCCACACGCGCACGTCCGAGTCCCCGCGTGAACCTCACTCCTCCCCTGATTGGTGGAGTTGTGGCCAGTGAGGGCGGGGCCAAATTAGGGGTAATTAGCATACTTATCTAGGCTGATAAATACCCCCAGTAACTTCACCTGATGTGTCCACGAGCGTCACACCCGCGGGGGGAGAGAGGGATTCTGGGTAAAGTGGAAGTAACAGCAGAAAAAGCGAGTCCTCACCTCCTGGAGTCTCCAAGGCGCTCCGCAGCCGTGCGCATCCTGTGCGTAAAAGCGCAGTGCCAAACAGAACTTTACGCCCCCCGGTGGACCGCTTCCCCTCCTCCTCCTCCTCCTCTCCGCGGCTCGGTTGTGGTTGTGAGGCTTTCCCGTCGGCCGGTCGGTGACCCTCACGCCCGTGTCCCGCTCCGACCCGAGACCCCCGGGTCACCCATGAGGCTGGAGGCCGCAGCCAGGATGGATCTGTTCAGGAAGCTGTGGAGGGCGAGGAAACTGATCGTGGTGGTGTTCATCCCGCTGTCCCTGCTGCCCCTGCCGCTCCTCCACCCCACCAGCGTGAGTACGAACCTGAACATCACTTTTTACCAGGACGACTAAAGTAGATGTGGTTTTAACAAAATGAGATAACAATAAAGGGTCGCACAGTTTGAACTAGTTTTCATAATTGATGTATGAACTACTCTTTACAAGAAAAAAAAACAAACAATCATACACATTTTAGTAATAAGCAGAATTAAATATGTCAATAAACACATAGTTTACCTGCTAATACCAGTAAAATAAAAGTTTCGGTTGCTCCGGTGGCCCTCTTGGTTGCTGCTGATGGCTGCAGAGTCCTGATGGGATTTTACTGTGTGTGCGTGTGCGCGCGTGCGCGTGTGTGTAAGTGACACACAGAATCAATCAAAAGGGGCTCTGTGTTCTGTTTTGAACTTGTTCCGATGATCAGCTGAGCTCTGAGCTGTGTGGGGGGGAGACGTCGCCACATGTTGATGAGATGGAGATCAGTGTCCTGCTGAAAAGCTAAAGATCAGAGGAAACATGCAAGAACACACTTTACTACTGCCACGCTGTAAAACTGCATGTGCTACATCACTGGAATTATACAGTCATGGAAAAAAATTATTAGACCACCTTGTTTTCTTCAGTTTCTTGTTCATTTTAATGCCTGGTACAACTAAAGGTACATTTGTTTGGACAAACATAACGATAACCACAAAGATTGCTCATAAGAGTTTTATTTAAGAGCTGATATCTTACCATTTTCCATGGTTTTCTTGATTATAACCTAAATCACTTAAGTTTTTACATCAATAGCTATGGCGTTGTACTGCCAAAAACACTGCTTTTATGCATTCAGTGTTTTCTTTTCTGTCTGTTTTAGTCACATGATGACGTTTAGTGGTACCAGGTATTAAAATGAACAAGAAACTGAAGAAAAAATGGTGGTCTAATCATTTTTTCCATGACTGTATGTCAAGTATCTGCATGACACCTCATTTTAACAACACTGTCTCTAATCTGAAAACGTGTAACTTAGATCTAATATAGCGAACCTCTGATAAAGTCTCTCATGCCAGGTTTCATATCATCAGTTATTTCTGGTTTATTATCCTGAAACCAGCCGCTTTAAACTCTCTGTGTTGAGTAACTTGTAAAATAGGCAAATAGCAAATGTAAAACTATAAGATGTAATGTTCTACGTTCAAATCTGGTTACTTTTCAAGTACACAGATTGTTACTGACTTGTTTTACCTTTGCGTTCAAGTCAAGTCATAAACACACTAATATTCATATTGGAGTTACATTTTTAGTGACACCAGACAAGTATATTCCTGATCTGAAGGAAGGAGCTGAAACTACATCAGTGTCATACTTTCACAGGTTCTGACGTTTTAATATTTTTCTACAAAAAGTGCAAAAAATAGAGAAGAAAAGCCGAGTCTCAAGCCGTAGATGTTCTTATATTTTTATGGAATCTGACGCAGCTCAAATGCGTCGGTAGGTCGCAGGAGGCAGACGGGGGCGAAGTCCAGCTTCTTTTCACATGCACACAAAAATCCTACTTATTCAGACAACGTGAGTTTGTTCAGAGATCCGGCAGGAGTGAAAGTCAACAACAAAACTGAATTCATTTTTAAATACATCAGAGGTTAAACCGTAACCATAAACATCCCAGAATCAGTTTTATTAGAAGATAAGAAAATTAAAATATCTATGCTTGAAAGAAAAGTATAATAAAAGACTCTATAATGTTCAAAACTGTAAATTATCAGCAGTATAAGAAAACAGATCTGAGAACCAGAAAAGCTCCTGTAAGTTTTACTAAAGTCGCTACGATTTATTTAAAAACTATTTAGTATCAGTAATGTAATTTGGAGCAGCTGTGTGGAAACCCAGACTGTAGATCTCAGGCTGTTTATTGCATCATCCTGACGTGTGATTGCGTCAGCGTGTTGCATCATCTTTGTTTCTGATCTTCCTCAGTGAAACATCAGGGCTAGAACGTCTGTGGTCGTTTCATGAGGATTATTGATATTCACTCCTACTTTTTGTCTTGAAAAATAGAGAAAAAAAAAACATTGAGTGAAACTCAGCGTGTCCAGATATTAATTTTGTACAAAGACGGTCGATCCAAAAGAAATGTAAATAAAAAGCCTCGTGTTAACAAGACAGCAGTGCATCAGGTGATTATTCAATTAAAAATAACGCATTTGAGTTGTATTCTGATCAGGGATGCACGATAACTGTTTTTTTAAAACCGATACAGATAACCGATAACACACACACATATACCTAATAGGGCTGTCAAAGTTAACGCGTTAACGCGTGATTAACGCAAAATAATTTTAACGCAACTAATTATTTTAACGCGTGATTAACGCGAGACTTAGCCTGGCCTTAGAGTAGGTTTAATGAGCCTCGGGCCCCGCCGTAGTTGTAGTCCTGTAGTCCTCCGTAGTCCTGTCAAAACAGGAAGCCATGCACTGACGTCGACGGCCATGCCGCAGACAGACAGACGTAAACAAACCTCCGTTAGAAGTAGCTGGGATAAAAAGATACTATTTTGAATGGTAAGTTCAGCTTCAAAACCTTGCCTGATGGCTAACTCCATAAGATAAATGTTGTTTGTGTTTGCTGTTGATGTGAATTTAGTTACCACCGGAGTCCGACTACTGAAATATCACTTGTCGGCTAATTAGAGCGCTGATGCAGAGAGCCCCCCCCCCCCCCACTCGTTTGAAGCAAACCGCGAAAATATTTTGTATGAAGAACATAAGAGAAAATATTGAGTATATATATATAATATATAATGGATTTGGCATTGTAGCAATAAATAAACATGCATTTGTTTTGCATAAGGCAAGCATTTGTGTACTCTCATATTAGGCAAGGCAACTTTATTTGTAGAACACAATTAGTACACAATTGGCAATTCAAAGTGCTTTACAGATGCATAAAGTCACAAGAAGGCAAATAGAATCATTCCATACAAGCATAAAAAATAATCAATAATAAATAAAATTAATTAATTAAATTAAAAATGAAGAGTGCAGATAAAATCCTTCCAGTCATCATCTTCACATCTAAACAGAACTGTTTTCAGTCTGGATCAGAACATTGTCAGAGTTCAGGTCTGTCTCACATCTTCTGGAAGACTGTTCCAGATTTTAGGAGCATAAAACTGAAATGCAGCTTCACCTGGTTTAGTCCTGACTCTGGACACCAGCAGGAGACCACTACCTGAGGTTCTCAGAGTCCAGGTTGGTTCATATGGATCTAACATGTCAGAGATGGACTTTGGAGCCATGAAGAGACTTGAACACAAGTAGAGCTGTTTTAAAGTCTATTCTCTGAGTGACAGGAAGCCAGAGACCTCAGGACTGGACTAATATGGTCGTATTTCCTGGTTCTAGTCAGGACTCATATTAATAAGAGTAATACAACTTGAAAAAGATCCGTATAAGGTAGATTTAGAACAGATAAAAATATGCGATTAATTTGCGATTAATCATGATTAACTATTGACAGTCATGCGATTAATCTGATTAATTATTTTGAGAAATTGACAGCCCTAATACCTAAGATCATTACATCAATACTATGAACAAAATCAAAAATAGTTTTGACTTTTTAAATGAACAGATATTTATTTTTTCCAATGAAAAACTATTGTCAAGCCTCTCAAACATTTTCTTAAAGCTATCAAACAAACCTATTTGATATCTCACATTAACTTAAATAAGGTTCATTACTGACTGATATAAAAAATAAAGGCTCCTTGAACTGATGGAAATACATGCATCAGAATTACTAACTGAAAAAGATTAACATTTAAAGGATTTTGACTTGTGGTTCCATTTAAATTAATACCTTTAATTAAAGAAAATCAGGTTCAGTAGTTTTTATTTTCTAATCTCATGGAAGCTTTAGATGAGAGGAATGAGGGAGAGGGAAGGGTAGATGCTGCTGGCTTGCGCATGTTAGCATTAGCTTCTGTTAGCTCACGTTAGCACAATTTCAAAACTCCATGGAAGTGATTGTTATGTTGTAGGTGGCTGATCAGGTTTTACGTATTAAAGCTTGTGCTTCCCTCCTCGTAGAATTCACTCGGAGGATTCGTCACAAATAACCACCAAACTATCTTCTTCTGAAACTTTAACGAAGTTCCACACCGCCATGTTTGTTGTGATCAGCACTGTGCTGCAGGCTGCATTCAAGGTGTAACGTAAATTCCGACGTTCCCTTTGTTAGTTGTTCTTTTAGCGTTTTCTTTTTTTTTTCTTTTTTACGTGTAACATGTAGAAAAATACTGCGAATATCAATTCAAGTCAGCAACTACTAAAATTATGACCGAGTTAACGAGTTATTTTCTGGCATGAGGGGGTATTCTTGATTTTCCTTATTGAGTAATCGTTTTTCTGATTATGCCGACATCACTTGAACATAACATTCACTGCTGGTCATTCAAGGCTCAGAGGGAGCGAGACACTGCTGTGTTGACAAAAATATAAATGTTATCGGGGCTATTCGTCGTGATATCAGGATGACGTCATAATTTCCTGTTATCGGCCCGACCCGATAGTTATCATGCACCTCTAATTCTGATCACGCGAGGAGTGGACGTCCATGAAAAACTACCCTGCCCTCATTCACAGAATCACTCTTGGCTCTCCAATGAGTTGGTGTTCAAAGATAAGATCTGCACGACTTGGAAACATGAAAAACCATGAAAACAAAGCATCAGTGTTTCCGAATAAATACGCAGATCGGGACGAACTTCAGTGGGAATAAGTGCTAATGGATGAGTCTTCAGTTCAGCTGTTGGTGGGTAGGAAATGTAACGTCATGATTTTAAGAGTGCTACAATGAAACATCCACCAAGCAGATTGCGTGGGATGTCTGAAGGGGATGGCTGGTCTCTAAATGAAGCTGACATGTTTGTAAGAAGTTTATTCACACATAGCCTTTGTTATTTTTTTAATATTTGCCTCTCAAAGTTGCAGCTAAATAACACAGTAATTCAGCTGCAGATGTTTGTGTTGCCTGTAACATTTAAAGGAATTATTCCGTCCACAAAAGTCCCCATCAGAGTTGTTACCCAGAAGGCCGCACTGTTATGTCAGCGGTGGTGGATGCTTGGCACGGGTTCATGCCACAGGATGAGGCCGTTAAAGAACAAAGGAACAAAAACTTCACTACAAAAAAATAAAAAAAAAGAGTGTGAAACAATCCAAGCAATTAAGTTATGTAATGAGGCCCACGCGGCTCCGGTACGACAGCAGGAACCCCAGACCGAGTCAGGAATGTGACGGCGGTTCTGAATGACAGCGTGTTCGTATGTGTTTGGACGGGTACTGTGATCCAGCTGTGGAAGAACAGAACATCTGTAGGATGCAGTCAGGCCGGGTCACACAGCAGTCCGTTCAAAGTTTAGCTTCGCTCCAGAGACACGTGAGGCGGCCACTTCAGGACAATCTGAAAAAATCTGAAACCTGACAACTAACAAACAGACTCACGGCTGAATAGAAATAATTAGTTTATACTAAATATGGGATCAAGTTTCCATCCTGAGGGGGATACTGGTGAGTTTTAGAGGAGTTTTCTGGTGAAAATAGGGGACATGGAGATGGGAGTAGGACCTCGCAATACGATATGTATCGTGATACCTGGGTCATGATACAATATTATCACGATATCGTGATATATTGCGATATTCTACCCAGTTAATATCAAAATTAAAAGTAGAAGTTGAAAAATCAAGTTGCTGTATATGTTCATCAGATGATATTAATCATTCAGAGGACAAATTGAGTCAAAACTATTTGCTTCAAAACAACCTATTTATTGTTTTATTATTAGTGTTTTTGCACATTTAAGTGAAAGAATGAATTTTCCTAAAAAATCGATATTAGGAGCTGAAAGATCGATATTATATCGGGCGGGCCGAAAATCACGATATATTACCAAATCGCTTTTTTTTTTACACCCCTAGGATGGGAGGAGACTATATTTTTTTTTATTTGAAGTGGAAATCAACGTATGTTCGGTCACGTCCGATATACAACAACATGCTCTCAAGTGAGGTGACTTTTTTCGTACGTCCCCTTTGGGAGCGAGAGATTATAAAGATATGTTTTTATTTAAGCGCCACATTAGTGTGTATAACGTTTTAAAGTTCAAATTTAAATTGATTTTAACACCATAATCAATTTACCAAAACATATTTAAGTTACAGTCAATAAAAGAATTAAATCCTTACTGGCTGAAATATTTAGCAACGCCCCTCTTTTCGATTTGTAAAAAGATTTTTATCTAAATCTGAAGCTAAAATAAAATCTGAAAGCTGTTTCATGGGAATGAGTTGCCTATTTTGTTAAATTTCAAATACTGAAACCGTAAAATGGCTGAACCACAGATGACAGCTCTGCCTCACAACCTGCAGCCATCGGGGGTTGATTTTGGTTGCGTCAGTGTCGTTTGTGTTTTAAGCTAACAGGGTAAGAAGGACTTTGTTAAGTAAGTGTTTATCTCTTTTCACAAGCTTTTTGTGGTTCAGCTGCACTGAGTTTCTGTCGTTGCCTGTGTGTGGTGTCTCTCAGGTCTGGAAGAATTAATTTCAACCATTTCCTAAGCTGCTCATGGGTAACAGTCGGTTGATGAGATAATCAATGTGCCTCTGTTGTGTCTTTAGACTGAAACTGATCCGTCAGATAAAGTGATAAAGTGATGAAAACGTACTCAACTCTCATGTGACCTCAAAGCAAACCCAGTCCAGTACTGACTTCTGCTCCCAGTATGAAGTCATGTTATCACATACATTGCAGATCTTTAACTTGCACAACAAGAAACACAAAGAAAAACATTTATAAAAGTTTAGAGATTTAACTGAAGTCTGTTTCTTCTGATAAACCGAGACTAATAATCAATGATCAGTGATTAGTTTTTCTTTGTGCCACCTTTCTTAGTCTCTGCCAGTCTTGTTTCGCTGGATTAAGACGTCAACAGTCAGAAACTTTACATTAATGGTGTTGTCAGCCAGACTTCTGGTGTTCCCTGAATGTGAAGTTGTCTAGCAAATGTATTTACAAGCCAGAAACGTAGAAAGTTGTCCAGCGTTTGGACAAGAGGTGAAGGTGAGTTACCATTTTGTTTCTGAGGATTCTGTTGATCTGATCTTCATCACAGTCACAACAATAGACAACACAATCTGTTCATATTTGTTCTGCATCATTAGAAAAAGATCTTCATCAAGCTTTCGTCAGTTTTTTCTCCACATCAGTGATGTCAGATCGCTGACAGATATCGGCTGATATGCAAAGCCCAGGGATCAATATGCTCTAGAGATGGATTGATGCGTCTCTGTTACTCAACAGGTGTTGAAAAGTGCCAGACGTACCTGGAGGAATCATTTCAGCAGCTCCACAGCTTAAACCATGAGAAATTTTAATAGAAAAGAGCTCAGTAGGTTTTATCAAACAGTTTTTTCCTTGTTAAAATGTCACTTTCAATTTAATATCAAAGGAATATTTTATCACTTGTTGTAAAAGTTGAAAGCTGCACATGAGTGAAGTAAAACTAAACCGTAATGTTTCCACTGCCATGTTTCTAAACTGCTGTAAACAGGTTTTAACTGAGCAAACAAACTAATGTTTTAATCTAATGGTGGTTTTTTTGGGTTGCTTTAGAGCAGTGGTGCGCAAACTGTGGTACGGATACCACCGGTGGTACGTGAGGGAACGTCACGACTTGTCAATGCATGACAATGCATTATAAATACAACATTTGAAATGAAAGTTTAGGTAACAATAAATAACCACAATAAGGAATAAACATCTCTCCTGTGTGTTTAAAGGCTAATTATGAAGGCATATATGGCTATATTTTAAAATTGGTCATCATGGTGAGAGCTACTCAGAGAGCTGTTTCTCAGGTGGTACGCAGCATTAAAAGTTTGAGAAACACTGCTTTAGAGCTTTGTGTCAAGTGTGCATTTAAAATCTTAACAAGATTTTCCCTCATCCTGAAGATGCAGGCGAACAGCTGGGCTTTGATCTCAGACACGAAAGTAAAAATTGTGGTCAACTTATTCTTGCACGACTTTATTGTTTGGATTAGTGCTGGGCGATATGGAAAAAATCATATATCACAATATGGACTATTTTATATCACGATAACGATATATATCACGATATATATCACGATATACCATAATAAAGTATGTTTTCAGTTATTCTCTGAAAAGTTTGACAAAAATTTCATTGCTTACTTTTCAACTTTATTTTGAAAGGACATTTAGCTGAACTGTCACAAACATACATTTTAGTGCAGCAAAAACAGGTAGGTACAGAGGTACAGTAGCTTTCACATTTTTTTTAAAGTGCACAACAGTTTCTGAGAGGAAAAACACATTTTTGCACTGAAGTTCAGCTATAAAAAAATAAACACAAATTATTTTTCAACTTTCTGAAATCTGTAACCTCGTAGTGCAAAGTTTGCAAACCAATATAAAGTGTCTAAAGTAAACATCAGGGTTGAAGAGAACTCTGTTTAAGGCATTAACCATGAATAAAAGTGCAAACATAAAAGGCTACTTTGTAGAAGTAGATATGATTCAATCAAATTTATCGTTGCAGGTTATTTAATTACATATTTGCTGTAATAATTGATAAAATTAGGTTAGAAACGATAGAAACGATAGAAGAGAAATGGCACGATACACACTTTTCGATATATATCGTCATATCGCCCAGCACTATTTAGATGCACAGGTTGGTGTTTGTGAGAAAATTGAACAGAGCAGATAAAAAAAAGTTTATTCATATTGTTTTTCTTTTTCTCAAAGGATTCTAATTTACACATATTTGATACATTTGATAAAGTTACTCTACTCTGCTCTACTCTACTACTCATTTGATAGTGACTAGCTTTAGCTTAAACAGGTAGCATGTAGCGCTCAGCAGTTGATGCAGAGTGTAAGTGATTTCTAGAAAGTTCCTGGTTTGAACAGGTCCAGACATGCTTTCAGCTGGAACCCTGTGGCTAATACTCTCCCCTCTGGCTTTATTAATTTGAGATTAACTGACCTTTTACTGGCTGGATGTTATTAGGAATGTTCTTCTTACGCAAAGGCACTATGACCTCAAGCAGCATGTGACGACGCTGCAGGACCTGCATATGTTTGGTACGAATGTGTGAGGCGCGAGCAAACAAGTTAAAAAGTCACATCAGAAAAAAAAAAAAGATGAAGAGAGGAAAACTTTGAAGAGTAAATGTAACAAACCAGACGCAGAAAAACTGTCTTGAGCTGAAACTCAGCTGCTATAGGAACAGTTTATTCCTGCAGCATGAAAGATTAATGAAAGTGTTGCTAATTTTCATGAGGTCTTAACAAATGTCACGAGATTCGTCTTTAGTTTCTACAGTTGCAGAGCTTCAACTAAGCCCGCTGGTGTTGCAACGGACTGGTATGAGAGGCTGGTATGACGATGTTACATAACTGTTTCCAGATTAATGCAACGTCGGTGTGTGTTTGTGTACATGTGTGGTCTATAGGGGTGTAACGGTACACAAAACTCTCGGTTCGGTTCGTACCTCGGTTTTGAGGTCGCGGTTCGGTTCATTTTCGGTACAGTAAGAAAACAAAATGCAAAATATAAATGTGCTAGTTGTTTATTACACACTTTTGTGCTTTTAAAACAATAAGAACATTAGCCTATACAAAGCTAGAATTTTGCTCAAAAATATAAATACAATATTCTGAAATGTAGATATTTTGAAAAACAAAATAAAAATAACATTGGCTCAAGACTTTTTCTTAAAGAAAATATCCATCTGATGTGCAAAATTGAACAGTTGCAACACTGAACAGTTTCAAGTTGTTGCTCAGATTAAATAACATGAATAAGGCTCAGACTGTTTCTTTAAAAACAAATCATTGTATTTTTTCATAAAGTCCCGGTATGATTTTCTGGCTAAAATGTGGACGAGAAGGTAATTGATATCGGGGCTCAATTACTTTTATCATGTGTTTGAAGCCAGCGTTTAGGGTGATTAGGGTCTTAAATCTGCAGCTATAAAACACAACTTCGGCTCCCCGGTGAAATATAAACAGGGACAAAGAGAAGTTGATAAAACCAAAGTGGTTTGCCGACATTGTTCATCCAAGATCAGGTATGTTTCTGGCAACACGTCTAACCTGTTAACTCATTTGAAACGGCACCACCCCAGCGTGAACATCGCTACAAAAAGAGAAAGACGACCGAGTACAAACACAGCTTCCCACCACATTTAACACTATGTCGCAGGAGGCTTATTGCCAATGCTAGCGGCATTAGCATTAGCCACGACGTCCGCTACAACTGCTGTTTGTTGTGCTCCATGCGGTCCTCTACTTAATATGTCCGTGTGGAAACTCGTTCGGTACGCCTCCGTCCCGAACCGACCACGTCATACCGAACGGTTCAATACAAATACATGTACCGTTACACCCCTAGTGGTCTAAGACAGTGGTTCTTAACCACAGGGCCGCGACCCAAACTTGGGCCGCCAGCACCCCCCAGAGGGCCACAAAAAAACTTTCAGTTTTGCTCCTGTGGGCCACAAGGTGGCGGTAACGCGTCACTCAGTTGTTTAACAAGCACCAATACATACAACAAAGAAGGTGACTGTTGTCATATTAACAGTAGAATAACACTCAGCTGGTTTGTTTCATTACCTATAAATATTTTTTTTCAGTCATGTCATGAATATTTTATATTTTATAGTAATAAAAAACATATTGTTTTTAAAAATCGAGGATATAAAACACATTTGTTTATTTTTAATGACCTCTCGCGGCCCACCTGCAGTACCATGACGGCCCACCAGGGGCCCGCGGCTCGCACTTTGGGAATCACTGCTTTAAATATTTGCATTTAGATTCTAAATTTGCACTTTATTTCAATTTCATTTGTAGTTTATTTATTTAATTAAAAAAAAAATTATATTATTTAAATTCCTTTTTTATCACTCCCTTTTATTGATTGATTGTATATATTGTTTTTTTTATTAATTTAAAGTAAATTCCTAATATTGGTCTCTTTTATTATTATTAAATAGCCTGACTTGTCTTCATACAGTGTGTGTGCAGGTTTGCATACACGTGTTTGATAAAAGTATTTGTGAGGTTTAACAGTTTAACAGTTTGTTTAACAGTAAGTGGATTTGGTTTATTATTGAATACAAATCAAACCGAAAGTGAGGTCAGTTAAACCTATACAGTGTTAATATTTAATGGGTACCAGGCCACTTTGTACTAAAAAATTGGGTCTCAAGGTCAAAAAGGTTAAGAACCCCTGGTCTAAGATGTCGTGTGTTTGTGCAGCTAATTTGGACGGTAAAGATTCCCCTTCCTGCCGCTGAAACAACGATAAACCGGCATCACGCAGCTGAAACTTATATATATATATATATATATATATAAGTTATGAATATAAGACTGTAAATGTGCTGTTGTGTGCACACATGGATGTGTCAGCGGATATTTTACTGTATGCTGTTTACAGTTTTCATTCAGGCCTGTGTTTTTTGCTTTCTGAGCTTCTGTAGCCCTTGTTGTGTGTAACTTTAAGGTTTTTATGTGTTTTATTCTTGCAGGAAGCATGCTGTGCATACGTGTTGATGGTGACGGCGGTCTACTGGGTGTCGGAGGCCGTTCCTCTGGGCGCCGCCGCTCTGGTCCCGGCCTTCCTGTATCCTCTCTTTGGAGTACTGAAGTCAAGTGAGGTGAGTCTCTAAAGCTGTTTTAGTAGCGCTGCAGAGGAGGGTCGGGGTTTCTGCAAACACAAACTATTTTCAAAGCATGTTAAAAAGCAGATAATCCAAAGTTAATTCCTCTCCATGCTGTGATGCACCACTGAGGTTTTTTAAACTAACTGAGTTTCCTCTAGATGCAATACAAACTAGGAAGAAGAAATCGCTGAATAATCTTTGAATTGAGTTCATATATTTAATGCTGTTATCAGCATCTCATAGCCGCCTCAGCCGGTCTGTAACAGACCTTCTTGCTTTGTGTTTCTGGATTCTTGTTTTGGTTTCCTTGCAACCATCAAAAATTAGGTTTTTATTTGCTGGTTAGGAAACAAAAAAACTATTAAGCTCTAATTCACTGCTTGTGGGTTTTATTTAGGTCTACTGCTGCACAATCTGCACAATCACACTGATGCACAACAGTTAGAACTCAGTCTCGTGTGTGTGTGTGTGTTTGCATGCACATGTGTGCGTGAAAAACATAATAAAAATCATCAGATTGTACTGGGTTTTAGTATTCGGCAAATACAGTCTCAGACAAACAGCAATATATTGCTTTTATTTACTGTGGCATAGTTTATCTAACAAAAATAAAGCCAAAGAGAAAAAAAAATCATGTAGGAAGTAGTGCTGGGCAATATGGAAAAATCATATATCACATATGGACTATTTTATATCACGATAACGATATATATCACGATATACCATAATAAAGTATGTTTTCAGTTATTCTCTGAAAAGTTTGACAGAAATTTCATTGCTTACTTTTCAACTTTATTTTGAAAGGACATTTAGCTGAACTGTCACAAACATACATTTTAGTGCAGCAAAAACAGGTAGGTACAGAGGTACAGTAGCTTTCACATTTTTTTTTAAAGTGCACAACAGTTTCTGAGAGGAAAAACACATTTTTGCACTGAAGTTCAGCTATAAAAAATAAACACAAATTATTTTTCAACTTTCTGAAATCTGTAACCTTGTAGTGCAAAGTTTGCAAACCAATATAAAGTGTCTAAAGTAAACATCAGGGTTGAAGAGAACTCTGTTTAAGGCATTAACCATGAATAAAAGTGCAAACATAAAAGGCTACTTTGTAGAAGTAAATATGATTCTATCAAATTTATCGTTGCAGGTTATTTAATTACATATTTGCTGTAATAATTGATAAAATTAGGTTAGAAACGATAGAAACGATAGAAGACAAATGGCACGATATACACTTTTATATCGTCCCCACGATATGTATCGTCATATCGCCCAGCACTAGTAGGAAGCATCCACCAGTAGTTGCATTAACGTAAAGAAGTGACTTCCTGTGTGACAGATGACGTCAGATTTGAGGTTCATGGTTGAATTAATGACTGACAGCTCTTCCAATCATCACCCTCCCACCACTGCGCTCGTTCCTGTTGACGTGCTGTGATTAGTTTCTCCAAACATGCTGCTGGACATTAAAGCCAAACATCTGCACTTTGGTCTCATCTGTCCAGAGGATGTTTTCCCAGAATCCTTGTGGTTTGTTCAGATGCAGTTTCTCATCCTTTAGTCA
The DNA here is from genome assembly GCA_018398805.1 of Hirundichthys speculiger. Taxonomy (NCBI): domain Eukaryota; kingdom Metazoa; phylum Chordata; class Actinopteri; order Beloniformes; family Exocoetidae; genus Hirundichthys; species Hirundichthys speculiger. The sequence continues at coordinate 197,475 of JAGFBZ010000303.1, read as the reverse complement.
ACTTCCATGTTCCTTTTAGACAGAAGACACTTTCACGTCTCTCCAAGAGCATTGCTCATGTCTTTCCCTTCTGGCGTTGTGTGAACACAAACCTGAATGGTCCAGATGAGAAAACTGCCAAAACATCTGCTTTTAGAGATGCTGATGATTCATTTATTAAAGGCTGATGATTAGATTACAGCTTTTATCTCTTTAATTGAGTTGATGCACATTGTTGGATTTGTTAGCCATGTTGATTTATTCATTGATTGATTTTTTTTCATTTAACATTACATTAATCTGGTCTCTGTTGAAATCAGTTGGATTATAACTGAATGATAGTGATTTAGACTAAACTGGACTGTATTTAATTGGACTGTATTGAACTTGTTTACTTTCTGTGTGAAGAGCCTTAAGAAGAAATTTAGTTGTGAATTTGTGTGATAAAATGAAATGAATGACTTGAACTGAACAAGTGTTAAAGCTTGTGGAAGCAGAAATGGGATCCTGAGTATTGATCACATTATTATCTTCTTTTTGGCTTCATGCTTGTTGAATAGATAAATGCTATGTTTGTCTGATGTTACATTTGTCTTATACTGAGATACTACACAAAACAAATTAGATAATTTTTTAATATGATATTACACAAATAAAACCAATATTACAAATAAACAAATAAAACAAATAAAAGAGCAGGAAAGAACCTTTGCACATGATTATGCACAGTTGTGTTCAAAATAACTGCAGTGTGTTTAAAAAAAGGAGTAAAATTAAAAATCCTTATAAAATCGTATATTTCCCAACACACAAATGCTTTGGGAGCAAAGTGCGTCCTAATCAAAATCCAAACATGAGGAAAAGTTTTATCAAAGTTATCTCTGTTAACTGTTCAGTTAGTTTGGTCATTAATTCTGTAGAAAACAGCCGTCAAACAGGTGACACTGCTGGTTAACTGTTGAAACTCTGATTAAAAAGGGTCATTCCAGATATTAGATAGACTGCTGAGCTAAAATCATCTCAAATACTTTAAAATTGCATCCAAAACCAGAAAGACATAGAAGAAAACAGAAAACTCCCATTTAAATGGATGTAAGAACAGTCAAAATGGCGGAGACTCAGCCAGTGATCAGAGAAGATCTAAAGTAACCTGTGAGGAACAATCAAGATATGTGAAGCCAAGATATCAGCAAGAAGACCTCACAAAGGTCTATTGATCACATAGCAGGGATCATGGATCAGTTTTAAAACATCAGAATACTTGAAGAGGTCATGTTTCCTGATGAGGAGGAAGTGGTCTTTAAACTGGTGTTTCAACAAGACAACGACCCCAAACAGACCAGTAAAGCTTCAGCATCTTGGATCTAATATCTGGACCTTGATCCAAGAAAGAACTGTAGCGTGACACCAAAAATGGGTTGAAGGCCAATTATTAATTTTTCTATTTGAACCAAACGTTAATGCTATGAAAAACAAACAAAGAAAACTAAGAGCTGTGACACTCAGGAGAACCAGTAGTGAAGGTGAACGTGCACGGATGGCAGTGAGATGAACGACATGACGTAAAACAAGAAGTACGTAGGAGGGAAGAGCTCCACTCCACTGAGGGAAGGGTGGAGGACCGGACCAGTGGTGGTGGACTGGACCAGTGGTTCTGGACTGGACCAGTGGTGCTGGACTGGACCAGTGGTGCTGGACTAAACCAGTGGTCCTGGACTGGACCAGTGGTCCTGGATTGGACCGGTGGTGCTTAACTGGACCAAACCAGTGGTCCTGGACTGGACCTGTGGTGCTGGACTGGACCTGTGATCTTGGACTGGACCAGTGGTCATGGACCAGACCAGTGGTGCTGGACTGGACCAGTGGTGCTGAACTGGACCTGTGATCTTGGACTGGACCAGTGGTGGTGGACTGGACCGGTGGTGCTGGATTGGACCAGTTGTGCTGGACTGGACCAGTGGTGCTGGACTGGACCAATGGTGCTGGACCGGACCTATGGTCCTGGACTGGACCTGTGGTGCTGGACTAGACCAGTGGTGCTTAACTGGACCAAACCAGTGGTCCTGGACTGGACCTGTGGTGCTGGACTGGACCTGTGATCTTGGACTGGACCAGTGGTCATGGACCAGACCAGTGGTCCTGGACTGGACCAGTGGTTCTGGACCGGACCAGTTGTGCTGGACTGGACCAGTGGTACTGGACTGGACCTGTGATCTTGGACTGGACCAGTGGTCCTGGACTGAACCAGTGGTGCTGGACTGGACCAGTGGTGCTGAACTGAACCAGTGGTGCTGGACCAGTGGTGCTGTACTGGACCAGTGGTCCTGGACTAGACCAGTGGTCTTGGACTGGACCAGTGCTCCTGGACTAGACCTATGGTCCTGGACTGGACCAGTGATGCTGAACTGGACCAGTGGTGCTGAACTGGACCAGTGGTCCTGGACTGGAAAACCTGTTGACAGGTGACAGAAGCCTGATGAACACAGATGTTCTCAGAAACAGCTGTTCTTCAACTAAATATTAGTTCACTGATTCAATAAACAGTAACAAATGTGAAAACATTTTCTTTAATTATTTTATTTGGACTACAGCGTTCAGTGTTCTGATGCATTCGCATGTTTGGAGATCAATTATAAGTATTATTATATAAATTATTATTATAAGTATAAGGATTTTGAACTTTACTCGCTGTTATTTTGAACTCTACAACACGACTACGGGTCAGCTGAGCTCTGGAAACAGGTTTTTATCAAAAAGGAAAGTTTTACGCCTAATCTACAGCTAGAGACGGCGTCTGTGTCCATTTGTACAGCACATTTCATGTACAAGACAACTCAAGGTGCTTCACATAAAACATTAGAAGCATTACATGTCAAAGAAATGTTTTTAAATGTGTGTTCAGGTCCAGTTTGTGATGTCGCTGCTGCACGTGCAGATGTACAGTAGGTCCACATGAGAGGGAAAGTAGGTGAAAGGGCTTTCTGTCCTCTCGGCTACTCTGGGTTTGTTCCAGGAGTTCAGTTCAGTTCTGCTGCGTGTTTCTCAGATCTCTGCGTGAGTCTTTTGTGTTTTTTTGCAGTGACTTTTGACTGTTTTGTGTCAAAGCCCTCAGTCAGATGGAAATAGTTCTACTGGAGACTGAAAACCACCAGCATCAGTGATGTTCACAGCTCTGTTTGCTTGACTTCACGCCTACACGGCTGAATGATTTTGGGTGACCCCCCCCCCCCAACCTTTCTTATCTGCGTTACATAAAGCGTAAACTGAAAACCTCGTGTGACCAAACGCTGTTTGACTAACCGTGAGGAAGCAGCCTGTCACCGCCGCTGTAAGCTGATTGGGATTGTGTTCCATAAATACGCCCGCAGAGAGTTTTACGCAACATTTTCAAACTGTTATCGTGCCTGAAATTTTGTCTGCGTGCTTTACAGTCATGTAAAAAAATTATTAGACCACCATTTTTTCTTCAGTTTCTTGTTCATTTTAATACCTGGTACCACTAAACGTCATCATGTGACTAAAACAGACAGAAAAGAAAACACTGAATGCATAAAAGCAGTGTTTTTGGCAGTACAACGCCATAGCTATTGATGTAAAAACTTAAGTGATTTAGGTTATAATCAAGAAAACCATGGAAAATGGTAAGATATCAGCTCTTAAATAAAACTCTTATGAGCAATCTTTGTGGTTATCGTTATGTTTGTCCAAACAAATGTACCTTTAGTTGTACCAGGCATTAAAATGAACAAGAAACTGAAGAAAACAAGATGGTCTAATAATTTTTTCTGCTGTAACTGGTTTCTAAGTAGCATCATTAAAGACTCAGGCTCTTATAGCTGATAGAGGTTAAAACCCTCCATGTAGTAAACTGTTTTATGTAAATATATAGACAATATACTGAACAAGTCTGTCTGTCTGAGCTTCTATGAAGATCCACAACAGAATAATGAAAACCTAAAGCATGTGGACGTCGTCAGTAACTTCCAAAATAAGATGAAACTTTCCACGTTGCACGCATGCTGCAGCGTTTCTCCTGTTTGTGTTCTGTTTATTCCGTTTGTTTGTGTCTCGCAGCCACATTTTACAATAATCGGCGCTGAGAATCTAAATATTTTAATCCAGACTAATTCTCCCTGCCGGCCTCTGATGGGATAACAAACAGAGTTCTCATTGTGAAGCGCTTGTCGAGGCTTTGACGTGTTTCCACTTCAGCGCACAATCGGTGCACGCCAACGACTGTAGTGAGGTGTGGATAATCTGAGGTAAATTTAAAGTGGACAAAAGCTCGACACAGCCTGACTTTAAACAGTCACGTGCAAAAGTTAGTGCTGCCTCTTTAAACCCTCTGTTGTTGTTGTTGTTGTTGTTGTTGTTTTTGTTTGTGTAAACAGAAAGAAACAGGATAAAAAACAGAAACGGTATCTTGTTTTTGTGTGTCTTGATAACAAGCAAATACATCAGATGAACAACAGCATGAAACTTTTTTCACCGTGCTGTTATTTTATTTATTTTTTTGTTAACAAACATGAAACGAAAAGTGAAATAAATATGTGGGCAACACTAAGTACCCCCGTGATCCAGCAGCTCGTGGCAGCAGTAACTTGAGGTCGTCGTTTCTGGATGACGTCATCGGTCTCTCACGTCGCTGTGGAGGAATTTCTTCTTAACAACGTTGCCTCAGCTTGACTAACAGCTCTCTTAAGTCCCACCGTAGTAGTTTAGTTGGGTTGAGATCTGGACTTGACCCGGTCGATCCAAAACTTTTTTCAGTCACTCTGATTGAAATTTGCTGGAGTGCTTTTATCGGTTGTCTTTTGGTTTTTTGGTTTTACCCAACTGAGACAAATGGGCTTATGACTGTATATTCTTCTATGCAGAGGGCTTCAGAACAACCCTAAAACCTGAGGTTTCGACCTGACCCGACCCAAATTGGGTCTCGGGTCCATTCAAAAGACGTGACTCCGGGTTCTGGTCTGAATCGGTCCAGTTAGTCTCTGGTCCGGTCGGTGCTCTCTGACAGGCTGGGTCCGCGTTTACTCCAGAGAGCTAAAGATATTAGCGGTGGCAGCTAATGTCAGGACTCGGGGCAGTTTAATTAATTATTAATTAACGTGGCGTGTTTGTCATGAAACAATCATGTTGCCGTAGCGTGTTATTAGCGGTTTGCCCGGCAGCTGTAAAGCACAACGGATCGCCAACATGACAACGTTGGATGAGAGAACATATTCACGACACGTCCTGACCGGTGTAGGCTATTAGCTTTAGCAGTTGCTACCAATAGCATCTGTATCCACAAAGAAAATAACGACGTGGATTTATTGTTTACATCACGTAGCCTATGTAGCTACTGAACCAGTAGAAGAAGACAACTATTAGCGTTAGCGGTTGCTACCAATAGCATCTGTATCCACAAAGAAAATAACGACGTGGATTTATTGTTGTTTACATCACGTAGCCTATGTAGCAACTGAACCGGGTAGAAGAAGACAACTTTAGGTAAGAAAATCAAGTTTTATTCAACACGCTAACAACTTTAACTTAACAGGAGCAACTATGGGCTGGATTGTCTCGGTTCCATTCGGGTAACTCGGTTCGGTTCGTGGTCGGAAACTAAAGACTCGGGTCGGGTCGGTTCCGGGTCCAAATATCGCGGATCCAATCGGGTTTGGATCCCTGGACTTAAGATAATAGCTCGGCTCGGGTCGGTTTCGGGTCGAATTTTCACGGGTCCATTCGGGTTCGGGTCCATGAAAGGTCCGTGAAGCTCCGTGAAGACCTCTAATGCAGAGGGATTTATGTCAGCTACATTAGTGGTCCCCAACCCCCGGGGCGTGGATCATTTGGTATCAGGTCGTGCAAGAAAAAAAAAGTTTTTTAAGTTTTATTTACTATATGAGTCTGAATGAGCTTTTATTTTGAAAAATCTTTTATTTTGAAAAAATACTACATTACATCTCAGTCACTTGAGCACCAAAATTTAAGTCAGCTAGCAAAATGAGTAAGAAACAGACGTCTTTGGAAAGTTTCCTTGTGAAGAGAAAGAAGAACAGCCGACGACTAACAAGAAAAAGAAAACTTTTAACAAACAATACCAGGAGACCAACTGAAATATAGATTTATCACAGCAGGTGATTCCCATGTACCCCGCTCTGCGTGATTTTTTGTTGTTGTTATTTATTTTATTTAATGGGTACAGAGGATGTTACCAGAGACTTTGATGTTGTTATACTCGTGTCATGATATTAATGTAACGTAACTGGCTGCTTCCTGTTTCAACCTGTTTATGAAACTGATGGTCGCTGGAACCAGTTTAGTACAACTGGTTAATCATAAATCTGACTAAGATCCCACAACAAGCCCAACTTCATGTACCTTGGAGGAATCAAGGCTGTTTTGGTAAAAAAAAGGGATTTATTTTATTTAGTTTTTTTCCTCTAACTGCTCACTTTGCATTTGGTAAATGAATTAAATACGAACCTGTTCCAAAAAAAGTTGGGACGCTGAGTAAAAACATCAACAGAAACAGAAAGAAACGATCGGCAAACGTCACAAACCCGTATTTTATTCCCAAGAGAGCATAAAGAACGTGTCAGATGTTAGAAAATTAGGCATTTTAATATTTCATGGAAAATATTAGCTCATTTTAACTTTGGAAGCATCACATCTAGAAAAAAAAATCAAAATCTAGGAAGTGAGGAGAGTTTTCAGAGAGGAATGTTGTCTTTTTTTTTTTTTTTTTTTTTTTTTTTTACATTTTGTGGCTCCAGTGGTCTTTCAGGTTTAGCAGTCCCAATGAGGTCCGGATTGTTTGTTTAATGGCGCACCAGATGTTTTCTAATGTTTAGTTCCGGGACTCTTCTCCTGTGAAGTCATACTGTTGTGATGATGGTTGAGCCAGGGGTGATCCTAGGGTCAGAGCTTTAGGGGCACTGAGCACCCAATGAGCCCCACCACAACCCACAACCCCACCTTTTTTCACACAAAACCAAAAAAACGTTTCTTGAAAAATAATTTTGGATCATCATTATGACATTTATGAGAGAAGAGCATCATCTTTTGGGGAAAAAAACTGACTGGAAAACATGCAAATCTTTGAAAATTTCAATGAAATTTGAAATGCTAACTGAGCTAACGCGCTAACTGGTAAACATTCAACGAAAAGGGGAAGTAACGTTAGTGAGAAGAGGACGATATCATTAGGAGGGGTCGTTTTCATTTTCATTCTTAAAATATAAACTTAAACCACAAACTATGGATTAAGTTTTGGACATTATCTAAGCCTGTCAAATGCGAACTAAAATTTTAGAATAACAACATTTATTACTGAAGGTTTTTGGGGTGCTGAATTGCTAAAGCACCCCTAAAAAAGGGCTAGCCTCACCCATGGGTTGAGCATTGTCTTGCTGAAATATGAAAGGTCTTCCTCAAACAGACGTCGTCTGGATGGGAGCAGATGTTGCTCTAAAACCTTTATGTCCTCTTCAGCCTTTCCAGATGTTCCAGCTGCCCATATAGACACTAAAGTAACCTCAAACCATCAGAGATGCAGCTTTTAAACTATCTGCTCATAACAAGCTGGATGGTTTCTCTCCTCTTTAGTCTTCAGGACATGATCTCCATGGTTTCCTAAAAGAATTGCACATTTTGATTCATCTGACCTGAGAACAGTTTTCTATTTTCCCTCAGACCATTTTAGATGAGCTTCGGTCCAGAGAAGATGGCAGCAGTTCTGGATTGTGTTCACATAAGGCTCCCTCTTTACGATCCAGCTTTAACTTGTATTTGTGGATTAAACAGCAAACTGTGTTGATAGGCGGTAATTTCTGAAAGTCCATCAGTGATGTCCAGCAGAGAATCAGGTCTGTTTTTAATGCAGATCTGCCTGAAGACCTGAAGATCACCATCATCCAGTTTTGACCTTCAGCCTTGTTCCTGCTCACAGACCTCCTGATTCTCTAAATCTGTTGACGATATTATCAACTGTAGATGGTTGGATCTTCAAAGTCTTTAATATTTTACACTGAGGAACATTTTTCTGAAATTGTTCCACAGTTTTCAGACACACTTCCCCTTACCCGCTAACACTAGCCGCTACCCGCAAATTGAAGGTATAGGAACCTCTGCTAACCGCTAATGCAGTCTTCTGCTCCCTAAAACTGCTACCTGCTAACTCCTTTACTCACATTGTAGGTGTGGCCTTTCCGCAATCGCGGGTTTAGGGTTGCGGGTAGCGGTTGGTCAGACCACCCGCTACCGTCCAAATGGCATCAATGCGCGTCCACCTGGTCACATGTGGACGTTCACAAACGGCTCTACCTCTGGAATTAACTCTTGTATAAAAAGAGTGTTTTGGCCTCAGGTGAGAAAATAGCAGAGATTGAATGGCTTGAAACACCCTAAACACTCCTATACATAATGTAGCGGGTAGCGCACCACCTTTACCACCTTTACCGCCTTTACCGCCCACCTTTACATCTGAGAGGCTCCGCCTGTCTGAAATGCTCCTCACTGACCCGTTTGAATCTAACTAGTCATCAGTTGCTCCTCCACCTGTCTTTGATTTTTTTGACTTTTCCAGCCTTTTGTTTCCTCTCTTACAAGTTTTTAGAGACGTGTTGATGCCATCAGAGTCAAAATGAGCTCATATTTTCCACGACATGGTAAAAAGTACGGATGCACGATAACTGTTTTTTAAAACCGATACCGATAACCGATAACACACACATTTACCTAAGATCATTACATCAATACTACGAACAAAATCAAAAATAGTTTTGACTTTTTAAATGAACAGATATTTATCTTTTCCAGTGAAAAACTATTGTCAAGCCTCTAAAACATTTTCTTAAAGCTATCAAACAAACCTATTTGATATCTCACATTAACTTAAATAAGGTTCATTACTGACTGATATAAAAAAAATAAAGGCTCCTTGAACTGATGGAAATACATGCATCAAAATTACAAACTGAAAAAGATTAACATTTAAAGGATTTTGGCTTGTGGTTCCATTTAAATTAATACCTTTAATTAAAGTAAATGAGGTTCAGTAGTTTTTATTTTTTAATCTCATGGAAGCTTTAGATGAGAGGAATGAGGGAGAGCAGAGACTCCTGCTGGCTTGTACATGTTAGCATTAGCTTCCGTTAGCTCACGTTAGCGTGATTTCAAAACTCCATGAAGTGATTGTTATGTTGTAGGAGGCTGATCAGGTTTTACGTATTAAAGCTTGTGCTTCCCTCCTCGTAGAATTCACTCGGAGGATTCGTCACAAATAACCACCAAACTATCTTCTTCTGAAACTTTAACGAAGTTCCACGCCGCCATGTTTGTTGTGATCAGCACAATGCTGCAGGCTGCATTCAAGGTGTAACGTAAATTCTGACGTTTCCTCCTCGTTTGCTAGTCGTTCTTTCAGCCTTTTCTATTTTTTTCTTTTTTTTATGTGTAACATGTGGGAGAATACTGCAAATATCAATTAAAGTCAGCAACTACTAAAATTATGACCGACTTAACGAGTTGTTTTCTGGCATGAGGGGGTATTCTTGATTTTCCTTATTGAGTAATCGTTTTTCTGATTATGCCGACGTCACTTGAACATAACATTCACTGCTGGTCATTCAAGGCTCAGAGGGAGCGAGGCACTGCTGTGTTGACAGAAATATAAATGTTATCGGGGCTATTTGTCGTGATATCGGACCTATCGGGATGACGTCATAATTTCCCGTTATCGTGCACCCCTAGTAAAAAGTCTCAGTTTCAACACCTGGTATGTTTTGCTACAGCGTTTCTTCACACCTGTCCCAAACTGTGTGCGTTCAGGTGGCGGCGGAGTACTGCAAAGACACCACCCTGCTGCTGATGGGCGTCATCTGCCTGGCCGCCTCCATCGAGAAGTGGAACCTGCACAAACGCATCGCTCTGCGGATGGTGATGATCGCAGGTGCAAAGCCTGGCATGTGAGCATTTCACGACACGCGCTCGCACGTTTACTGTAGCGTGCACGTACATATTCATCACTGATTTCTGGTTCTTTCTGGTCCAGGCTGGTGTTGGGCTTCATGTGCTGCACGGTGTTTCTGTCCATGTGGCTCAGCAACACGTCCACCACCGCCATGGTGATGCCCATCGCCGAGGCCGTCCTTCAGCAGCTCATCTGCACCGGTCTGGCCGACAGCCACGACGACTCGGAAACAGTGGAGGCCCCCGAGGAGGACAGCGGTGCGTCTGGCTCCTGTTTCACAGAAGTTTTATTGAGATAAATAAGAATCTGATCTGTAAAAACCTGCCTGGAAAATACTGAAGATTATAGGGATGTAAAACGATGTAAAACGATGAAGGTAGTTGGGTTGTGGATGTGGAAACCTTCCTTACCGGTGCTTCTTCTGTACTTCATGCAGCTGTTTCAAGCAACGAAGAGAACCTGGACAAGAACCAGTTAGAGCTGTTCTATCGCAACGAACGGTACGTTTAAACTATTACCATGAAATAAAAGGTCAGAGTTCAAGAACGCTCTATTAAAACAGGTCTCAGCTGCTCTATGTCGTCCAGGAGGGATTTAAACTGATATAAGGAGTCGAGAGACTCTCAGAGTTTGCGTATTTTTGGGACTAGTGCTGGGCGATATGGAAAAAATCATATATCACGATATGGACTATTTTATATCACGATAACGATATATATCACGATATACCATAATAAATTATGTTTTCAGTTATTCTCTGAAAAGTTTGACAAAAATGTCATTGCTTACTTTTCAACTTTATTTTGAAAGGACATTTAGCTGAATTGTCACAAACATACATTTTAGTGCAGCAAAAACAGGTAGGTACAGAGGTACAGTAGCTTTCACATTTTTTTTAAAGTGTACAACAGTTTCTGAGAGGAAAAACACATTTTTGCACTGAAGTTCAGCTATAAAAAAAAACACAAATTATTTTTCAACTTTCTGAAATCTGTAACCTTGTAGTGCAAAGTTTGCAAACCAATATAAAGTGTCTAAAGTAAACATCAGGGTTGAAGAGAACTCTGTTTAAGGCATTAACCATGAATAAAAGTGCAAACATAAAAGGCTACTTTGTAGAAGTAGATATGATTCTATCAAATTTATCGTTGCAGGTTATTTAATTACATATTTGCTGTAATAATTGATAAAATTAGGTTAGAAACGATAGAAACGATAGAAGAGAAATGGCACGATACACACTTTTCTATCGTCCCCACGATATGTATCGTCATATTGCCCAGCGCTATTTGGGACCTAATGCAACGCGAAGTTGAAAATCAAGTTAACCAGGGAGTTTACCAAGAAAAACGATGCAGAAGTTGCATCCTGCTTTGTTTTATTCCGAACAACTGCAAACCAGTTTTTGTCTGAGAGTACACAGTCTTTGTAAAGCGTGAAATAATCGTAGAAACTTAAAAAAAACAAACTCCGGTGATTATTTTTTTGCTGTTTACCAAGCTGAAGATCGAGATTCTGTTCAGAGAGTGTTTGCTTTACACATTTATTGAATTGAATTGAATTGAAAATACTTTAATAATCCCCGAGGGGAAATTGGCTTGTTGCAGCAGATACAAAAATATACATAAATAGACAGGACATTAAATAGACATTAAATAGGCAATAAATAGACAAAAAACAGTGTGCAGAAACAGAACAATAAATAGACAAAAACAGTGTGCAAAACCAGTAATAATAAAACTGTAATAATGTAATAAAGTGATAATGCGATAATAACTACTCAGGTTGAAGTTGGGCATTAAATCCTCCTTGGCTAACGTAGGAAAAACTGTTGTTGCGGTTAGGAAAACATCATGGCTCACCATAAACCACATATATTAATTATTTTGAAAGTCTCGTCGGTCCATCCCCGTGAACACAAAGCCCCATTGACTCCTCATTGCTAACTCTCATGACCTTCATTTTCACCTGTCTCCTTTCCTCAGGAACAACTGTCCTAAAGAGGAACTCCGCTCACTAAGTGAGGTACGAGCCGTCAGGTCCTGATTTGTAGATGTTAAAGCACAGCAGCGTGGTAGAAAGCTGCTGTTGCTGTAATCTCCTCCACCTGTCTCACCTGTCTCACCTGTCTCACCTGTCTGTTCCCAGGGACAGTCCGGCGAGGCCAACGGTCTGGGCCTGCAGCCCGTTTTGAACAAGACGTTCGTCCGACCCACTAACGGACACCTGCCGCAGGTTGGTGTCACGTGACCGTGGCGATTCGTGAGGAACGGCGAGAGATTAAAACATTTTGAAATTCTGCTCATTTTCTTTCAGATTGCGATTGAGATCCCGAACGTGAAGCGAGTGAGGGCCAGGAGAGACTCCCAGTATCCCACCAAGAGGGATCACATGATCTGCAAGTGCCTTTCGCTCAGCATCACTTACGCCGCGACCATCGGGGGTCTCATCACCATCACCGGGACGTCCACCAACCTCATCTTCGCTGAACAGTTTAACACGTACGTACATGTGGAAAGTTGCGCTTGTCGGATTTTTCCTTCTTTTTTTTAACAGTATTAAATTATTAATTAATTATTAGCAAAGACTTTTTTTTAGTATACTATTACTTTTCACAGTTGAACGGGGGCTACTTTACAAAAATTATTTTTTCTAACTTACTTTCTTTTTGAATATAACAAGTCAATTGAGCTCAGATTTTGAACAGTGTTCAAGTGTTGAAATATACATGGAAGTTAATGTTATTATAATTCAAAACTGGTTTGATTCACGTCACTTTGGTCCCTAAAGAAAGTTTACACCCCTGAACATTTGATAACAGGTCAAAGTCACAAAGTTGTACAATAACAAATGGATTGTAGCAGGTAATGCATTTTACAATAAAACCCACAGGCTACTTTTTTTTTTTTAACTTCTTTTTATTGGGGTTTTGCATTTTTAAAAACATACAGAAAATAGAAAAATTGAAACTGCATGGTTTCATACATAAGTATTTGTTACAACAGAAACAAAGACAGTCAAACAAAAGGAAAAAAAAAGTGTCATGTTACATCCATTTTTACATTCATTTTCTCCTACATGGGTCTCACAGGCTACTTTTTTAAATAAAATGACTCCGTGGCCATAATCCAGCAGGAGGATGGTGCATCCTGATTGAACCTGATAGCACAAACCCAACTTCACCTTGAATTTAAAGGCGTTACAGAAGCAGATGTGGGTTAATCCAGGTGTAAAATGACCAAATATCCACTGGATCTGGAAACAGTAAGTCAGGAAACGTCGCTGCCTCTGGAAAAACCCTCTGAGTTGTAGACGACACTCAGGACAGTGACAGATCTTTCTCTCCGGCACGTCTGCTGCAGTGGAAATATCACGTGAAATATCACGCTGTTTTTATGAATGTCCACCTGACCCATTGTCAAGAAAGTGTGTTAGCTTTAAAACGGTCATTTAGAGAATGAAAAGATGTCTCATGACAGTGAGTCCCTGGTGCAACTCTTTTAGATTTAAAGCATCATTGACAGCTAGGCTCTTGCCGATTGTGCTAGCATAATTTTTGGCATAATCTGAGGAATTGAGCATAATTTTTGCCCTTTTTCCAAAAGTAGCACTGCTAGCATAATCCGTATATTTTCTTGTCTTAATAGCACAATTTTAGAATATTTCAAGAAAACGAAGATCTCAGCTACTAAAATCGATAGATTACTATTAACAGTTGGTTTCACTCCTATTTTGCGATTGCTTTTTAGTTGTGTTGAGATACCGCGGGAATCTGTGTCTCGGTCCCAGACTCTTTTTTTTTTTTTAATTGAACATTGAACAAGTTAACAAACAAATCAGAGGCACACAATCACTTCACCTGTGAAGCAAAACATTAAAAAAATAAAAAAATAAAATAAAATAAAATAAAAAAAAGCCAACATAAATGTGTGTGTAAAAATAAACAGGGGCATTTAGAAAACATCTAAATTAAATACTTCTCAAGTAATGAAAATAAAAAACAAGCCGACTCATTCTCCATTGATTTCAGAGATTTAGAGAGGGATATTACCTCATTTTTCCAATATGCAAAATTTGGTTCTTTTTTAAAAAAATCTGCATTTGTGAATAAAAAATTTACCCATCAGAATCACATTATTCACCAGAAAATTAAGTTGTTTGTTTGTAATAAAAGTTCCAAATTTGATAATTGTTAATGTCAGATGGGGCAATACGACATCCCTGGACTGCAGGCAGCTCCACATTTCCTTCCAGAAAACATTTACATAATTACAATTGAAGAATAAATGATCCAAATTCTTCTGCAATACTGCCACAAAATCTACACCCATCAGCCTCTCCTTTGAATTTTGTTCTAATGTATTCACTTGTTAAATAAACCTCATTTAAAATCTTAAATTGCAATTCTTTCATTTTAGGTGGCAAAGGATAACTCAAATATTTTTTCCTAATCTTATTAATTTGCTCCACACTAAAATTTTTTAAAATATACTGTCTTCTGCAGACATTTGGAAAAAATTCTCTCATTAATGTAAATCTAGGTCCCAGACTCCTTAGTCTTTCTCCCGGTGCTCGTTTCAAAATGGCGGCCGCCACGCCAAACGAGTCAAGTGCAGTGAACTTACATCCAGATAGTTTACAAGGAAGCGAGAACAGAGAGGATAAACCAAAGCCTTGACGCCTCGAATCCACCACTGGAAAATACAAGAAAAAAAAAAAAAGTAGCATAATTTTGAAAAGCGAGCATAATTTGGGCAAAAAACGAGCATTGCCACTAGCATAATATGCTACTTTTACTAGCATAGTCAGCAAATGCCTAATTGACAGTGACATTGCTACAGTCATTACACGTGACACGCGTGGCACACTTTTTAAGTAAAGGAACAGGTGGCCACAGGAAGGATGCGACTAAAGCATCTTAGCTCTCAAAAACATTGACTGATGTCTTGGCCGTGGCGGCAGCCGGACAGAAACACGAAATCAGCTTCCGAAGGCCACGCAGGCTTTGAGCTCAAGCTAATCAGCCTCCGCGGCGCTCGTAGAGCCGATTTCTGCTCTAAGTCCCACAGAATGGTCTCCTTCACATCACAGCTCGCTGGGCAAAGGTCAGGTTTCTATTCGATGGGTTCGCGTGCGCTGCAGTTGTTAAAATCTTAATATGATGCTGCCCGGAACAACAATTAGTCTAATAAGAAAATCCCGAAAGGAAGAATGTCACGGTTCTCCAAGAGTTTGCCTTTTGGAGGTTCATGCCAGCAGCCTGATGTGTCAACTTTGTTTTTGGTTTTCAAACACGGGGTCGTGGTTAGAGTTGGCATTTCATTGCATGTTCTACCAATCAGATCAACAAATACTTATTACTAATCGTTAATATTTGCACTTGGGGTCATGCTCTGATCTTTTCTTCTTTTCTTCATACGAAAAGCCTTTCAGTGAGGTTCTTTATTGCTCTTTCCTTAAGAAATTAGTCTCCAGTGCAGATATTACACCTTAGTTATTGTTATCAGCTCTAATTTTATTTCTGTTGGAGTCATCATTACTCCGACATGTGATGTTACACGTTAAATCTTGTACTTAGCTACCAGTAAAGTACCACGATGGTAACGGACGGTAATGTTTACAACCACTGTGGCTCTGCTTTAAATGCTCTGCTTGAGCTTGTGGTTCTCCTTCATCCTCAGACATCAGCCGTACAGGTGTACTGAACATTTATAGCCTATGTGGCATGTCTCGATATGGAGAAGCACATTTATGTGTCACATTTCCCCCCCTTAAAATTAATAAGACAAGTCTAAAGAAAGAAAAATAAATAAATAAATAAAAAAGGAGCCTGGCGTACCTCCATAAATGAGGGTAAATCCGTCTGGTAAATGTCTGTGGTGATCCAGGTGACATCAAAAGGATTTCATGCTTTGACAAACACAGCTGACCTTTGACCGTGCGGCTGCAGTAAAAGATTAATTCAGAGAAGAAAGGAATAACTTGATAAGGCGGGACAGCCGTGGTTATATCTGACCTTCACCTCCATCCTACTGTATTTCATGTCCATTACCATGGAGATCAGTGGAGCACATCAAGTCAAACAAACTTAATCACCTGTCTAACACTGCATGAGACAGATGTGGAGGCTGAAGATAAATTTACCACCAACGCCTTGATTAGATACATGTAGAGTTGCACTGCGGCTCAGTTATTGCCTTTTTTCTGTTGTCAAGTTATTGAAATATTTGTTTTGCAAGTATTGTTGTGCCCTCTCTATTCAAATAGAGAAGTTCATAATGTCACTTAGCTTGGATAACGTAAAAACCATAACCTGCATATAAAAGATGGACATAACAACCGTGATGTCACTCAGTTGTTTGTTGAGCAGCATTTTCCAGTCTTGAGTTTCTTATTTAGCTGATTCGTCTTGATTGTGAACCAAAAGACAGATTGATTGTCCGTCAGTTCGGGTCACAGTACCGTTGCTGGAGCAAACCTCAAAGTCAACCTCTAGATGTTTTTTTTTTTTTCAAACATATGTTCCTGCTCATGTAGAAAAACAGGAGAAATGCCTTAATTATTTTCTAGTCGTCACAGAAACATGCTTTTAAGTGGGGAGGTGTCCTGTAGGTGTGACAGAGGGGTTCAGGGTGGAGGTGGGAGTGCACCAAGGATCTGCTCTGAGCCCCTTCTTGTTTTCTGAGGAGATGGACAGACTGATAAATGAGTTTAGACAGGAATCTCCGTGGACTACGATGCTTGGAGATGACATTGTGATCTGCAGCAAGAAAAAACGTCTAAAGAGTTGGAGGTAGCAGGGGCTAAAATGTTGAGGTTGTCTCTTAGGGATCGATGAGGATGGAGAGGATCAGAGGGACAGAACAGGTGAGATGTTCTGGAGAGACCAGACTGAGATGGTTTGGACATGAACAGAGGGAATATATCAGTAGAAGGATGATGAGGTTGGAAGTCAGGAGGTCTAGATGAAGACCAGAGAGGAGATTTAAGGATGTAGAGAAAGAGGACGTGAAGTCAGTTGGTGTGAGAGACGAGGATGGAGAGGACAGAGGATTCACCGTGGAGATCCCTGAAGGGAACTGATGGAAAAAAACATGCTTTTAAATGAATATATCAGAGATATCAATAAAAAAATTAATAATTTTCAAAAGGCAAGTAAGGTTACAAAAGATTTAGCATTATTGACAATATTCTTCAGGTTTTTTAGGTCTTTATTGAAAAATCCTGTTTTCCTCTTTTCCCATTCAGGCCTCAGCTGATCTTATTGAGTTGCTAATCTGAATATTAAAAGATTATTATTATTATCAAAGGGTTTTTCTGATCACCATGGTATTTTTGTGTGTGTAAATAGTGAAATGATCCGGTGTTTCCGGGGAGGAGGAGAAGCAGCAGCCAGGGGGACAAACATTCACGTTCATCATGGTTTATAACCGATTTATAGAAAATGTATCCAAAAATGATCTTCTCAGGTGTTTCTAGACAGCCGTCCTGCATCTCAGCTCAAGCTTTAAACCATCAGTGAGGTGCATTGTGGGCGTGATGGAGTACGTCACAAAGATGCGAGTGTGCGTTTTTATTTAAAACCCAACTGAGTTTGCATTTCTGTTAAAGGTTTTGAGGAGAGACTTTAAGTTACCCGTCAAAAAGCTCCTGTCCTTTAGAAGAGATCAGCGAAGCGGGTCATTCGGTGGTCCGACTGACCCGACTCAGAGCGGTGACACTCCCAGACTCTATCTGCTATCAGTACGGAGAGTTAGCTGTGCAGCTGCACAGATAAGACGGCGGGAACGACAACAGCTGTCCGCCAAAGCAAACACACGAGACCACGTCTGGGACAGGTGATAGCGGCTAAATGCTTATTTTTAACTCGGATAAGGTTCCATTTTTTTTTTATCAGGACAAGTTTTGCGAGCGATGACGGGGATAGCATAAACACAGTAGACACACATGTGACTAATCAAACGATCAATGAATCAGTGGTTCTGCGTTAATATTAATGGGTCAGTTTGGGCCATGAAGTCATTTCTCCATGAAGACGACCTTTAACCTTAACCTGCTCTAAACGTGTCTGTTTTTCTCCATCCAGTCGATATCCAGATGCAAAGGTGATCAACTTTGGTACGTGGTTCATCTTCAGCTTCCCCATCGCCATCATCATGCTGGTCCTCACCTGGCTGTGGCTGCACTTCCTCTTCCTCGGCTGCAAGTGAGTTCATACACGTGAAGGTTCTGGCAGGTGTTGCACAGGCTGTAAACCTCTGTAAGGCTCTTTGTTCCTCTGCTGGTGGCGTCCAGGTGTGTGATTACTGCGACTCACGTTTATATCTTATCATTATGGATAATCCTTCCACCCGCCGCCGCCGCCGCCGCTCTGCGCCTACGTGGTTGAGGTTGACGTTGTTGTCGCTCTGTGTTCAGCTTCAGGGAAACGTGCTCGCTGAGCAAGAAACGCAAAACCAGAAGGGAGATGATGTCGGAGAGGAGGATTCACGAGGAGTACGCGAAGCTGGGTCCCATCAGGTGTGTGTGAAGGCTGCAGGTGCCTTAAATTTAATCGGTTTTGTCACAGGATGTTAGAAAACATTGAATTAGAAACTGAAATCTGCCACGTCGACTCATCACTGTTGTCACTCGATAACTGGTGTTGACGTAGTCTTGTGGTGTGTGTGTGTGTTTGTGTGTGTTTGTGTGCGATCCAGCTATCCAGAGGTGGTGACAGGTGTGTTCTTCATCCTGATGACTCTGCTGTGGTTCACCAGAGAGCCCGGTTTCGTGCCCGGTTGGACGTCTCTCTTTGAAAAGTAAGTCTTCGTGATGCTGCTGGGCCAGTGGCTTTGAAACGAACATCAAGTGTGCAGGAATCTGAATCTTAAGACGTCTTAATGAATCCATGAGGCTTAAGGAAGCTCCGTCTTTTGCATCGGTGTTAAATCTGCTCGTATTTTCTCTCCAGGAAGGGCTACAGGACCGACGCAACGGTGTCAGTGCTTCTGGGCTTCCTGCTCTTTCTCATCCCCGCCAGACGACCCTTCTCCTCCTCTTCCTCCTCCAGCTGTAGGAACTCAGGTCAGGAGTTAGTTTTAACACATTAGTCACTGCTAGTCTGTTGTCATTCCCATCTTTTACTGTGTTGATCTGAGCATCACGCTGTAAACGGTTCATTCATAGGGGTGTAACGGTACATGTATTTGTATTAAACTGTTTCAGTACGGGTAGGTCGGTTAGGAACGGAGGCGTACCGAACGAGTTTCCACACGGACATATTAAGTAGAGGACCGCATGTTGTGGAGCAGAGCGCTGCAGCCGCACATGCGCAGTTGCGCGCACACGAGACAACAAACCAGTGTTGCCAACTTAGCAACTTTGTCGCTATATCTAGCGACTTTCCAGACCCCCTCTAGCGACTTAATTTGTAAAAAGCGACTAGCGACAAATCTAGCGACTTTTTCTGGTGATTTTGAGACTCACGCGCACTCAAACCGCTAGGTTTGAAGCCATCACATCACAGCTAGCGCGCGGTCGGGGCGAGTTTCTGTGTGCGGACTGGGCGCGTGTCACCACGTACACGGGCGAGGCGACGCGATCAAAAATAATAATAATAATAATAATAATAATATTGTTCTTATTATTATTACTATTTTTGTTATTATAAATATGCATAAAAATAAAAGCAAGTTCTACAGCAACAAAAGAAGTTTGTTGATATGTAAATAGTTCGATTAGGAAGAGAAATCATGTGGCATGCAGTACAAAAAAAAAAAAAAAAACTCGTTACCTTCTCGTCCACATTTTAGCCAGAAAATCATACCGGGACTTTATGAAAAAATAAAATGATTTGTTTTTAAAGAAACAGCCTTATTCATGTTATTTAATCTGAGCAACAACTTGAAACTGTTCAGTGTTGAAACTGGTTCAATTTTGCACATCAGATCATCAGATGGATATTTTCTTTAAGAAAAAGTCTGAGCCAATGTTATTTTTATTTTGTTTTTCAAAATATCTACATTTCAGAATATTGTATTTATATTTTTGAGCAAAATTCTAGCTTTGTATAGGCTAATGTTCCTATTGTTAAAAAGCACAAAAGTGTGTAATAAACAACTAGCACATTTATATTTTGCATTTTGTTTTCTTACTGTACCGAAAATGAACCGAACCGTGACCTCAAAACCGAGGTACGTACCGAACCGAGAGTTTTGTGTACCGTTACACCCCTATTCATTCATCATCCAGTCATTAAAGGTCATCGGAAAACAGAAATTAAAAAAAAAAGAAAAAACAAATGAACACCACAGATGTAAACTGTATTTTGATGTTTTTCTTGACCTGATTTCACATGTTAGTCGCACCATTAAAATAATCTTATGATACCAGAATTAATAAAGAAACACACTCCAAGCCTCCACAGAGAAGAAACCACACGCGTACGTAGCACGTGGTTTCAATAGTATAAGTTCATTATTAGCACTCAGTAATTAGCACAGTTGTTCAATAACAACAACATTATTGGTGAACAGTTAGCAGCTGTATCGGGGTGTCTGGGTTTTATCTCAGGAAACAGCTGAGGCCTCGTTCATCTCCAGAGGTGCAGCAGAGGTGGAAAAGTCTTCTCTCGTTGATAACCAGAGCAGAAAAAGTGAAATCAATACTCAAGCTTTTTTTCTCTCCCACAACATGAAGAATTCATTGACATCTGTGTCTGTGCCCCCCCCCCCCCCCCCCCGTCTTTTGACGTTGCATCATCATGTGGCTCAGTGGCGTCGGCCAAACAAGTACGCAGGTAGACTCAGTGTGGCCCCTCCCCCTAGGCCCGCCCACTCAGAAAAAGACATTATGAACAGAACAATTAAACTCCAAGGAATATTTACACAAAAATACAGTCATGGAAAAAATTATTAGACCACCCTTGTTTTCTTCAGTTTCTTGTTCATTTTAATGCCTGGTACAACTAAAGGTACATTTGTTTGGACAAACATAACGATAACCACAAAGATTGCTCATAAGAGTTTTATTTAAGAGCTGATATCTTACCATTTTCCATGGTTTTCTTGATTATAACCTAAATCACTTAAGTTTTTACATCAATAGCTATGGCGTTGTACTGCCAAAAACACTGCTTTTATGCATTCAGTGTTTTCTTTTCTGTCTGTTTTAGTCACATGATGACGTTTACTGGTACCAGGTATTAAAATGAACAAGAAAGGGAAGAAAAAATGGTGGTCTAATCATTTTTTCCATGACTGTATTAATTGCAATAATAAAGTATTTTCCTGTCACCTATAAAGTTTGCCGAAATTCTATCCTGGGTTTTAACAAAATGATCCACAAAAATCACAACAATGGCAAAAGGTCAGCAGTTCCATGATTGATTAAGCTTATTATGAAAATGTTTTGCTATCGGTATCAGCAGTACTGGTCCTGTATTTAATTCCCAGTATCGCCCAGCTCTACTGGAGAGTCAGGCTAAAAAAAAAAGAGACAAGATTAAAAGGTTAAATAAAGGTTTCTGTGTTAAGTTGGAGGAAAGGCTTCCTCGTTGGGTGAAATTCCGACTTTTGTCCGGTAAAATTCCAGCTAAACTCACAAACGTACAGGTGCGTTGCTCCCGACGACGCCCAGACTAAACTGTTTTACAGTCAGAGACACGACACCAGTTTGATACTGGTGGATGAGAACCATGAGACTCTTCTATATTCTGGTTTTGAACCCTCAGATGACAAGTCGGAGTCTGATGCTCTCGCTCCCATGATCACCTGGAAGGACTTCCAGAGACTGATGCCCTGGGAGATCGTCATCCTGGTGGGGGGGGGCTACGCGCTGGCAGCTGGCTGCAAGGTAATACACATGTGTGCACATCTGGGGGTCAAGCTGGGCTCACGATTGTGAGAAATATGAGAACTGACTGGACTGAAGTGCTGTCAGAGAGTTTGATATTTTCATTTCTTAAGAAAACAAATAAAAGCTGGTGGAGACATTAGATTTTTAATAAGAACGTGGGAGACTTTCTGTCCATTTTGAGGACGTGTGCTGCTGTGTCTGCAGGTGTCCGGCCTGTCGGTGTGGATCGGCAGACAGCTGGAGCCCATGAGCGGTCTTCCTCCCTGGGGGGTCACCCTGCTGGCCTGCCTGCTGGTCTCCGCCGTCACAGAGTTCGCCTCCAACCCGGCGACTCTCACCGTGTTCCTGCCCATCCTGTCGGCTCTGGTAGGACCCGCTGCTCTCTTTAAAAAACCCGCTATCAGTCCTGACAAATGTGAGAATGAAGGTGTGATGGAGGGGGGAGGATGAAAACGTGAACGACAGGACGAGCAAAGATAAATGATCATCCATGACTGCACGTAAATAAGGAGGAGGATGTACGGGGTTGGAGCTCGTGCCTTGAAAGGTGCCAAAGGCTCCAGAGATGTCTGGAGACCCCAAGAAGGAGACACAACTCCTAATTACACTGGCTGCGGTTACATGATGTTTTTTAATTCGGAATTAATAATTATTACAAATTAAACTATTTTCCTTCAAGTTTACATGGAAATAGTAATTCTGAATTGAGGTTTACATGGAAAACACGTTTGTTCGGCTTTATCCAACTCCGCTTTAGGTCTGGGGGTTGGGAAGGGTTCTGATTACGTCTTTACGTCTACCGGAAGAAAACAAACTTAGCTAACTCGGTTAGCAACAACATTCCACTTATTTTTGACCTGGGTGGCGTCTCTATCTGTGAAACCTCCTTCATTTAACCTGGCCGCTTTGAAAAGCTCACAATTTTTATGTTTCCTGCCATCTGTTCTTTTAATTATTTCCAGTTCCTCCAAGCTATTTATTAAATAAATCATCTCTGCTCTTGAACACCGTTTACTGCGTGCTGCCATCTTGAAACTTTGTTTTGAAAACAAGCCCAGCGCGGAATATAAGCGTCATGGCGACAGACGGGCAAGAGAACTAGCATGCGCAGAAAGACGGGAATTAATTTAAAGAGGAATGAGTGTAAACATGACCGCGGAATTACTTAATTCGGAATTAAAATGGGAATAAACCAGCCACTTACTTCGGAATTAAGTTTAATTCGGAATTGACATTTTCATATGGAATTAAGTGTTTACATGGTAACTTTTATTCGGCTTTAACTTTAATTCTGAATTAAAGAGGAATTAAATTTCCCATGTAAACGCACCCACTGATCTGCTAAATGTTGATCCAAATCTCTACGTATCATTCATGTGTGAGAACATGAACGTGTCATCAAACTAGTTTACTTTCACTTTTTTATGACATTTTTGAGCAACACAAGTATTAAGTCAAGTTTACATTAATATATTCGTGAAGTAATGCAGACAGTGTGAAAGCTGGACCCTGGGATTTATTTGTGAAATATCCATCTGAGTTTGAAGTGCAAAGAAACAGATAAATATATGTATAAAAAAAGCAGGTGCATGTACTTGTTTGCTCATGTTAGTGACCATTTTTCCTTCTGTGATAGTTGACTGGAAAGTGACTGTCGTTCATCTTAGCAGAACGAATGAATACAAAAAGAAGGCAGCCATCTTTGTTCCATCCATCCATCCCATTTAGGCTCCACACATCTGCTGGATCAATTACAGACCTATTTCTAAATTATCATGTTTAGCAAAAATATTGGAATCTCTTGTCAACATGCAGCTAAAATCATTCCTCTCAATACATGACATTCTCAGTAGGCATTAGAGATGCGCGGATGATGCACACCGCTTCTTAAAATCTCTATCCGCCCGCTATCCATTTGCAGGAACGTTTTTTCACCAATTTTCAAAACTGAACCAACCCGCCATCCTTTTTAATAATATGTAAAATATTTTTTCTTATTATTATTATTTGAGTACTTCAACCGCAACCCGCCCGAATTTAATTAAAGTTTTATTTTTTGACGAGTCATCCGCCCGATATGCAGATTATCCGCTCCGCCCGCGGGTGCGCGGTTCAACCGCGCATCTCTAGTAGGCATCAGTCAGGTTTTAGGGAAAGACACAGCACTATTACCGCTGTCACTCTTGTTTTAAAAGACATTATAACAGCTTTAGACAAGAAAAAACACTGTGCAGCTCTTTTTTATTGATCTTTCCAAAGCATTTGATACAGTGGATCATACGTTGCTCTTAAAAAGACTTCAGAGTCTTGGATTTGATGATTTATCTTTTAAATGGTTTAAGAGTTACCTTAGCGACAGGCAGCAGTGTGTTGCTATTGGTGATGTTAAATCTGAATATGTCCAATTAGCAAAAGGTGTGCAACAAGGCTCAATTTTAGGCCCCATTCTGTTTTCGATTTACATCAATGATATTACCTCAGCTGTCACTGGGTGTAAATATTCATCTTTATGCAGATGACACCATTTTGTTTTGTATTGCCAATGATGTACACTCAGCCATAAATTCCCTCCAAAACTGCTTTTCTGATCTCCAAGTTGCCCTCAATAATCATAAACTGGTACTCAACGCAGGCAAAACTAAATTCATGGTTTCACCAGATCAAAAAATAGTATACACGATGACCTAATCATTTCTACCAATTATGGTACGAATATTGAAAGAGTCACTGAATACAAGTATACAAATGTGAAAAGGAAGAACTGATTTCATTTTGGCTGTGATCCGGAAGAAGTCCTGGATTCTGGATCACTTTCAAATTTACGATAACATTGCGGTAAATGAGGCCAAAAATTTTGTCTCTCAATATCTCCGTTAATTATTGCCCAAAACTCATAAAATTTCACTCAGGGATTAACAATGGAAACCTCTATCAAATTTCAAAGGCTGATCTGGATCTGATCCAGAACGCAGATTTTATTGCAATCTCTATAAAAACATAGAGGTTGTTAAATTTAAATTTAATGACTTTGGAAACAAATATTGCATGAAATCTTTATAGCATTATTATTTATTTTTGTGTGCATCACATAATAAAGGAAGATATGGTACTTTTTTAGCGGTTCCATATTGTCAATGCTGTACAGTCATGGAAAAAATTATTAGACCACCCTTGTTTCTTCAATTTCTTGTTCATTTTAATACCTGGTACCACTAAACGTCATCATGTGACTAAAACAGACAGAAAAGAAAACACTGAATGCATAAAAGCAGTGTTTTTGGCAGTACAACGCCATAGCTATTGATGTAAAAACTGAAGTGATTTAGGTTATAATCAAGAAAACCATGGAAAATGGTAAGATATCAGCTCTTAAATAAAACTCTTATGAGCAATCTTTGTGGTTATCGTTATGTTTGTCCAAACAAATGTACCTTTAGTTGTACCAGGCATTAAAACGAACAAGAAACTGAAGAAAACAAGGGTGGTCTAATAATTTTTTCCATGATTGTATGTACGACTAATATTTATGGTGTAAATCGTTATACGGAGGAATTGTTGCGGTTGTTGGAGATCTGCGCTCTCAAAGTGCTTTTCTAGTTTAATCTTGATCAAGATCTTCATCAGCTGACGGGAGCATGGACCTGCAGTTTTATTATATTTCATCATCGGATTGTTATTTGGTTATTGGTTAAATAAGGTGGTCTGTCCTAAGTTTATAGTATTTTATCTGCTGTTTGAAGCACTTTTTCTTAGAAAAGTGCTATATGAATGAATATTATTTATACATTTATATCAGCCCTGAGTGCCAGAGTTCTGCTTTTTCCTTTAAAAGTTTCATACTTGTTCATCTTAGATATCTTCTATTTCATCATCCCCCCCCCCCCCCCCCCCCCTCTATCCAGTCGGAGACTCTGCTCATCAACCCTCTCCACACTCTCATCCCGTCCACCATGTGCGTGTCATTTGGGGTCATGCTTCCAGTGGGGAACCCCCCCAACGCCATTGTCTTCAGTTACGGCCACGTGCAGATCAGTGACATGGTATGTGACGCACGCACACACACACGCACACACACACACACACACTCTGCACCTGCAGCATCAAAAGGCTTCACAGTGCAACAAGCCAGATTTCTTTTGTTTTGCAATTAAAAGAAAAAAGTGTTTATTGTCCTTCCCGACGCCGAGTGATCCTGAAAACAATCAGGTCCGCTCTGCTCGGCCCGGTTCATGCTCTGCTTTTTTAACTTCTCCTCATCTCTCCGCCTCCAGGTGAAAGCAGGTTTCGGGGTGAACCTGATCGGCGTGGCGGTGGTCATGTTGGCCATCACCACGTGGGGGGTTCCCCTCTTCAACCTGACTGAGTTTCCCGCCTGGGCCGTGACCAGGAACGTCACCGGGAGCTTATAACCACCGATGGGCCGGAGGCGAGACAGCAGGACCAGTTATCCATCCATCCATCCGTCCATCCATCCATCCATCCATCCATCCATCCATCCATCATAACAGGATGAATTACTGAAAGATGAAAACCACGGAGAAAGACTTTTGGAAAGAGTTTCTGTGAAGAAGATTATGACGTCTTCCTCAGGATTAACTGGCCTGAAAAAGGAGGAGTAGAGGAAGAGGTGGAAAAACAATTACCTGTTACAGATATTTAATATTATAATCATAACGGCCGCATCGTTGCGTTACAGGCCAAACACTTTGTTAAGGTGGCCACTAGGGGGCAAAACCCAGACTTCTACAAAAGTTTCTTTTTTACCTCTGTTTTCAGTGAATCATTAAAAACAACAAACCTGTTGCAGCAAACAAGAACTGATATTTTGTTTTTAATTTTTTTTTTTTAAATATAAATGAAGAAGTTTTTAGAAAGCGTGTCCAGAAGCATATCATGCCAGTTGCTGATGTTTTAAATAGAAATAAGCTTTATAGCCACCGTAGACAATCCTCTTTTTTTTTTTGCATGCTGGCTTCAATTTTTCCTGCACTTAAACGCATCGTTCTTTCAGTAGACTGCATCCATGTTAACAGTGGGGGGGGGGCTGGTAGATCTGAATTAGCGTCATCCAGCGCTGGCGTCTCGTCACACAGCCCAGACTTCAGATGTGTCTGGATCACCTGTTTGAAACCAAGATAAATGCATTAAAAGAGTTGTCTACCGCGGCTGCTATGTGTTGTATTGTGCATTTTACCAAACTTGTTTTATGTACACTGTCAGAGTCTTAATCAGTTACATGTTTTCAGCAGAGACAGTTTGCTGTCAGTGTAGGTCGTTAGCAGCTACTGTCACTGGAAATCGAAGCGAGAAATGTTTTTACCAAAGTTTTTCAAGCTGGTTTCGTGCCCTGCTATGCAGCGAATGCTCTTGATTGCTGTTGCCATGTTTAGCTCTAATATTTGCGGTCCCTTCTTCGTGTCGGTGCATGTTGCACTAAAATATTCACAGTATATGATGACCTACCATTGTGTGTTTGATGCTAAATTGATTCCTGATTTTTCTTTTGTCTTGTTGGTTTCATTACTTTTTAATCTGGGAGACTTGTGGCCAAACTTCTACCATCGTCTTAGTGAGCGTGGTGCTTAACAGTCCATGAACACAGCCACCAACTTTGCTCCTCTTGATTACTTTTTTTTGTATTCAGCGTGTTTTTAGATAGTATATAGAGGTTTTAGGGCCACCTTGAGGAAAAAAAAAACCTTAAAATATCGAGAATAAAGCTGTAATACTGGAATGAAATCTTACAAGAAAAAAAAGTTTTTAAGTTTTAATTCTATAGAAGGAAAATTAGTCGTGATAAAAGTCATCAGGAGCAACCAATGACATCATATTCCCAGTATGTAATGTATAAGGGGGCGGGACTATCATACATCCGGGTCTTTGTCTCTGCTACGGCTTCCTCCAGCTCTTCCAGCAGATTAGAAATGATCAGCAGCTTCTAGTCAGTGTAGATCTGTTCCTAACTGGCGGGAACGTAGCCTGAATTTTCATGTGTGGTTCAGTGCGTCGATATTGTTCCCTGTTTTGTCCTGACTCGACTCTAAATCAAGACTTTGCATAGTTGCTTCAAAACCGGAAGTTTACATGGCACGCAGAAGTCGCAGAAGCAGCGATAGCGACCGGTTTCGACCGGTGCTGCCACCTAGTGGATAACAGAAGGTGGCAGCACTGGGTTTCCCCTATTTTAAGAGGAAAAAGTCTTAATATCACAATAGTTTTGTAGTTTTTAAGTTGTACGTCAGTATCTTTTGTTGCATCAGCATCATTTTACCGGAAGTATCAGGATCCTGGAAAGAATATGCTAGAAACTGTTTGTTTTTGTTTTTTTTAAATCTTATAACGTTATTATATTCTCGTCATTTCAGATTTATTCTTCTCTCAAGGTGGCTTCAATATTGTCGTAGCTAAATGTGTCTTTGCAACATAGAAGAATGCCAAATTAGTTCATGTTGAAAGAGGTAGCGGTCAAATGATGTTTAGTTGTGATTTTTTTTAATTTTTTTTTTTGACATGCAGAAACACTTGGTTGCTACATTAAATATCACAAATGAACATCTTACATGAGATAATAGGATAATCATGTTTGGTCTTCATTTACACCTTTGCAGGTGTGACTCTGGCATGTCAACAGAATGAAGTGCAGATGTGTGACGCTGCAGTTTGGGGAGCGGGAACAGGGTTTATGGTGCAATAATTCTTCAATCAATCGTCAGATCAAAGCAGTTCTTTTTTTTTTGCACTAAACCCTCATTGTAAAAAAAAATACTTTATATTTTTACATAAATCCTACATCTAGGTTGTGATTTTTTTTTTATGACTGCGTTATAAGATAGGCCTTAGAATAGGCAGACGTGTGTAATTTATTCACTTTCGTGCATCTCGCTGGTGTTGCAGCAGTGAACTTTGACCCAAGGGCCAAACTCCTCTGTAAATACACTGATTTGTAATATAAACATAATGTGTCTTTGCAAGTTCTCAATGACATGTAACTCTTAAATTGTATTGTGTTTTATCTCAATAATGCATTCATACTCAACTACAAAACAGACTAAGGAACATGTTATCGAAAATATGACAATAAAACTATCAAAACAATCAAAACCACTCTGTTGATTTATTTGGAAACAACACAAGATCCAGTTACTCAGGTCACACAGTCACCAGATCATTACAGGCTCTGGATTCACTCTACCGATACTCCACACGCCAGAAGAATATAACTTTATATCCTGTTATCAGCGATGCTTTCAATCCACACGATTACATAAAGTGACATAAAGTCTGAGGAAGAGTTCAGTACCTCAGGTTATGAATCCAACAGGATTCATTATATCTAAGTGCTCCTGGTGGGTTAGATGCCACTGAAATATTTCTGAGGATATAAACTCAACATAATTCACAGAAAGGTCCCTTGTACTGCCATTTCCTAAAGTAGCGTTTATCCATACGTATAAATAATAAAGGCAGTTGTTCGTTCATAATAAGACTGATGAGTCCTCAGCGAGTCCTGCAGCGCTGTCATGGTTATGGATGGATAAAAACCAGTCCCTCTGGAGGTTTTCTACTGGATGGTGGTTATGTGTTCTCCCTCGGGCCTTCGGCCGGTGAGAAACCGTCGGTCTGAATCTTGTCCTTGTATTTCAGGAAGTCTCTCCTCTTGGTGAAATATTTCACCTGAAACAGAAGTTGTGGAAACAAAAGAGAAATGTAAAGATCAACAGTGCAACAAAGGTTTTAAAACATGTCCAGATATCTGCTCCAGGAGGGAAATGCGTGAAAGAAGGAGGTATCTTACCCACTGAGCGGGACATTTCCCCTCAAATTCGCTCTGGAACTTCTGGCAAGCTTCCACCTTGTCGTTGTTGTCGTCTAGACACTTCCAGAGGTGATCTCCTGGCGTCCCAGCAGGCCTTCCTCTCTGCTGAATTTGGAGCCGTCATCACGTGTTCACTCTGGAAGGTGTTTCAGGAAACAGAAAGATCTGTTTCATTTAAAAACAATCTGGTATGACACGCTGAAATGCATTAAACCTACTAATGAAGCTACAGTTGTGTTCAAAATAATATCAGTAAACTCAAAACTCTCATCATAGCTTTCATTTGCAGAAACGCAAACGCGTTGGAAACACTGAACTTTCTAATCCGAATCAAAACATTAAGAAACATTTTTCAGATTTGTTAGTGCTTTACAGAAAGTGAAGAAAAAGGAATATTAGGCTATTTAAACAAACAGTGTCTGCATTTTTCTTTATAAATCAAACATTTACTGTAGAAATGCTTGAAGGTTGATGTTTCCTGTGAATCAGTGAACTAATATTTAGTTGTAGAGCAGCTGTTTCTGAGAACATCTGTGTTCATGGAGTCGACCAGCTTCTGTCACCTGTCAACAGGTGTTCCAGTCCAGGACTCACCAGTTCCTCTGCATTTCTTGGTTTTACCTCAGAAACAGTATTTTTGTTGTTACCCCACAGGTTGTCTACTGGATGAAGGTCCAGATATTGGACTGATCGCTCCATAACATTGATGTTGTTGGTCTAGAACCAAGATGCTGCTGCTTACTGGTGTGTTTGGGGTTGTTATTTTGTTGAAACAGCAATTTCAAAGGCATATCCTCTTCATCATCAGCCAACATGACCTGATTCATTAAACTGATCCATGATCCATGTGATAAATAGACCTGACACCATAGTATGAGAAACATCTCCATATCATGATGCTTCCTCCACCGTGCTTCACTGTCTTTAGTGTTCTGTGGCTTTAATTCAGTGTTTGACAAACTGTCTGTGGACCCTCGACCCAAACAGAACCATCTAGCTGTCATCAGTCCATGAATGTTGCTCCATCTCTCTTCGGTCCAGTCACTGTGGTCTTTGCTGACTGGAACCTCTTCAGGACATGTTGTTTCAATGATGGGACTTTGTGAGGTCTTCTTGCTGATATCTTGGCTTCACGTAGACGTCTTCTGATCACCCTGGAGCTGATCATTCAAATGCATTTAAGAACAACCAAAATGGCAAATTCTTCCACGTCTTTCTGGTTTTGGATGCCACTTTAAAGTATTTGAGATGATTTTAGCTAAAAAGCCTATAATTTTCATCACTATTTTTTAAATATGTTTTACCTTCTCAAATCAACTTTTGCTGAAGTTCACTGTTCTTCTGAACAATGACTGAAATGACCCATTGTGATCAGATTTTCAGAGAAATGCTATTTAACCAGTATGAAGATTTAATGCCTTTTAATAGCCTAATATTCATTTTTCTTCTCTCTCAGTAAAGTAAGAAAATTTGATATTTTTTCTTCATGTTTTGATTTGGATTATAATGTGTAGTGTTTCCATGCATTTGCAGTTATAGAAATAAAAGCTAATTTCAAGATGTTGAGCTTTTCTCACTCTTTTAAACATACTGCTGTTATTTCCAACACAAGAAATACCGGTTATTTTTAACTTTCTGATTACAAACTGACTGAATTCGCTTCTCGCATAATTTAATTCTACTTTTGTCAGGATTTTACAAACAAACGACAGACTTTATAGCAGACTCGGTTTGATTTTAGATAGACATTTGAAGTCAAAAACAAAAAGCTCTTCATTCACTCATTTGTTAACATTAAACATTTCTGTCACTTACCGGATGAAACGTTAAAACCTGCCAGACCGCTTCGGCTTTCCGCTGTCACTCCATAAAACAAGAATAATGCGCTTAAACTTGTTACAAAACACTTCTGCAGCGCCTAACTTGAAGACTTGAAGGACGAAAACAACAGAGGTACGTCCTTGTCGCGCGGTGATGACGTATGAGCGTGAGTGACAACAGCCAACGCTTACCACGTGGCGTCGCTGTTGCGCAAGAAAAGAAACACTCGAGCTTCGTGAGTTTTTTTAAACTGTTAAATGTCAAATTAAAGCACATGTTCTTTCACAAATGAATCAGTGAAGCATGTGAGAGAAAACTGAGCAGTTCTGATATGAAAAATGGTCGTAAGTAAACTGTCATAGTGACGTACATGTTGTTTCTTTTTATTCACAAAAATCCTAATTTTTGTCCATTTACATTTGCACCCCCCCCATCCGTTTGAGCTTCTTCATCTACACTACAAACCACTTTGTGAATGCACTTTTTAAAAAAATTATTAAGATCTTATATACGAATGTACACTGTGGCAACGTGTAAAGGCAGAGTGAAAAAAAAAAAGTGGTTTGTTGATCAACTCTCCTTTTCTTCTTCCCTCAGCCTCAGCAATTGAGAAAAGCCCTGCTGGTTGCCATGGTGCCCAGCAACAATCCATTTCTGTTCCTGGGCTTGTGTGGACTGAAAGGAATATAAATATATATAAATATATATAAAACACACACAGACAGGCACCCTGATGCAGGGTTGAGGTTTTCTGTTTGTTGCCGTGTGACTTGAAAGTGTCTCTCCTTCAAAGACACAACTTCATCTGGTATTTGTGTCACGCAGCAGCAACCACTCTTCCAGTTAGTTTCCTCTGCTGTCAGTGGGCCTTTACATCTGAGCAGCCTCCTAAATGAAAACTTATGACCAAAGTCTGTAACAAAAGCACAAGTTAATTAATTTGCAACAGAAAAAGGAAAGAAAGAGAGGAAATCATTCCTGTCTGTGTATTTAGCTGCTGCGCAAATGTTGTTGGCCTTTAAAGATTAATTAAGATCTGATACAAGAAGACAAGTGTTGTCTTGTAAACCTAAGAGCAGCAAAGGAGATGGCAACCAAAGATAAATAATTCTCTGTTTCCGTAATGAAAGTTGTGTTGTTGTAGTATGAAAATTTTATATAGATGGAAAAATAAAGAATTAAATATGAAAGGAGGTGAGCAAGAAAGACTGTTGAAAGTGCAACAGTGAAAGAGGCAGAAAGGTCCAGAGACGAGCATGAATTCAAATCAGGGACTCTCATCCCTCCTCTACTCTCATCCCTCCTCTACTCTCATCCTTCCTCTACTCTCATCCCTCCTCTTCCTCGACTCTCATCCCTCCTCTACTCTCATCGGAACTCCGGCATCTCCTCTCTCTCAAACTCTCATCTCTCTTCTGTACTCCTTCAGGACTCTCCTCTACTCTCATCCTTCACTCTCTTCAGTCTCAATCCTCTAAGTTCTCACTCATTTCCTTACTCTCATCCTTCCTCTACTCATGACCTCTAATTCATCCCTAAAGATCCTTCTCCTTCTACTCTCATCCTTCACTCTCCCTCTACTCTCATCCTCCCTACTCTCATCATCTTCCAACCTCCTAAATCTCTACTCTCACCTTCCTCTACTCTCATTCTTCCCCTCCTCTCTACTCTCATCCTCCTCTACTCTCATCCTCTCTACTCTCATCCTTTCTATCATCCCTCCTTACTTCATCTTCCTCTACTCTCATCCCTCCTCTACTCTCATCCCTCCTCTACTCTCATCCCTCCTCTACTCTCATCCCTCCTCTACTCTCATCCTTCCCCTACTCTCATCCCTCCGTCTGTGCATTATTATTTCAGTTCTGTATGAAGTGTCCTTCATCTAAGTGCAGAAGATCTTCCAACCTCCTGAAACCAGAATAAATGAATCTTTGTGAACAAATTCTTCAGTCTACACTCAAATATGTGCTAAAATATGGCAGGTATATTTCTGTCTGTAATTTTAATATACATTCATGTATGTGGCAGTATACTGATGATCCACTATGTCCATTATCTCTGAGAGCAAGATGTCTGTGGACACAAACATAAATGCTTGATTCGATCAAACAACATATTTTTTATGGTCCAAAGTTTAAGTTACAAGTCTAACCCCTGTTTCAGCTGAATATTAGGATTTTTAGGTTTGTTGTTGTTGTTTTTTTCTTTTTTTTGAAGCCATTTTTATCAATTGTTTCCTGAAAATATTTATGTATCTCATCAGGTAACATTTTAAGCAAATTTAAGCATAATTATGGGTGTTTTTGTAATTTTTTAAAAATATTTTCGAGTGACAGCTGAGTATGGTTAACAGATAGCTTTCATCTCTTTAGCTTCTTAGGACTTTGTTGACGTGACGTCTGAGTCACGATTAAAGACCCAACAGTGCATAATCATTCTTACTTTAACGACAATATGTTTTGTTCTTCGCAAGTAAAATTGTTTTTATTGGAGAGAAAAGTCCTGGTGTCCTTTTAATTACTGACACTGAAGTATAATCGAGTAGAGCAGCTTTAGAGATGAAGGTAGAATCTCATTTCTAGATAGAAATAACTGTATAATAATTTCTGGGGGTTTATCTATGCTTGTGTTAGGTTTTAGTAATATAAGTAATATAAGTACAATACTGCAGCACATTATTGCATTTCTGATGTTCCTTATGTGTCCTCATCATTTTTCCATTTTATCGGCTATTAATCTACCGTACTGGTCTGAATATAGGACGACTCTGATTATAAGACGACTCCTATTTTCAAATACCATTTAGGGAAAACAAAAATATGATAAAGAGAATAAGGTTATTTATAAAACAACTTTTTATTGTCCAATTATTATTTTAAAAAAATCACACAGAGATAACATTCTGCTGTATTGCTAAACATTTGAATGATTTAATGTATTTTAGGAACTTTGGTTCCATATTGAAGGTATGTGTCAAGTTTCAATGTTACTTATGATTAAGTAACATTCACGCATATTTACGTTATCTGCGTCACACACGACCTGATTTCTGAGCAGAAACCAGGCTGTTACTCCATCTAGTGGTGCAGATGTGTAATGACAGTAGAAAAGTCTACAGCTCATTTATAGTACGATCCCATTTTTGAGAAGATGATTTGTAGAATAAAATATCGTCCTATATTCGAGACAATACGGTAATATTCCCAGAATGATCTTCCCTTATATCTTCAGCTCATCTGGATTTAGCATCTTATTCCAGGCATTAGCTGAGCTTTAGCAGCTCAGTAGCTGCAGCCGCATGTAAACAAGGTTCCCGTTGGCATGGTTACTGCCCACAACAGATGGTAAAAAGTTACCATCAGAAATCCCTTAAGAAGCACAGGCATACAAACTACTTTACAAATAAAGTAGCGTTTAAACAGAAAGATGCATATATAAAAGAAAAAACTATAAAAACAATGAGACCAGAGCTTCTGCAGCAGACTGACGACGCTCCTGGACCTCCTGGACTTTATGAGACACTTTTCCTGAGACAGAAAAGAAAAACAGATATGGAGACTACGTAAGAAATATAGATACAGCTTTGAATTTAAAGGGGAAGAAATAAGAATTAAATCAAGCTTTTTGACATGACTCTCATCCAATAGAAACAGTAGCTGCAGGTTTCGCCTCCAGGGATTAGACGTCTGCTTCATCCTGAGCAACAGCCATGTTCATAACTCAATCATGATAACCTTTATTTCCTGCAAAACCACAAACTCTAAATGAAATGCATATCTCCTCTTCAGTTTTAGAGACATTAGTAACAGTTTATTAAGTGGCCCATTCAGGAAATAAACTGCTAGGATAAACTGTACACATGGATCTCTCAGGATGATACAAACATTAACAGCTGCATTTTCTGCATACAGTTATGTTGTCTTTAGAAGAATATAAGATGTTGCACTTCAATGCACTTTCAATGTTTCACCTTCCACCAGCTGCTGCATATATTTGTTATTTATTTTAAAGCAGAGCTGCAGTAAAATGTTTGATTTGTAATTTATCTATTCGCACTTTATGTTAATGTTGATGACTGGCAGTGAGTTCTTATAAATAACACTGCACTTTCCACATTCTTTTGTATTATGATGTTTTTATTTTTCTGAAAAATGCTTGGTTTTCACCGAACCCGTAGTCATATCGTATCGTATCGATATCGAGATATCTGGCATGAATATCGAGATATGAAATTTTGTCCATATCGTTCAGCCCTAACAGCTACCCTCAAAGTTTTGTAGGATGTGTGTTCAGTGCTTTTTGGATCTGCACATTCAACAGACGTTCGAAGGGACTAGAAAATATGAATAAAATGTTAATCCCTGAAAAATCGTGACTGTATTTGAAAGAGCCATTATTTTCATTGAATTCAGCTAAATTAAAAATAAAACAGGTTTATCAGTGAGACCATTCTACCTTTTATGTAATGCAGGTTTGTTTGGGTGATTTGGAAGAGAGGTTTTCAAAAGACTAGACCAGAACATAATATTTAATTCTGTTTCAACTATCATCTTTTGGTTTTTAAAATAAGTGGAGTAGCTGATCTGTGGTCATCTCAAAGCTACTAAAAGCAGCAGATCTTTCCCTTTTCCTGCTACTGCAGCTGAGTATCAGCCATCTAAGCTGGGGCTTTAGTGGAGAGGACTAGAAACACTGCAACAGTAAGAGCAGAGTGTGAAGGTTCAGTTATCAGGGTAAGAGCTGAGTTCAAAAGAGGACAAATTGTTGGTGCATCTGTGATGAAGACATCAAGTCTTTGTGATGTATCTAGAGCCACGGTATCCATGGTAACGTCAGCATACCACCAAGAAGGACGAACCACATCCAACAGGATCAACTGTGGACCCAAGAGGAAGCTGTCTGAAAGGGATGTTCAGGTGCAGCGGCGGAGCATGTCACTGCCGGGCCGGGGGCGGGGCTTTTAAACCCAATAAAGCTTGTGATGACATCATTTTACAACATACACATGCCTGCAGCAGCGGGGGCTTACAAGCATTACTACATTTTTGACACATAGCTCAAAGCATTTGATAGTAAGAGTTCAACAACACGAAGAGCGACCATGTCGTTTTGAAATCAATCAAACCTGTAGTATTACGGCATAATATATTGTCTAAAATGTATTCGGCGGTTTGCGGTTGTGACGTCACGCGGGAGACGCATTCATTCATTCTGCTCGGCACTAAGTGCTGAATTTGCCTGATGTGTTTCCATTACTGTTAATAAATACCAACTCCAAGCACGTCATAGGTACGAGCCTTTTTACTGGCAAGAGTAACCCAAGAAAACCGACACTTGCGCTAAAGCCAAAACGTCGGTTTCAATGGTGCAAGGAGCGAAAATCTTTGGTTGTGGACAAAGTTAAACATGTATTGTTCTCTGATGAGTCCAGCTTTACTGGTTTCCCCACATCTGGGAGAGTTAGAGGCCCCAAAGAAGCAGACCACCCACTGTTGCATGCCCAAAGTCGGGCATGGGGGTGGATCAGTGATGGTTTGGGCCTTGGCCCAGTACTGGTGCTGGATGGGCCCGTCACTGCCAGAGACTACCGGACCATTCTGGAGGACCATGTGCATCCAGTGGTTCAAACATTGTATCCTGAAGGCGGTGCCGTGTATCAGGATGACAATGAACCAAAACACCCAGCAAGACTGGTGAAAGTGAAGTTGAACATCTTCTTGGCCTGCAGTCACCAGATCTAAATTATTGAGACACTTTGGGGTGTTTTGAAGGAGCGAGTCAGGAAACGTTTTCCTCCACCAGCATCATGTAGTGACCTGACCACTGTCCTGCAGGAAGAATGGCTTCAAATCCCTCTGACCACTGTGCAGGACTTGTATATGTCATTCTCAAGACGAAATGATGCTGTATTGGCTGCAAAAGGAGGCTCTACACCAAACTAATAAATGATTGTGCTCTAAAACCAGGTGTTTCAGTTTCATTGTCCAACCCTATTGAATAAAACCCAGGGAAGCCACTGTTAAGCACGCAAAGAGCGCTGAGGCTATAAGGTCCAACATGTTCATTCAGGTGTAAATCAACTCCCAACAGCATCATGTTGGTGTTTTAATCCAACTTTGAAACATTTGATTGAGTACAGTATTACTCAGACTAACGTGTTTACATGTATTTTAAAAGTCTGGTTAAATCAGTAAAGAGTGGTAAGTTAAGGGTCGGTGTGTTCCACAACCTAAAACCTGAAAAGCTGTGATTAATGTCAACTATCTGGGTGCAAAGAC
Organism: Hirundichthys speculiger; assembly: GCA_018398805.1. Classification (NCBI taxonomy): domain Eukaryota; kingdom Metazoa; phylum Chordata; class Actinopteri; order Beloniformes; family Exocoetidae; genus Hirundichthys; species Hirundichthys speculiger. The sequence goes on along the minus strand of JAGFBZ010000303.1, from coordinate 159,779 downwards.
AGCCGCCTTTGTGACTTGGGACACTGTGGGCGGAGGTTCAATACACATCACAAGCCTATTAATCTCCCTTCGCAGCAAACCCATCCGCTGACAAATGGATTGTGCTACCTATCAATAAATGTCTTGCTTAACTCTTACCAGCTGTAGTCTCAGTGGCCAAACTGATGTGAGTAAATGAGAATCGATAAGTCAGAACTCCATGTGAACCAACAATCCAGTTATAACTGACCACATTGGGTCATGACAACTTTTTATTTGAACGCAGGAGGGTATTGTGTTCAACAAATAAAAGTGATCGGCCTGCTAGATTTGTTCTCTTTTGCCTTCATTTTTCTCGCTAATATGTGTCCTTTGTCGTTTTCAAACCAGCTAGAAAGGGAAAGATAGATTTCTTCAGTGTCTGTATAAATCACTCGTTCCTACTTGTGTAAGATATGCTTTCCATTGCTGTTCACTAAATGCTAAAGAGCTGCTAAAGAGCAGAGAAGAACTCACGCTGCCCCCCAGTGTTTGGTGATGTAATTACAGAGCGATGCTAACAGCGACATTTGTCCTGTGCATGGGTTAGATGTGAAGTTGGCATGTAGAAGAACAAATCAGGCGTAACGGTGGATTCACGCAGCAGCGTGGCTACAACACAGGAGTGTTTCTGAGTTTCTTTGTCATTTCAAATTCTTCCTCTTCGCTACACAAATAGGCACCGTGCTCTGAATTAGTCCTGCTTCCGTTATTTCCCTGGCTAGCTCTAGCTGTGTAGTTTTGATGGAGGCAACGCTATCATCACAACACACCGAACCCACAATTCAGTTGGGCAACGGATGACATCACCCCATTCAAAGTCTAAAAACCCCAATGTGAACTTGTGAACAGCCTCCTCCCTTCAATCAGTATACATGACTAAAGGGGAAGAGAAGTGTGGTTTTTGGCACCATCACATCCCAAAGATGCTCTATTGGATTTAGATCTGGTGACTGTGGAGGCCATTTGAGTCCAGAGAACTCACTGTCATGTTCAAGAAACCAGTCTGAGATGATTCGCGCATTATGACATGGAGCGTTATCCTGCTGGAAATATCCATCAGAAGATGGTCCACTGTGGTCATGAAGGTATGGACATGGTCAGCAACAATACTCAGGTAGTCTGTGGAGTTAACTTGGTCTTCAGTTGGTACTAATGGGCCCAAAGTGTTCCAGGAAAATATCCTCCATACCAGTGAGTCCCAAAATGTGGGCCGCAGCCCCCTAGTGGGTCGCCGTGGTACTGCAGGTGGGCCGTGAGAGGTCATTAAAGTTAAACAAATACGTTTCTTCCCCATTTTGATGCTGGTTTGAACTGCAGCAGATCATCTTGATCATGTCTACATGAATAAATGCATTGAGTTGCTGCCATGTGATTGGCTGATTAGACATTTGCATTAACGAGCAGTTGGACCTAATAAAGAGGCCGGTCAGTGTACGTTGAAATTGTGGCGTCTGTACAATGTTTCCAGCACAGTCTGCAGACGTACAAGTCCACGTGCCCATCAATCAGCTGCATTATTGACCGTAAAGCCATATATGTTCTGGACTAACCGATACATGTGAAGCTACGTTGCTCTATAGCAGCCGTTTACCAGCAGCGGCACGTCTGCCGCACACACACACAGACGTGCACATCGACCAGTGTGTGTTTGTTCTGTGGCGTCCAGGAAGCTGACCTCCAGCTGCCACAGCTGGACGTCAATACTGCTGTCAACTCTGAAACGGCGCCCGCTGTCCTGACGACAGGGGCTCAGCGCCACACAAACACACACAGATGCACACACACACAGATGCACACACACACACGTGGAATAAAAATATGATGTGCTTATAAGTAGGAAAGGTCTGTTTTATGGAACTATTACACCCATGTGTATTACTTCAATACAATGACAACATTCCCGTTTTAACGCTTTCTTTTGAAATTTTGCAAAAGCAATGAAATATGTTCTGACAGCAAACATCGTTTCAAATCAGGTTTCAGATATTCAAGAGACGCTGAGAGCTTCACGGCAGGTAAAGTGATTGGTGAATTTATTGAACGTGTTCTGGCAGTGGTGTGAATGCAGCATGAGAGAGGAAAGAGAGGGCAAAACGTAATCCATAATCTATAATCCATAGCTGCTTGTGTGCAGCAGAAAACAAAATCAGCTTTTGGCTGTAACAGGATGTGGGAAAGCTCAGGACATTTAGTTGGAAATGTTCTCAGTTCCTCGACCTCAAAGGTGGAGTTTTCACACGTATCAGAGCAGGCACGCATCTCAGAAAGTGCCTTTATCATTTTTATTTTATTATATTGACCATCCCTAAACACGTCTGGGTATATAGATTAAAATCCCCTAAAGATCTCTGGCAGTTATAATTACCTCGGCAGGCATCCATCTAGTCGCTGGTACACTAATAATACGATTTATGTTTTAGGTCATTACTCAAAAACCTGAAACTATTCAACTAGTTTTTAAATGAAGTTTGACAAACTTCATCTTCTGACCATGAACAGTGTGTAAAATCATTTTGATTACATAACCCGTTTCAAAATGATGCAGCTCTCAGACCCAAAGATACTCTCTATCTCATTATGTAATAATCCAAAGTTAAACTTGTTCCATTTGTAGATGGAAGACAGAGTTCTGGAGTTCCTAGTTGGAAGTTCAACTGGAACACCCCCTGAGGATAGTTGGATAAACCTCTCTGACCCCGACAACAATCCGACATGAAGCAGAACTGCTTTACAGTGATCCCTCGCCACTTCGCAGTTTAAGTTCCGCGGTTTTAGTTATTCGCGCATTTTTTTCAGAAATATATAATTTAAAAAAATTTTAAAAATTGCGGAAACATCACAGGATGTTGTGCGCGTTCTCTCACAGTGAAGAAATGCTGTGAACCAGCCTGGCCCCTTTTAGAAGGTGGCCTTATGGGTAATGGTGTGGCCTTATGGGTAATGTAGTGTGTGTGTGTCGTGGGACAGCAGAATGAAAACGGGGTTAGATGAAAAGTGTAGTGAGCATCAACAGCAGCCCAGCGTGTATAGATTTACATTCTCTGTTAACCGACAGGAGCCCAACAATACAACCTGTGTGATGTTACAAGTTCCTGCAGTGACAGAATAAAGTTCCCGTTCCATGCAGAGAAAACCAGACTTTTTCTTTTGTTGTTGTTAGCGTGTTAGCCGCTAATTACGAGCCAAAAAATAGCACAATACCAGCGGTTTGTTTACTACGGTTCAGAGACCAGAGGCTGTGAAGGAAACAGGAAGACCACAGTTGAGCCTTTGTCTTGTTTCGCTGCAGTGCTTCGCTACTTTCTGGGGTTTTTTAAACATATTTTAAACACATTATTTAGGCTCGGGGGGCTCTGTCTCCAGTTCACGGATTTTGATTTTCGCGGAGAGGCGCCGGTCCCCATTGCTCATGAAAAATAAGGGATCACTGTACTGCCAAGAAACATCATGTTACAAGGAAACTGCCTTGGTCTGAGGTGCATTAACATAATATGTATATTTTTAAAAATTGTGGGCAATGACAAATCTTAATAATTTACAAGTGTTAACAAAATGAACATAAACAGGGCAGTGTAGTCTTAAATCAAATAACATTTCTTTTCCCTCAGTGTTTCTTAAGATACAATTTCCCTTAAAAAAAAAAGGTCAATATTTTCTTTTTTTTTCAACTTGAATTTTTATTGAGTTTTCACATACTTATAGGCCAAAACAATACTAGAAACAAATTACATGTAAAAATCACAACAATAACACGAACAAACAGTCTGGAGGTGAAACTGTTCACTGCTCCGTTTAGCATCTGTTCAACTGGAGTCATGGCGTCTCATATGAATGTTCCATTTTTACCAATTTTCGTCAAATACATTCTCTTTCAGTCTCAATATGAATATCATTTTTTCCAAGGCTAGATGTCCTTGACAATGTCCAACCACTGCTCCTGGAGCGTTCACACGGTTCCTTGTTATGGTTTTCTTTCTCGCTGCAAGTCAAGTACAAGTCTCCTTTCATTAAAACCTTCTCAACGTTCCCAAGATACATCACTGGACAGGTGTTTGGTCTTTCATACCCCATAAGATTTTTAAGGACTGAGTTAACGTTTTGCCAATACAAACTAAATTTCGTACATTTCCAGATGTGTGTCTGATCTGCCTCCACACTTCCACACAGTCTGCATCAGTCTTGTTGTATAGCCAGGTGCTTAGAGTTTATCTTTGGTGTCATGAAGTAGCGAGTGAGGTTTTTCCAGCAGAACTCTCTCCATAGTAATGAATTTGTTGATGTACGTTGTTTCTCACAGATGCAACTTCTCTTCTTATACTTGAATTTTTGTTTTTATATAAAGCGTTGAGGGCAGCACGGTGGCTTAGTGTTTAGCACTAGAAGGTTCACAGCTAGAAGGTTCCTGGTTCAAACAGGGGTCTTTCTGTGTGGAGTTTCCATGTTCTCCCCGTGGGTTTCCTCCGGATACTCCGGACAGTCCAAAGACCTCCATGTCAGGTTAACTGGTGGTTCTAAATTGCTCGTAGGAGTGATTGTTTGTCTACATGTGGCCCTGAGATGGACTGGAGACCTGTCCAGGTGGACCCCTGCCTTTCACATGAAGAGAGCTGGGATAGACTCCAGCAGATCCCCGTGACCCTGCGGAGGATTAACACGGCCGGACATAGATGATGGATTTATGGATGGATAAAGCGTTGACTCTCCCCTGGTCTCAGTCAAAGCTTGATAAAAAGCAGAAATAGGCAGAGACCCTTTCTATTTGGCCAATATTTTCTGATGTAGAAACAAGTTAAAATATCAAGAAACTGCTCAGTTGATCATTCTGACCTGTGTTCAATTAGTGCGTTTACATGGGAAGTTTAATTCCTCTTCAATTCAGAAATAAAATTAAATCTGATTTAAAATGATTAAAAATTTACATGTAAACACCTAATTCCGAATTAAACTTAATTCCGAAGTAAGTGGCTGGTTTATCCTGATTTTAAATACTAATAGAATAATTCCACGGTCATGTTTACACTCATTCCTGTTTAAATTTCCGTCTTTCTGCGCATGCTAGTTCTCTTGCCCGTCTGTCGCCATGACGCTTATATTCCACGCTGGGCTTGTTTTCAAAACAAAGTTTCAAGATGGCGGCACGCAGTAAACGGTGGTCAAGAGCAGAGACGATTTATTTAATAAATAGCTTGGAGGAACTGGAAATAATTAAAAGAACAGATGGAAGTAAACATAAAAATTGTGAGCTTTTCAAAGTTGTAGCTAGGCTAGGTTAAATGAAGGAGGTTTCTCCATGTTGTTGCTAATTGAGTAAGTTTGTTTTCTTCCGGTAGACGTAAATACGTAAAGACGCCCCCCCATCCAATCAGAACCCTTCCCAACCCCCAGACCTTAAGCTGAATTGGATAAAGCCGATCAAACGTGTTTTCCATGTAAACCTCAATTCGGAATTACTATTTCCATGTAAACTTGAATTAAAATAGTTTAATTCTGAATTATTTAATTCGGACTAATTAATTCCGAATTAAAAAACATCATGTAACCGTGACGAACGTCTGCCAAATTTGGTAAGAAATTTCATCCATTAGTGAGGTGGCTGTTTCTATGAATCTGGACTGTAATGTTATTTTCTTTTTCTCGTGTTGCATCATTGCAGCTGAACCTGACTGTGGAAGTTATTGCATTTTTCTGCAGTTTTCTCTTTCTCTATTAGTCTCTTAATTGTTCCCCCCTTTTTTTTCCTGTCACCAGGCTGCTGTTGTCAACAATCAACATGTTACTTCCCCCCCCCCCCCCCCCTCCCCTCCCCCTACAGACATGCCTTCACATCATCCGGGCTTATGTCCCGGAAACAGAGCCAGAGAGGATATTGTAACAAGCATCTGAAAAAATGTTGGCCCAACTAGTGACACAAGGCTCCCGCATGAATTAAAAGGGATTATCACACTTAATTAATGCTAATTAATGCTCACCCAAGTCATGGGAGCTGCATGTTCTTGTGTGACCAGAACCCTGCGACACACACACATGCTGCACAACGAACACACGAACGTCCAGAGAAATTTACAACTACAGTCACACCAATAAAGCCTGTTGCTTCTTTCACACACGCACACACGAGCGCGCTCGCGCACGCACTTCGTGGGAATCCTCTTGGCTGCGATGGCTGCCAGATCTCACCAGAACTGCAAATAAACACAGTCTGATTGTGCCGTTGGGACTGTTTGGAAACCCGTTGTCTCTGCGTGCCACTGATTTGTTCGGTTACAGATCTCTGAAGCCTCGTTTACTGTGACTTACCTGGAGGACGTGCATAAACAGTCGTTATCAGCACATGAAATGGTCACTGGAGCAGATGCACAGGGCCCCTGGAACCACTAGGGGCCCCCCAAGATAGAAGCTTAGCCTCAATATACAGTCATGGAAAAAATTATTAAAAATTATTCACTTTCTTGTTCATTTTAATACCTGGTACCACTAAACGTCATCATGTGACTAAAACAGACAGAAAAGAAAACACTGAATGCATAAAAGCAGTGTTTTTGGCAGTACAACGCCATAGCTATTGATGTAAAAACTTAAGCGATTTAGGTCAGAATCAAGAAAACCATGGAAAATGGTAAGATATCAGCTCTTAAATAAAACTCTTATGAGCAATCTTTGTGGTTATCGTTATGTTTGTCCAAACAAATGTACCTTTAGTTGTACCAGGGATTAAAATGAACAAGAAACTGAAGAAAACAAGGGTGGTCTAATAATTTTTTCCATGACTGTACATCTTATTTTAGGAAAAATAAAATAACTTGTCTTCATTTGTAGCCACCTAAATAAAGAACAGTTTAATATTTGACTGTGGAGCAGTTCAGTTAGAACAGTGTTCAGTTGGATTAGTGATCTTACGAGTTTACCCGAAACGTTCCAGATCACCAGGGAGTTATGCTAATCTGCTCGTTTGAAGATGTATTTCTAGTCAGATCATGTCCTTTCTTCCATTCTCCTTATAAGGATATCTGATGTTAAATAAAATGTGCTTCTCCTCATGTAACATTAAGCTCTCCTTACACTGTTTGCCTTTGCTGTAATTTTTTACAGTAAAATACCACAAAATGCCCAGTAAACCTACCACAAAATATGATTACAACAAGTTACTGTAATTTGCATAGCATTATGGGTAAAGTGCCTTTATTTACAGTAACTTGCTGTATTTTTTGAAATTGTGGTAAATTACTGTTGACATTTACAGTAATGCTACTGTAGGCCTTTGTGATGGTAAATGTAGTAACTTTTAGTTATTTAGTATAGTAAATTTTAGCTTATTTATTGTATAATTTTAGGTATTTTTATCATGTCTTTGCACTCATATCTTTTAATTCTCTTATTATTTGGGTTTTAGCCAGTAAAGATGATACTGTAAAATTATTACAGGATTAATATTACTGGTAATGTACACTTAACTGGCAATAGTGTAACTTTAAACTACTGTAAAAAACAACAAAATGTCTAACAGTGTATGGTTGAAATCTCTTCTGACCCCTCTCAGTTTTTACCTGCAGCCTCCAGGTGGTAATCTAATGGATGTACAGGGACCCACTTGGTGTTTCTTCCTCAAAAAAAAAAAAAAAAAACATCCAGATTCTGCCACCTCAACCTGCCAGGTCTAAGCTGAAACCATAAATATCCTCCACATGTATCTTCAGGTGAGCAGAGCAGAGGATTGTTTTCAGGATGCCTCTAAAAATGCACTGGAGCTGGTGCATCCTGCAGGGATGACTGGTTGAATGGTCACAGATCACCTTAAAGGATTTGAACCCCCCCATCACACTGGACTTTTACAAAGTAGGGCTCCTCCACAAAGAGAGTCTCCTACACAAAAGTGTATTTTGCGGTGATGAAACAATCTGTGAGCTCCAGATTGTTTTCCAGAGCACCATGTCACTGTTGTAGTTAATGTTAGATTAACAGAACACAGCGTGTCAGACTGCTAACCAGGTGATAAGAGCCAGTAAATCCCGGCCGCTGCAGATACGCGGGAACATCAGAAGCGGTTCAGTCTTTCCCATTAGAGGCAGTCAGTGGGCGGCGCGCGCACGCTCCTGAGTGCGCGTCCACGCTCAACCAACCAACCAAACCGAGCCGGCGAGCCCGCTCTCCTCAAACCCGCCGAGCCGAGCCAAACCGAGCCAGTCTGCGCCGAACCTGCAGGCGGGACGGGAAGGATGAGCTCGTAGCGCATCTTTACGCGCCAGACTCCGCGTCCGTCCGTCGAAGCTCCAGTCTGCCTCTTCACGCCGAACCCGTCCGTTATGGACTCTACAGTTCTGCGGAGAGGTGTTTTCATCTCCCAGCTGCTGCTTCTCAGCCAGATAGGTAAGAAACTGGAGAGGTGGAAGGAAGAACCCAGTTTAAATGACAGGTGGCGTCTGAAACGCTGCTGAGAACCAGCGGCGCGTTTCTGTTGAAATCTCTCCGATGATCCTCGGAAGACTTTGGATTTCAGTCACAGCGGCAGCAAAGATTGATTCATTTTTACATGCAGCCCACAGACTGAATAGAAGGTTTATTTCGGAAGTGAAAACGTGTCTCGCAGTCAAACACTTAAATTGCGTCTCAAAGCGGGCGCGCGTGTAAAGATCTCTTCGATCATAATTTGAACTGTTTTTTTTTTCAAAGAAGCTGGAAAATGAATGAATGTAATGTGATGTTTTGCGGAGTGACCATGTGCTGTGATTTGTGTTTCCACTGAACGCAGGTTCTGTATTTTTTGGTGCAGAAACCGCTCCGATTACCGAAATCATTTAATAACGGTTCCGTGTTATTTTCTGTTATTCTATGCGTAATTTCAGAAAAGGCTGAGGATGACAATCAGTAGGAAAATATGTGTCTTTGTCGTGGGATTGCTCCAGTGTGTTATAAATCCGTATTCTGAGAAAATCTCTTTTCGTTTTTGGCTTCATGCGTCCGCGGAGACCGAGTTAGAATTCCGACTGTCCAAATATGCCGATTTTCACGGTATGTGAGAGCTTTTTCTGTCTCAGTGTGAAGCTGAAAGGTAGCAGTTTTCACATCATGTGTCTGAGAGTGAGACTGAGAGCAGATCTGAGTAACAGGTGGGGGGGGGGGGGGGTGGGGGGGGGGGGGGGGGGTCTCTTTATGTTCAGCCAGAACCCAGCAGTATCAGTCTGGTCTCTTAATATAATGTTAGCATATGAATGTCCATAGTTGCTTTAAATTGAGTAAAATAATAGATGACTAGAGCAAAGTCTCTTTCAGAGAGAATAACTGAATCTGTTTTCATGTCTAACTGCAGTGATGAAATGTGAGATGAACCCTTAAGCTGCCAATATATTGATCTGTAGTATGGATCTGTAGTATGGATCTGTAGTAGCTTGTAGTGCTGGGCGATATGGAAAAAAATCATATATCACGATATGGACTATTTTATATCACGATAACGATATATATCACGATATACCATAATAAAGTATGTTTTCAGTTATTCTCTGAAAAGTTTGACAAAAATTTCATTGCTTACTTTTCAACTTTATTTTGAAAGGACATTTAGCTGAACTGTCACAAACATACATTTTAGTGCAGCAAAAACAGGTAGGTACAGAGGTACAGTAGCTTTCACATTTTTTTTAAAGTGCACAACAGTTTCTGAGAGGAAAAACACATTTTTGCACTGAAGTTCAGCTATAAAAAATAAACACAAATTATTTTTCTACTTTCTGAAATCTGTAACCTTGTAGCGCAAAGTTTGCAAACCAATATAAAGTGTCTAAAGTAAACATCAGGGTTGAAGAGAACTCTGTTTAAGGCATTAACCATGAATAAAAGTGCAAACATAAAAGGCTACTTTGTAGAAGTAGATATGATTCTATCAAATTTATCGTTGCAGGTTATTTAATTACATATTTGCTGTAATAATTGATAAAATTAGGTTAGAAATGATAGAAACGATAGAAGAGAAATGGCACCATACACACTTTTATATCGTCCCCACGATATATATTGTTATAGTGCCCAGCACTAGTAGCTTGTATCATTTATACGGACCTGTGAAACTAGAACCTGCAGCGCAGAAGTGCTAAAAGCATGTTGAGAAAGAGTTATGGTCTATCAATGCCTTTTTAATTTTATCCAGGTTCATTATATTATAAGCTCATTGGGGGCCCACTAATGTGCCCCAGGACATTTCTCCATTTGACCCCCAGTTAGAGGAGCCACTGGTCCACGGTGTCTGATTTCACCAGATTGAGATGAGTCTTCTTCAGTCGAGCTGAAAATGCAGAATAAATTCCACAAACGTCTCAACGCCGCTCTGAAATCTCTTATAAATGTAAATCTCTTATAAATATAAATGCCCAGCTACATCTCCTTTATTTTCCCCCTCAGTGAGGTGTTGTTTGATAATTTGATTCAGGGAATCAGAGAGCGTGCTAAAATGCTTAACAAGGTTATCTGAAGGGGTTATTCTTCAGAACCGCAGGAGTTCCTGCATCATCCACTTTGATTAGGTTGGGTGTCATAAGATTAAAAAACTAGATGAAACATGACCGGAGACAGAAATAAACAAAATGGTGATAGATGAAGGGGCGAGCGAGCGCTGGGATTCTTTAAATCCACCCTCACGTCTGATTGGTCGTTTCTAACCAGAGCCGTGGGGTCGAGTTTCCTTTAAAATCCTCTGGCCTCTAACTCCTTCCTCCACCTGCTGTCACCTGCTCCTTAATTAACAGGACACCCTTGAAATGAAGTAATCTTTTCCTCTTCTCCTTTTAAAAGGTCTCTCTGCTTTCCAGTTTGTCTTGGTGCTCTTTTCAGAAATGCCTTTGCAAAGTTCAGATCTTCTCTCGGTTAATAGCGTTCGCTCTGCTGTCCTCCGTCGCAGCTTGGTTTGTTTTTCCAGTGTTTGGAGTAAAGTTGACAGTTTTTTGAGCTCTTAGTGAAACAAACTCTGGTCTAAATGGCACAGATATCGTACAACAGCTCCCTCATCAACCACGTCTCTACAGCTCTGTTTACAGCAGCCATTTTTAGTGGGTGGAGTCAGACACTTCCTGACTTCTGAACAGGTTACAGTTTTGCGCTGCCCACTTCCAAGGTACAGCAAATTTGCATTTATATTTGCCTTTTACTTATTTAGCAAAGTGACTTATGAATTATAAATACATTCAAGGACCGGTAAGGAAGGAGACCTTGTAGCAGATGTAAAGTCTTCAGTCAAAAGAACTGAGTTGGGATAAATGAAGACAATGTAGACAGGAAGGTGAACTGATGAGTTCAATAAAATAAGGCGCAAGAGAATAAAGTGAAAGTTTGGAACGTTAGGAAAGAAGATGAACCTGAAAGAGGTGTTTCTTAAAGAGAGAGAGGCCTTGCTCTTCCAGCCTGTGGGAGGTTATTCCACCATCAGGGAACTGAAGACTGGCTGGACTGGACCGTATACGTAGGGAAGGTACCAGGTGAGGAACCTGTGAGGAACGCAGTGATAAATTGGGAGTATAAGCCATTAAGATGGAATTCAAGGAGATGGAAGAGGAGCCGGTCAACACTCTATAAGATAGAGTAATTCAACTTCAAATTCAGTAACTCTTGCTCTCTCTCTTATACAGTCATGTAAAAAATTATTAGACCACCATTTTTTCTTCAGTTTCTTGTTCATTTTAATACCTGGTACCACTAAACGTCATCATGTGACTGAAAAAGACAGAAAAGAAAACACTGAATGCATAAAAGCAGTGTTTTTGGCAGTACAACGCCATAGCTATTGATGTAAAAACTTAAGTGATTTAGGTTATAATCAAGAAAACCATGGAAAATGGTAAGATATCAGCTCTTAAATAAAACTCTTATGAGCAATCTTTGTGGTTATCGTTATGTTTGTCCAAACAAATGTACCTTTAGTTGTACCAGGCATTAAAATGAACAAGAAACTGAAGAAAACAAGGGTGCTCTAATAATTTCTTCCATGACTGTATATAATAGCATGTAGTGCTGGGCGATATGGAAAAAAATCATATATATCACGATATGGACTATTTTATATCACGATAACGATATATATCACGATATACCATAATAAAGTATGTTTTCAGTTATTCTCTGAAAAGTTTGACAAAAATTTCATTGCTTACTTTTCAACTTTATTTTGAAAGGACATTTAGCTGAACTGTCACAAACATACATTTTAGTGCAGCAAAAACAGGTAGGTACAGAGGTACAGTAGCTTTCACATTTTTTTTAAAGTGCACAACAGTTTCTGAGAGGAAAAACACATTTTTGCACTGAAGTTCAGCTATAAAAAATAAACACAAATTATTTTTTAACTTTCTGAAATCTGTAACCTTGTAGTGCAAAGTTTGCAAACCAATATAAAGTGTCTAAAGTAAACATCAGGGTTGAAGAGAACTCTGTTTAAGGCATTAACCATGAATAAAAGTACAAACATAAAAGGCTACTTTGTAGAAGTAGATATGATTCTATCAAATTTATCATTGCAGGTTATTTAATTACATATTTGCTGTAATAATTGATAAAATTAGGTTAGAAACAATAGAAGAGAAATGGAACGATACACACTTTTCTATCGTCCTCAGGATATGTATCGTCATATTGCCCAGCACTATTGCAGTCTACGTAAACCTCTGTCTTCAACTGTTTGCTGGTTGACCAGTAAGGAGGGCGCGGCAGCTGAGACGGGTCTGTGCCAAGGTTTGAGTGGTGTACTTGATTTTGCCGTATGTTGCAGAGCAAAGCGGGATCAAGGAGAGGTGGCAGCAGTCTGGTTAGTGAATGATCAGTTTCTCACCATCCTAGTCGGGGTGAGAAATCCTGTTGATCATATTTCACTTCCTGTTGCAAATGTAACAGGGTGTTAAGCAGGAGATAGAGATGGTTCTACTCTGATCTGGGTTTGTGATCTCATAGCACCTTGCTAATCTGCACAGCTGTTTTCAGACCCACTGAAGCTCAAATAAAATCACAGGACAGTGTGATGGCAGAATTTTTGAATTGATTGCCACTTTAGACATCTATGTTCTTGTTTTTTTTTAATGAATCATTTCTAAATACCCTTTATTGCTTTTAAATAGTCATGTCTGTAAGAGTACCAACCAACCAGCCATCTGTCTCACAGTACGCCTTGATGTCCGTTAGCATGTGCTCGCCTCGTTACAACCGTGCAGATCAGCAGAGCTGGGACGTATCTGCTGGTCTCATTTTGGCCTCGTTTCTCCTTCTCAGCTCTGTCAGCGAGCACAGTCTTCCTCCCTGAGCCATATGCTTTTCCAGCATGGTTCCTCCTATACGCCATACATCTCAGTGGTCACTGCACTCATCACCGGTCATTTCAGCAGGAAAGCAAGAACATGGCATAAAGCTTTGGCCTTGAATATACAGCGTGTAGACCCAAACGCTGGGAACTTGGACTGGTGGCATCTGTGGAGTCCTGCTGGTTAGAGATTGAATTCAGCAGAAGGTGTTCATACTGCTTCAGAGAAGATCCCAGACTTCAGCTCAGCTTTCATAAGCATCTGGTGCCCTTCCTCTATATCCAAATTAGTGGTAACATGTTTAAACTCTAAATAGACAGGAAAATACAGAGCTAAATAACAGAAACAGATACTTTTCCTGTAGCTGCATGGCACTTTATCTTCCTCCCATAGCAGTGATTAGGATGCTGAAAAGGATGAAGAACATACAGAAAATTAACAATTGGCACAATTATACCTCCTGAAGGTTCAGGCTTTCTTACAGTAACAGTATCACCAGAGTTCACATTGCTGGCAGATCCCAAAAGGAGACATGTTATGCCTTTTTTTTTTTTTTTGCAAAAGTTGACACAATTTCCAAGGGTTGTGGTTAAATGTTTGTGGCACGCTTTGGTGAAAATAACAAAGAGAAATGACACAAAAGCTCTTTTTCCAGCCATGACTTTGCATCTCTGTTCATAGCAGCTGGTTTTAAGTAGTTGAAGTAGGGGTGCACGATAACTATCGGGCCGATAACAAGAAATGATGACGTCATCACGATAACTCTGATATCACGACGAATAGCCCCGATAACATACAGTCATGGAAAAAATTATTAGACCACCATTTTTTCTTCACTCTCTTGTTCATTTTAATACCTGGTACCACTAAACGTCATCATGTGACTAAAACAGAGACAGAAAAGAAAACACTGAATGCATAAAAGCAGTGTTTTTGGCAGTACAACGCCATAGCTATTGATGTAAAAACTTAAGTGATTTAGGTTATAATCAAGAAAACTATGGAAAATGGTAAGATATCAGCTCTTAAATAAAACTCTTATGAGCAATCTTTGTGGTTATCGTTATGTTTGTCCAAACAAATGTACCTTTAGTTGTACCAGGCATTAAAATGAACAAGAAACTGAAGAAAACAAGGGTGGTCTAATAATTTTTTCCATGACTGTATATATTTCTGTCAACACAGCAGTGCCTCGCTCCCTCTAAACTTTGAGTGACCGGCAGTGAATGTTATGTTCATGTAACGTCGGCATAATCAAAAAAACGATTACTAAATAAGGAAAATCAAGAATACCCCCTCATGCCAGAAAACAACTCGTTAACTCGGTCATAATTTTAGTAGTTGCTGACTTGAACTGATATTTGCAGTATTTTCCCACATGTTACACATAAAAAAAAGAAAAAAAAATAGAAAAGGCTGAAAGAACGACGAGGTAATGTGGGAATTTACGTTACACCTTGAATGCAGCCTGCAGCACAGCGCTGATCACAACAAACATGGCGGCGTGGAACTTCGTTAAAGTTTCAGAAGAAGATAGTTTGGTGGTTATTTGTGACGAATCCTCCGAGTGAATTCTACGAGGAGGGAAGCACAAGCTTTAATACGTAAAACCTGATCAGCCACCTACAACATAACAATCACTTCCATGGAGTTTTGAAATCGCGCTAACGTGAGCTAACGGAAGCTAATGCTAACGTGCACAATTCAGCAGCAGTCTCTCCTCTCATTCCTCTGATCTGAAGCTTCCATGAGATTAAAAAATAAAAACTACTGAAACTCATTAACTTTAATTAAAGGTATTAATTTAAATGGAACCACAAGCCAAAATCCTTTAAATGTTAATCTTTTTCAGTTTGTAATTCTGATGCATGTATTTCCATCAGTTCAAGGAGCCTTTATTTTTTATATCAGTCAGTAATGAACCTTATTTAAGTTAATGTGAGATATCAAATAGGTTTGTTTGATAGCTTTAAGAAAATGTTTGAGAGGCTTGAAAATAGTTTTTCATTGGAAAAAATAAATATCTGTTTATATAAAAAGTCGAAACTATTTTTGATTTTGTTCATAGTATTGATGTAATGATCTTAGGTATATGTGTGTGTTATCGGTTATCGGTATCGGTTTTTATAAAACAGTTATTGTGCATCCCTAAGTCAAAGCAGCCACGCTACGTCACTCCAGCTCTGGGTGGGTGCCTCTTGGAAATTGGTGTTACAGCTTTGTGCTGCCCATGTCAGAGATACAGCATAGGTAAATTTGAAGTTGGTTGGCAATAAAGATGATGGGTAATTCTACTCTAATCTGGATCTGTGATGTCACAGAACCCTACAAATGTCAATCACTCGCTCAGTGGCCCCAGACAAAGTAACTGGTCGTCACTTTTGACATCAAAATATAACTCTCAAGCACATAAAATGTGCTTGTTTGTATGTTTGTTGTGTGTATTTGAACCAGATTAGCTCTAATGTTTGAGTTTTAAAAGATGCAGAACATGACAGCTGGTCAATTCAAGTGACATAAAAAAAATGTCCGTTGGCATTAATTTTATCAATAGTCTCCTAATGACAAAGCAGAAGTCATCATCTCGTGTTCCCCTTTTTCATTTCCCCTAGACAAACCTTGGCAGCGTGCCACCACACGCTTCGTCATGTTTAATGTGTTGTGGTTAGTGTGACTTCAGCGATCATATGTTCTGCTTGTGGGAAGCCATCTGGCCCCGGCGTTCGGAGCAGAGGGGTTACGTCCGGTGGCATAATAGGACGCCTCATGGTGTATTACTAACTGGCTGCAAAAATACTGGCGCACACAGCAAAGTGGATGTGGGGATTCATGGATAACAGAAGTGGAGCGTCAGTGACAAACTGAACAGTCAGACACAGAAGGAGTTGTAAAAAAAAAACACTTGTCATTATAATTACAATATTGATTATTGTTGCATTACAGCGAGTGTGTAATAGGGAAAAACTCCGGACTTAAAAGAAGATTTGAAAATGTCTGATATTGGGTGCGTTTACATGGGAAGTTTAATTCCTCTTTAATTCAGAATTAAAGTTAAAGCCGAATAAAAGTTACCATGTAAACACTTAATTCCATATGAAAATGTCAATTCCGAATTAAACTTAATTCCGAAGTAAGTGGCTGGTTTATTCCCATTTTAATTCCGCATTAAGTAATTCCGCGGTCATGTATACACTCATTCCTGTTTAAATTAATTCCCGTCTTTCTGCGCATGCTAGTTCTCTTGCCCGTCTGTCGTGATGACGCTTATATTCCGGCAGCACGCAGTAAACGGTGTTCAAGAGCAGAGACGATTTATTTAATAAATAGCTTGGAGGAACTGGAAATAATTAAAAGAACAGATGGCAGGAAACATAAAAATTGTGAGCTTTTCAAAGTTGTAGCGGCCAGGTTAAATGAAGGAGGTTTTGCAGATAGAGACGCCACCCAGGTCAAAAATAAGTGGAATGTTGTTGCTAGCCAAGTTAGCTAAGTTTGTTTTCTTCCGGTAGATGTAAAGACGTCCGCCCCCCCCATCCAATCAGAACCCTTCCCAACCCCCAGACCTAAAGCGGAGTTGGATAAAGCCGAACAAATGTGTTTTCCATGTAAACCTTAATTCGGAATTACTATTTCCATGTAAACTCGAAGGAAAATAGTTTAATTTGGAATTATTTAATTCCTAATTATTAATTCCGAATTAAAAAACATCATGTAACTGCAGCCAATGACTTTACCATAGTGATTTAAGATGTTATCACATATCAGTGCTGCTGTGTTGTTCTTATCCTTTCTGTTTTGTGACTGAATATTTATTTAAGTATGCGCTGAAGCCCAAAAACTTCGTAGATATGTTCTGGAGGGGCTGCATCTGAAAACACAAATACCAAAAGCATCTGACGTCCTGCAGAGATTACAGCTATGCATGTAGCGATTTGAAAAAAAAAATCGATTTAAATCTTTTTTTTTAAAAATACAATTCGAATTGATTTAATTAAGCCGTGAATTGCGATGTGGCCTCCAGGCCAGCAGAGGGCGCACTCAAGTTAAACTACATTCTCGTTCAACGCTACTATATGCAGCGCTCACCGCTAAGCTAAGGAAGGCTGATGCAGATTAAAAACAAACAGCGCAGCAGCCAGCAAAAGAAAAGAAAAGCACGAGTCATGGTTGGGGTTGAACTCCAATTTTTGTTCATACAAAAATAAATATGCCTTTGTTTGTTCCTGGCTTATCTCCCTCAGGAAGAATAATTTAAAAATAACCTTTCTTTGATGGAGTATTGATTTGGAAAGAATGTAAGAAAAGACCAGTTTAGTTATGTTTGTATAAAGCGTTAGTTTAGGCTTAAAGTAGAGTTGACTTGTTATCTACTAAAGGAAAAAAAATCTTGTACTATACTGATTTATTGAAAAGAGGGCAGTAGGCCTATTGTAAAAAAAAAAGAAAAAGAAAAAAAACAAAAACAGGATTTGACAGATTTGAGAGTTGATAAAACAGTTTCCACTTTCCAGTCATTTGCTATGCAGGTATAAAGAGGATAAGAAAAAAAACAGTATTTTAATAAAAAAGAGAAGAAGAAGAAGAAGAGAGCTGATACTGTGATCCCTTATTTTTCACGGTTAATGGGGACCGGCGCCTCCCTGTGAAAAATCAAAATCCACGAACTAAAGCCGGAGCCCCCCGAGCCTAAATAATGTGTTAAAAATATGTGTAAAAACCGCAAAAAAGTAGCGAAACAAGACAAAGGCTCAACTGTGGTCTTTCTGTTTCCTTCACAGCCTCTGGTCTCTGAACCGTAGTAAACAAACCGCTGGTATTGTGCTATTTTTTGGCTCGTAATTAGCGGCTAACACGCTAACAACAACAACAAAACAAAAAGTCTGGTTTTCTCTGCATGGAACGGGAACTTTATTTTGGCACTGCAGGAACTTGTAAAATCACACAGGTTGTATTGTTGGGCTCCTGTCGGTTAACAGAGAATGTAAATCTATACACGCTGGGCTGCTGTTGATGCTCACTACACTTTTCATCTAACCCTGTTTTCATTCTGCTGTCCCACGACACACACACTCCATTACCCATAAGGCCACCTTCTTAAAGGGGCCAGGCTGGCTCACAACATTTCTTCACTGTGAGAGAACGCGGACAACATCCTGTGATGTTTCCGCAATTTTTTCTTGATTTTTTAAAAATATTATATATTTCTGAAAAATCAGCGAATAACTAAAACTGCGGAACTTAAAGCACGAATTGGCGAGGGATCACATTTTTTTGTCATTTTCTGCTAGTTCTAATCTATGGTATTGAAAAGAGTGTAAGAGAAAACACTACAGTTTTGTTAAAAAGGAAAAGGCTGGACTTGTGTAAGAGAAATAATAATAATAAAAAAAGCAGTCATTTGTCTTTAAATTAATTTTGTGTTTTACGTAATTCGAATTGTATCGTGAACCCTGAATCATGATCAGAATTGTTGGATGAATTGTGGCGTCCCTGGGCGGCTGTAGCTCAGTTGGTGGAGCGGGTCATCCAGTCACTGGAAGGCTGGCGGTTTGATCCCGGTTCCAACTGTCCACAAGCCAAAGTGTCCTTGGGCAAGACACTGAACCCTAACTTTCCCCCACTGGTTCTGGTGGTTCTGGTGGTTCTGGTGGGTCTGGTGGTTCTGGTGGGTCTGGTGGGTCTGGTGTGTGTGAACAGGTGAATGAGAGGCCAAATGTAAACGACTCTGAGGGCACCTTGACGGTGTGGATAAAGCGGTATATAAGTGCAGTCCATTTAATTACATCTATACCTTGTAAGGAGTCTAGTAAATGATTGAGTGGGACCCTGCATGAACTGCAGCAGGTAATCCTCTGGTGAGTGAGTGTACCTGCTGATAAATAGTTGCTGCTTCGAGCTCATTGGTTCTGACCTGTTGTAGCAACGTCACCGTCCAGCTGTTTCAGACTCAGCTGAACTTGATAGGGTCGCATAATTCTATTCATTTTTAAAGCACGGCGACCCATCGGTGTCTTTTGATGGGGGGGGTTAAATTATAAATGACCACTATTTCAAAGTATCAGCTATCACTTTTAAGAGTCGAAGTCCCACAGGGTGCGGAAACCCCAGTATAATGGTAGAGGAAACACCGAGGTGAAATGTTCATTTAGTCCTGATATTGATTCAAAGTCATTTAGCCGGGCCTGACTGCAAAGTGCTTTCAATAGATGCAAAAGGAGAACAGTTCATGGCCTCTGTTTCTAAAGCTTGTCTGTTTTGTCACATATACACATGTGATATACTGTATTTACACTATATTGCCAAAAGTATTCGCTCACCTGCCTTGACTCACATATGAGCTTTAGCTCCTCCCATTCCTAATCAATATGACGTGGCTCCATCTTTGCTGCTAGAACTCTTCAACTCTTCTAGGAAGGCTGTCCACAAGGTTTAGGAGTGTGTTTATGGGGATTTTGGACCAATGATCCAGAAGAACATTTGTGAGGTCAAACACTGATGTTGGACCAGAAGGTCTGGTTCTCAGTCTCTGATCTAATTCAACCCAAAGGTCTTCTATCAGGTTGAGGTCAGGACCAGTCAGGTTCATCCACACCAGACTCTTCCATCCAGGTCTTCATGGACCTTCCTTTGTGCACTGGTGCACAGTCATGTTGAAGAGGAAGGGACCAGCTCCAATCTGCTGAAGCATTCAGAGTTCCTTTCACTGGAACTAAGGGGCCAAGCCCAGCTCCTGAAAAACACCCCCACACCATAACCCCCCCCTCCACCAAACTTTACACTTGGATCAATGCAGTCAGACCAGTACCGTTCTCCTGGAAACCACCAAACCCAGACTCTTCCATCAGATCACCAGATGGAGAAGTGTGAACGTTCCTCCACTGCTCTAGAGTCCAGTGGTGGCTGCTTTACTCCACTGCATCTGACTCTTTCCATTGTTCTTGGTGATGTCTGGCTTGGATGCAGCTGCGTCACCATGGAAACCCATTCATGAAGCTCTCTGCTCTGTTGTTGAGCTGATCTGAAGGCCACGTGAAGTCTGGAGGTCTGTAGTGATCGACTCTGCAGAAAGTTGGCGACCTCTTCGCACTATTCGCTTCAGCATCCTCTGACTCCGCCCCCTCAGTTTACCTGTCCTACCACTTCATGGCTGAGTTGCTGTCGTTCCCAAACACTTCCATTTCCTTTTTAATACAAATAACTGTGGAATTTTCAGAATTAGAGGTGCACGATAACTATCAGGCCGATAACAGGAAATTATGACGTCATCCCGATAAGTCCGATATCACGACGAATAGCCCCGATAACATTTATATTTCTGTCAACACAGCAGTGTCTCGCTCCCTCTGAGCCTTGAATAACCGGCAGTAAATGTTATGTTCAAGTGACGTCGGCATAATCAGAAAAACGATTTCTCAATAAGGAAAATCAAGAATACCCCCTCATGCCAGAAAACAACTAGTTAACTCTGTCATAATTTTAGTAGTTGTTGACTTTAATTGATATTCGCAGTATTTTCCCACATGTTACACATAAAAAAGAAAAAAATAAAAAAGGCTGAAGGAACAATTAGCAAACGAGGGAACGTTGGAATTTACTTTACACCTTGAATGCAGCACGCAGCACAGCGCTGATCACAACAAACATGGCGGCGTGGAACTTCGTTAAAGTTTCAGAAGAAGATAGTTTGGTGGTTATTTGTGACGAATCCTCCGAGTGAATTCTACGAGGAGGGAAGCACAAGCTTTAATACGTAAAACCTGATCAGCCACCTACAACATAACAATCACTTCCATGGAGTTTTGAAATCACGCTAACGTGAGCTAATGGAAGCTAACGGAAGCTAATGCTAACGTGCGCAAGCCAGCAGCAGTCTCTCCTCTCCCTCATTCCTCTCATCTAAAGCTTCCATGAGATAAAAAAACAAAAAATTACTGAACCTCATTTATTTTAATTAAAGGTATTAATTTAAATGGAACCACAAGTCAAAATCCTTTAAATGTTAATCCCTTTTCAGTTAGTAATTTTGATGGATGTATTTCCATCAGTTCAAGGAGCCTTTATTTTTTATATCAGCAAGTAATGTTGATGTGAGTTTTCAAATAGGTTTGTTTGATAGCTTTATGAAAATGTTTGAAAGCCCTGACAGTAGTTTTTCAATAGGAAAAATAAATATCTGTTCATTTAAAGAGTCAAAACTATTTTTGATTTTTGTTGATGTAATGATCTTAGGTATATGTGTGTGTTTTCGGTAATCGGTATCGGCCTTTAGGAGCTGAAAGTTATCAGTTATCGGCATCGGTTTTAAAAAACAGCTTTCGTGCATCCCTATTCAAGAGCGAGAAAATTTCACGACTGGATTTGTTTCTCAGGTGTCATCTTATCACAGTTCTACGCTGGAATTCACTGAGCTCCTGAGAGACCCATTCTTTCACAGATGTTTGTAGAAACAGTCTGCATGTCTAGGTGATTAATTTTATACACCTGTGGCCATGGAAGTGACTGGAACACCTGATTCTGATCATTTGGATGGGTGAGCAAATACTTTTGGAAATATAGTGTATATATAGATATATATTGATATTTATCTATATAGGATATATCTATATGTAGATGCATTCCATTACAAACAGTCATTTTTGTACACTTTTCACTTTGCACAAAGTTAAGATTACTTTTGTTGATTTGTAGGGACCCTCCTCACATATCACTGAAGTCGAATGGCATTTTTGTGAAAATAGCAATTTATTCTGGTGTTGCAACTTGCCCTCTGGGCTAACATTATGCAAACGTCTATTCTGTTCTAACTCAAAACCGCTTTGAGCCACATCATTTTGCTCCCTTACAAGTCTTTATACTCCTTACAATGAGTAATAGACCCGAGGTTGATTTAAATCTGGAATATTCCTTTAAATAAAAGTAAGAATTTAAATCCTTAAACGTATTCTCTCTTATACATAGTAAGATGAAAATAATCAAAAATAAAAGCATCCCTTTCCCCAATGACAGTCACTCTGTCTCAGAATCAAAATCTGAGGGTTTCTGCATTCCTCTTTTCAAAATAAAAGGACAGCAAGAGGAACGTCCATCTTCTCCATCACTGCTTTCTTCAGGTTGTTAGCTGCCTTTATCCCCCCTGTTTCCTCAGGCACTGACTTTCCCCAGAAAATTATTCTTCACATACATGTGGCACTTAAATGTAAGTCGAGGTCTCTGCAGAAATAGATGGATTTTAGGACTTTGTTTGTTTTATTCGATTCTGTAGTGTACTGGAAGCACAAGAGTCTGGTTCGTCTTGTCATGCACTAAAAAGTCCCAGGATTCACTGTGGAGAACTGAATTCAATAAGTTCTCCACTTTTCATAAAAAAAAAGTGCTTTTCAATTTTCACTTCCTATGTAGTCTTCCTATGTAATGACACGTTTACATATAAAAAGGCTGACAAAAAGAGATGGCTTTTAGTTTATGGTTCAACAGACATACCGGGCTACCATGGGACTGCACTCAGTGGTAATCTGTTGTCTCATATAAAATGTCTGAGCAAAATCAAAGAGACTCAGTATGTTATCTCTGATGTGGAATGTCAAAAATAATATTATTATTTGAGAAAACTGAACTGCCATAAAACCCCCCACACAATTGCTAGTTTTCAAACCTAGTCAGATGTATAGTGGAAATATTTGTGGAAGCAGCAAACCATCTGGGTATGTTTGGCATTCTGGACATTGTGCAATTTACTGTGCAGTTTTGACTAAAACCAGAGTCCCACAGAAAACATCACGGTCTGGTTTTAGAGCAGCCTTGCTCCATCTTCAACGTGACCCAGCTAGCACAAGCAGCAATTCACCGTGGAACACCGGCAAGCGCCACCTCCTCGGCTGGATTCGTAAGAGGGTACGAGTTTGTCCGAAGGTTTTGAGGTCACGTGACCGCTGCGCCGGGGTCTACTCTTTTAAGGACGCATATCTAGCCATGTCTCGTTTGTTCTGGAATTATACATTACCAGCAGCCAAGCGCTAAAATACACTTGATGCGTATCTGCAGAGGAGAAGCACAAACAGGCACTTCTATGACGCTTCTAGGCTGCTTCACGGTGCTGCTGGTGCCACTGACTTAAACTTTAGCTTAAATGAGTACGTACTAGTAGTACAAGAGGCGATTTTAACATTTTGTTTAATTCGCTTGAAATGAGCGGGCTAATTTGACACGCCAAGAGTGATTTGAAGAGGGGGAGTGTAACGGTGACAGCTTGAACTGGTGTTGTGACATACAATGTTGACTTCCATTCAGTCGTCATTAGCGATGCACATTTTGGATTTTTTTTAATGACCGTTAACCGACGACCTTTAACGATTAATAACCGTTAACCGATAAGTCCGGGAGGGTTGGCTGCCGCGATGTTGCGTGCGTTGTCGTGATCGCATGCGGACACTTCCCCGTGTATACTCTCGCTGCAATGTGTCGCCGTCGGCTTGTCGCAGAGATGCCGCCGTCACTTTTGATTTATATTAGCGCCACAACGCAAGAGCGACAATCACGAACTAGCTAAACTTTCTAAACTTATCTCTTGCGTTTTTTCCACTTCCTCACCATTTCGTCCGTATCCAGACCCACATTCATCGCTATCTCCCTCCATGAATTACTAGAATATGTGCTGTCTTTGTGGCGTGGAGAACCAGAATCGTACAGATGTGGGTACTTCCTCATTTTTTCGATGACGCGCTCTTTTCTACGCGGATGTAGAATTGACCAATCAGAGGCCTGTTGCACCTGTCGACACGCCCCCATGAGTTGATTGAATTACGTAGCTTAAAAACAGAATTGACCGCTAGTATTAATCAGTTAGAGTTACTGTTATCGGTTAACGGTTAAACGGTTAACCATGTGCATCCCCAGTCGTCTTCATTAAGGATATCTGGTGATCTTCATCTGCTTTTCTTCAGTGTGCTGCAAACAAAAACATAGCAATTTACAGTGTACTTTTTCTGTCTGGGTACCCCACCCAGATTAGTTCTAGCTGTGAGAACACATTGAGGAAGAAAATCTCCTGCTGTGAAGTGTAGCTGCAGAGAGACAACGGACCAAATTCTCCAGAAAATCCCAGCGGTTTATGCGCGATAACGACTTATATAACTTGCACAATAAATGCGTGTCTCAATGGAGCTTTATCTCCACCCTTAGATATATGCACACACAAATAGAGATGAAAAAATGCTCCACTTTTGTTAAATCTAATCATGCCCTTATAATGTCTCAGCCACACTTGAACTTTACTCTAAACCCAAAAAATAATCAAGTCTTGACTCCAAAAATCCAACCTGTATCTGATATATGGCCATATATGTACATATAGGTGACATATTTGCCAAAATATTTTATGATATATGTACATATATGTAATTGCAATATTTGATTTAAACTTATATTCTAAAATACATGTGCAAACATGTAGAACAGGTATTTGCTTTTGAAATATATTTTTAAAATATATGGTAAAGTAAGTGGTCTAGATATTTGTATTTGACATATATTCCAAAATAATTGTTGGAATATGTAGTTTAGATATTTGTTCTTTACATATATGTCAGAATAAATGTGCAAATATGTAGTCTAGATATTTGTTTAGAACATATATTTCAGAATAAATGCTCAAACATTCAGTCTAGATATTTGTTTATGACATATATTCCAAAATAATTGTTAAAATTTGTTGACTAGATATTTTTGATGGCTTATTTTTATACAAGTCAAATACATATAATGAGCAATATATTGCTATTTCATATACCAACATTGATGCTATACTAATATATGTGACATATATGTTTGAAAAATATATGTGCTGAATATGCCATACAGATATGTGCCACATATATTTTCCATATATAAAAGGGGCCATTTTTGTAATATTTTAAAATATATGTTCCAAATATGTACCAATATATGGACACCGATATTATATATGTTATTTAAATATATGGCCATATATCAGATTTGTGTATGGCCTCAATATGCTCCACATGGTAACAGGAAGTCCCCCGGTGTGCAGTAAGTCTAAAGTCCTGCTGGGATATAAAAAGTAAAACTCCGACACACATATATGCAGCTTGTTGGAGGCAAAATCATAAACCACCAGGAGAAATAAACCTTGTTAGAAAGATTTATTTCTCCCCGAAAACCCTCTTAACTGTGTGGCTTTTAGTGGGAAAATATCATCTAATTTATTTTTTCTACTTTTAGCAACAGATTTAGGAGATCAGGAAAAAAGTTTAAGATTTGACTCCGGATTTCTTCTCACAGTGCCGGTCTCTTGAATTAAGGAGTTGTTTAGGATTTTGAACTGCACAAGTGAGTCACTTTGAAACCTAAATTTAATTGCAGAAGTATGACAGAGGTCTGATCCTCAGCGATCGTCACCGCAAAGTTACCGAAAGTCACAGATGTTCCTTTGAATAATTGATTGCCTTCTTTCCACTTTGATAATTTGTCTTCCTTCCCCCTGTTTTTCCCTCTTTCGGCGCCTGTTTTTCCATCAGATCTTCCTGTCGAAAGCATTATATTCACGAGTGCTCTCATTCTTTAATCCACTTAGCTGCATATTGCTCTTACTGTGGCAAAATTCGGTCACGGCTATTTTTGAGCCGTTCTGTGCCACGAGGACAGCTGGACGTCTTTGATGCTGAGCGGCCTGGACAGTAAACTCGCTCAGTGAAACACTTATGTCAGTCAACATTTCCCAAGTAGCTGCTGTCACTCGCTCTTGTCAGCATTAATTGGGAGAAGTACAATGTCTCAAAGGTAAATGTGAGATATGGTGGTAAAGGGTTCTTGTAGTATCAAAGTAAATCAGCACAGTGATGAGGCACTTTAAGGTGTTTATACCCTATGATCTCTGGTTACATGCATATACGTTCTTTCAAAGTTCCATCGTATGAGACGTTTCAGAGCTCCGATGAGGCAGCAGAAACTCATGGAAGTTAGTGTACGTTAGACTCTTTATGTCTACCACAGCTAGAAGATCAAAAATAAACAAATAAATAAATCAAGCAGCAACCACCCTACTTCCAGATTGAAGCCGATCAGGATGTAGATTTTTGTTGCAGTTCCTTAACTCTCCACTAGGTGCTGGCTCCAATACACCTTTTCGACTTGAAAATTGTGGACATGCGCCCCCTAGTGGCTCCGCCATAACTGGAGTGTGCGGTGCTCCACCAACTAACCCAAACACAGCAGCGTGGAGCATCTGTTACTGATAACGCAGACATGTCTTGGATTGATGATGTTAGGCAGTGGCCTCCAGTTACAGATGAAGGTAGTTTATCGCTGTTTTTAATGATTGGTTATGGAAATAGCATGATCTATTCCCATAATCAAACACTAAAAACTGTGGGAATACGTGAAAAATGCAACGCTGGCTATAACTAACGTCAACAAGCCATAAAGATTATGCTACTGTAACGTTAACGCTAGCGGTAAATTAGGCTATGTGTTAATGTTATATTTAATTTATTTTATCATTCTCCTAATTCATTCATTCATTAATTCATTCATTGTTTTATAGGCTTGTGCTAGCGCCGAGGGCTACAGTAGCCTCGTACTGCTGTTCTTTCGGCCAGAATCGTCCGGGACTCTCAGCGAGACTATGAGTAGTACGAGATTGAATGTTAACGAAAACTCACCCGGCTGTATTCATTTGGAACAAAGTCCTTTCTGTCATTTTTTAACCACGTCTTCCTAACTTCTTGGTTGTCGGTGCGCCCAGGAAATCGTTGTTGAATTTTCACGCCATTATTGGCACAGTTTATGACGGAACATGTATTCCCACTCGACCGACTCGACATTATAAAAATATATATTTGTAGAAAGAGAAAAACACTGGTTAATCTGCGAGCCGGTGAAAGTGTCGCTCTGTGATGGGGTACTTCCGGGGGGCTGGCCCGGAAAGGTCTATACAGAACAAATCCTAGTTAACTCACGTGTTAAACCAGGCAACTTTGCAGCAGAATTAAACATCTTTCCAGCCTAGTTCAAAAATCTGTTTTGGTCTCTACGGTTAGATTCGGCATCCATGACAGCTGCACATGACTGGATTTTCTTGTACCACATCAGATAAAATTATATTTTGCATGACCAATCAGATTGCGGGACACTATTTGACATGTTTGACTGATAACGAGTCATTGGCTCTGCTGTTGGACATGACAGCTAGCTATGCTGTCATCATTTTAGCACTTAGCATTATATTGACTTCTGAGCTGTGGACAAAAACAGATCATGGTCATATCTGAAAGAGAATATGCTTTCTTTTGCTTATGTGTTGTGTTAATTACACTAACAGGTCTGACTGGCTGTGGTTGGTCTGGAAGGATCTGACGATGAAGCTTAGCTTAGCTTAGCTGTGGAAACTGCAGTAGTCATTTCATGTCGCCACTGGACCGGTCTACTGGTCTGACCCGCGGAGCTGCTGGTTGAAGGAGCCAAGCTAGCTGTCGATCTGCTTGGCTAACGTCTCCGTTAGCATTGCACCGGCACGCAGCTTTGGTTGAAGGAGCTGAGATTCTCGTGGAAAAACCTTTCAGGGCTCTTCCAAGCAGAATTATACTGGGACCAGCAGTCAGTCGTTCAGGCCAGTCCCTCTCCATCGTGGGCCTTGGTTTCTGCTCCTGAAGGCTCTTGTTTAGCCACATGGAGCTCTGCTCTGGGACCTCGAGTCTTGCCAAGCCTTGACCCAGTGGCACTAGTTTTGTTCTGGTAGCGGCGCTTGACATGAGAATGTTCAGGCAAAATAAAAGGAAATGAGTATAAAGTTAGCAGAGGCTCAGCTAGCCAGGCTAAAAACTGGTGGGCGCGTTGGTTCAACATGATGCCGCGCAGGTTTTAAAAAAAAAGGGCTTTGAATTCTCTCTGCTCAAATCTACGGGTCACATGACCTGATGCTGTAGCCGTAGATTTAACTGCCAATGTGATAAATGGCCAGAATTGCTCCCTGAAAAACCATCCACAGCCACAATGATTTAAACATTTGCAATTATTATCGGAAGTATGAACTCGCCAAGCTTCAAACTCTCCCAGAGCTAATTTTCTTTATGAGAAAGTATTTCAGTGGTGCGTAATCTCTCCAGCGTCTGCTACGAAGCTCAGGCTGCACCAGATAGAAAGAAAATGACTGAATAGGTCAGCTTTNTGCCTTTATCCCCCCTGTTTCCTCAGGCACTGACTTTCCCCAGAAAATTATTCTTCACATACATGTGGCACTTAAATGTAAGTCGAGGTCTCTGCAGAAATAGATGGATTTTAGGACTTTG
The DNA here is from genome assembly GCA_018398805.1 of Hirundichthys speculiger. Lineage (NCBI taxonomy): Eukaryota > Metazoa > Chordata > Actinopteri > Beloniformes > Exocoetidae > Hirundichthys > Hirundichthys speculiger. The sequence continues at coordinate 131,185 of JAGFBZ010000303.1, read as the reverse complement.
TTTGTTTTTATTCGATTCTGTAGTGTACTGGAAGCACAAGAGTCTGGTTCGTCTTGTCATGCACTAAAAAGTCCCAGGATTCACTGTGGAGAAACTGAATTCAATAAGTTCTCCACTTTTCATAAAAAAAAAGTGCTTTTCAATTTTCACTTCCTATGTAGTCTTCCTATGTAATGACACGTTTACATATAAAAAGGCTGACAAAAAGAGATGGCTTTTAGTTTATGGTTCAACAGACATACCGGGCTACCATGGGACTGCACTCAGTGGTAATCTGTTGTCTCATATAAAATGTCTGAGCAAAATCAAAGAGACTCAGTATGTTATCTCTGATGTGGAATGTCAAAAATAATATTATTATTTGAGAAAACTGAACTGCCATAAAACCCCCCACACAATTGCTAGTTTTCAAACCTAGTCAGATGTATAGTGGAAATATTTGTGGAAGCAGCAAACCATCTGGGTATGTTTGGCATTCTGGACATTGTGCAATTTACTGTGCAGTTTTGACTAAAACCAGAGTCCCACAGAAAACATCACGGTCTGGTTTTAGAGCAGCCTTGCTCCATCTTCAACGTGACCCAGCTAGCACAAGCAGCAATTCACCGTGGAACACCGGCAAGCGCCACCTCCTCGGCTGGATTCGTAAGAGGGTACGAGTTTGTCCGAAGGTTTTGAGGTCACGTGACCGCTGCGCCGGGGTCTACTCTTTTAAGGACGCATATCTAGCCATGTCTCGTTTGTTCTGGAATTATACATTACCAGCAGCCAAGCGCTAAAATACACTTGATGCGTATCTGCAGAGGAGAAGCACAAACAGGCACTTCTATGACGCTTCTAGGCTGCTTCACGGTGCTGCTGGTGCCACTGACTTAAACTTTAGCTTAAATGAGTACGTACTAGTAGTACAAGAGGCGATTTTAACATTTTGTTTAATTCGCTTGAAATGAGCGGGCTAATTTGACACGCCAAGAGTGATTTGAAGAGGGGGAGTGTAACGGTGACAGCTTGAACTGGTGTTGTGACATACAATGTTGACTTCCATTCAGTCGTCATTAGCGATGCACATTTTGGATTTTTTTTAATGACCGTTAACCGACGACCTTTAACGATTAATAACCGTTAACCGATAAGTCCGGGAGGGTTGGCTGCCGCGATGTTGCGTGCGTTGTCGTGATCGCATGCGGACACTTCCCCGTGTATACTCTCGCTGCAATGTGTCGCCGTCGGCTTGTCGCAGAGATGCCGCCGTCACTTTTGATTTATATTAGCGCCACAACGCAAGAGCGACAATCACGAACTAGCTAAACTTTCTAAACTTATCTCTTGCGTTTTTTCACTTCCTCACCATTTTGTCCGTATCCAGACCCACATTCATCGCTATCTCCCTCCATGAATTACTAGAATATGTGCTGTCTTTGTGGCGTGGAGAACCAGAATCGTACAGATGTGGGTACTTCCTCATTTTTTCGATGACGCGCTCTTTTCTACGCGGATGTAGAATTGACCAATCAGAGGCCTGTTGCACCTGTCGACACGCCCCCATGAGTTGATTGAATTACGTAGCTTAAAAACAGAATTGACCGCTAGTATTAATCAGTTAGAGTTACTGTTATCGGTTAACGGTTTTAAACGGTTAACCATGTGCATCCCCAGTCGTCTTCATTAAGGATATCTGGTGATCTTCATCTGCTTTTCTTCAGTGTGCTGCAAACAAAAACATAGCAATTTACAGTGTACTTTTTCTGTCTGGGTACCCCACCCAGATTAGTTCTAGCTGTGAGAACACATTGAGGAAGAAAATCTCCTGCTGTGAAGTGTAGCTGCAGAGAGACAACGGACCAAATTCTCCAGAAAATCCCAGCGGTTTATGCGCGATAACGACTTATATAACTTGCACAATAAATGCGTGTCTCAATGGAGCTTTATCTCCACCCTTAGATATATGCACACACAAATAGAGATGAAAAAATGCTCCACTTTTGTTAAATCTAATCATGCCCTTTATAATGTCTCAGCCACACTTGAACTTTACTCTAAACCCAAAAAATAATCAAGTCTTGACTCCAAAAATCCAACCTGTATCTGATATATGGCCATATATGTACATATAGGTGACATATTTGCCAAAATATTTTATGATATATGTACATATATGTAATTGCAATATTTGATTTAAACTTATATTCTAAAATACATGTGCAAACATGTAGAACAGGTATTTGCTTTTGAAATATATTTTTAAAATATATGGTAAAGTAAGTGGTCTAGATATTTGTATTTGACATATATTCCAAAATAATTGTTGGAATATGTAGTTTAGATATTTGTTCTTTACATATATGTCAGAATAAATGTGCAAATATGTAGTCTAGATTTTGTTTAGAAACATATATTTCAGAATAAATGCTCAAACATTCAGTCTAGATATTTGTTTATGACATATATTCCAAAATAATTGTTAAAATTTGTTGACTAGATATTTTTGATGGCTTATTTTTATATACAAGTCAAATACATATAATGAGCAATATATTGCTATTTCATATACCAACATTGATGCTATACTAATATATGTGACATATATGTTTGAAAAAATATATGTGCTGAATATGCCATACATATATGTGCCACATATATTTTCCATATATAAAAGGGGCCATTTTTGTAATATTTTAAAATATATGTTCCAAATATGTACCAATATATGGACACCGATATTATATATGTTATTTAAATATATGGCCATATATCAGATTTGTGTATGGCCTCAATACGCTCCACATGGTAACAGGAAGTCCCCCGGTGTGCAGTAAGTCTAAAGTCCTGCTGGGATATAAAAAGTAAAACTCCGACACACATATATGCCGCTTGTTGGAGGCAAAATCATAAACCACCAGGAGAAATAAACCTTGTTAGAAAGATTTATTTCTCCCCGAAAACCCTCTTAACTGTGTGGCTTTTAGTGGGAAAATATCATCTAATTTATTTTTTCTACTTTTAGCAACAGATTTAGGAGATCAGGAAAAAAAAAAGTTTAAGATTTGACTCTGGATTTTCTCTCACAGTGCGGTCTCTTGAATAAGGAGTTGTTTAGGATTTTGAACTGCACAAGTGAGTCACTTTTGAAACCTAAATTTAATTGCAGAAGTATGACAGAGGTCTGATCCTCAGCGACCGTCACCGCAAAGTTACCGAAAGTCACAGATGTTCCTTTGAATAATTGATTGCCTTCTTTCCACTTTGATAATTTGTCTTCCTTCCCCCTGTTTTTTCACTCTTTCAGCGCCTGTTTTTCCATCAGATCTTCCTGTCGAAAGCATTATATTCACGAGTGCTCTCATTCTTTAATCCACTTAGCTGCATATTGCTCTTACTGTGGCAAAATTCGGTCACGGCTATTTTTGAGCCGTTCTGTGCCACGAGGACAGCTGGACGTCTTTGATGCTGAGCGGCCTGGACAGTAAACTCGCTCAGTGAAACACTTATGTCAGTCAACATTTTCCCAAGTAGCTGCTGTCGCTCTTGTCAGCATTAATTGGGAGAAGTACAATGTCTCAAAGGTAAATGTGAGATATGGTGGTAAAGGGTTCTTGTAGTATCAAAGTAAATCAGCACAGTGATGAGGCACTTTAAGGTGTTTATACCCTATGATCTCTGGTTACATGCATATACGTTCTTTCAAAGTTCCATCGTATGAGACGTTTCAGAGCTCCGATGAGGCAGCAGAAACTCATGGAAGTTAGTGTACGTAGACTCTTTATGTCTACCACAGCTAGAAGATCACAAATAAACAAATAAATAAATCAAGCAGCAACCACCCTACTTCCAGATTGAAGCCGATCAGGATGTAGATTTTTGTTGCAGTTCCTTAACTCTCCACTAGGTGCTGGCTCCAATACACCTTTTCGACTTGAAAATTGTGGACATGCGCCCCCTAGTGGCTCCGCCATAACTGGAGTGTGCGGTGCTCCACCAACTAACCCAAACACAGCAGCGTGGAGCATCTGTTACTGATAACGCAGACATGTCTTGGATTGATGATGTTAGGCAGTGGCCTCCAGTTACAGATGAAGGTAGTTTATCGCTGTTTTTAATGATTGGTTATGGAAATAGCATGATCTATTCCCATAATCAAACACTAAAAACTGTGGGAATACGTGAAAAATGCAACGCTGGCTATAACTAACGTCAACAAGCCATAAAGATTATGCTACTGTAACGTTAACGCTAGCGGTAAATTAGGCTATGTGTTAATGTTATATTTAATTTATTTTATCATTCTCCTAATTCATTCATTCATTAATTCATTCATTGTTTTATAGGCTTGTGCTAGCGCCGAGGGCTACAGTAGCCTCGTACTGCTGTTCTTTCGGCCAGAATCGTCCGGGACTCTCAGCGAGACTATGAGTAGTACGAGATTGAATGTTAACGAAAACTCACCCGGCTGTATTCATTTGGAACAAAGTCCTTTCTGTCATTTTTTAACCACGTCTTCCTAACTTCTTGGTTGTCGGTGCGCCCAGGAAATCGTTGTTGGAATTTTCACGCCATTATTGGCAACAGTTTATGACGGAACAATGCCTATTCCCACTCGACCGACTCGACATTATAAAAATATATATTTGTAGAAAGAGAAAAAACACTGGTTAATCTGCGAGCCGGTGAAAGTGTCGCTCTGTGGCTCTGTGATGGGGTACTTCCGGGGGGCTGGCCCGGAAAGGTCTATACAGAACAAATCCTAGTTAACTCACGTGTTAAACCAGGCAACTTTGCAGCAGAATTAAACATCTTTCCAGCCTAGTTCAAAAATCTGTTTTGGTCTCTACGGTTAGATTCGGCAGCCATGACAGCTGCAGATGACTGGATTTTCTTGTACCACATCAGATAAAATTATATTTTGCATGACCAATCAGATTGCGGGACACTATTTGACATGTTTGACTGATAACGAGTCATTGGCTCTGGCTGTTGGACATGACAGCTAGCTATGCTGTCATCATTTTAGCACTTAGCATTATATTGACTTCTGAGCTGTGGACAAAAACAGATCATGGTCATATCTGAAAGAGAATATGCTTTCTTTTGCTTATGTGTTGTGGTTAATTACACTAACAGGTCTGACTGGCTGTGGTTGGTCTGGAAGGATCTGACGATGAAGCTTAGCTTAGCTTAGCTGTGGAAACTGCAGTAGTCATTTCATGTTGCCACTGGACCGGTCTACTGGTCTGACCCGCGGAGCTGTTGGTTGAAGGAGCCAAGCAAGCTGTCGATCTGCTTGGCTAAACGTCTCCGTTAGCATTGCACCGGCACGCAGCTTTGGTTGAAGGAGCCCTGAGCTTCTCGTGGAAAAACCTTTCAGGGCTCTTCCAAGCAGAATTATGCTGGGACCAGCAGTCAGTCGTTCAGGCCAGTCCCTCTCCATCGTGGGCCTTGGTTTCTGCTCCTGAAGGCTCTTGTTTAGCCATCCATGGAGCTCTGCTCTGGGACCTCGTGTCTTACCAAGCCTTGACCCAGTGGCACTAGTTTTGTTCTGGTTAGCGGACGCTTGACATGACAATGTTTCAGGCAAAATAAAAGGAAATGAGTATAAAGTTAGCAGAGGCTCAGCTAGCCAGGCTAAAAAACTGGTGGGCGCGTTGGTTCAACATGATGCCGTGCAGGTTTTAAAAAAAAAAGGGCTTTGAATTTTCTCTGTTTAAATCTACGGGTCACATGACCTGATGCTGTAGCCATAGATTTAACTGCCAATGTGATAAATGGCCAGAATTGCTCCCTGAAAAACCATCCACAGCCACAATGATTTAAACATTTGCAATTATTATCAGAAGTATGAACTCGTCAAGCTTCAAACTCTCCCAGAGCTAATTTTCTTTATGAGAAAGTATTTCAGTGGTGCGTAATCTCTCCAGCGTCTGCTACGAAGCTCAGGCTGCACCAGATAGAAAGAAAATGCGACTGAATAGGTCAGCTTTTTTTCCACAGCTTGCTCGAGTGCTCTCGCCTCAGATATTTTCTTCCTTTTTTTTTTTTTTTTTCAAATTAGACACTTGGATCTTTGAAGATGCAGCGCGAGATGTATTCAAATAAATTCCAGCAAGTGCAGCTCCGATTCTTCCAGCTGTCTCCCGGTGATTTTGAAGTTAAAACGTGTTTACTGGTGCCATTAAAATACAGGGGAAAATACATTTTCAGGCAGTCTGTCCCAGCAGGTGTTCAAAGTGTTGAGAACATGAGGGAAAGCATCTCAGCTTATAGTCACAGCTTGAAGTCCATGTAAATGTAGAGCTGATTTCAGGGTGTTACAGTAACGGTGCAGTGGATGTTTGGGAGCTATTTGAGCACAACATACTGTATCAGGACATAGTTAAAAAACAATCGTATTTAATTAGAAAATGTGAAAATTAGATGGGCAAAACCTCAGCTAAAAAGAACATGCAGCATTAGTGCTGGGCGGTATACCGGTTCATACCGAATACCGGTGTTTATTTTTCCTATGATATTAATTTTTCATATACCGTAATACCGGTGAGTATGTACTGTAGCGTACACAACGTTGGGAACGCCGCGCGGGGGAACGTAAGTGCCGCAGAACATTGTTTGACAGGGGACTGTTTTGCAGTTGCACTGGAGGCGCAACACGCTACTAGTTTCAGGTTAAACGGTGATGGATGCTAACAGAGAAAGTCCCGAAGTGGAAGCTCCAGAATGGCAACATGAGACTGAGGAACTTCTTCCTAAACCAGGAGCCGTGGATTTAAAAAAGACGACGTCCAACGAACTACAATAATCTGCAAATGTTGCAGAGCTAAAGTTGTAGCCTACAACCGCGGCTACAACTTTAGAACGTTGTTTACATTGTGTAGTTAATGTTGATTTTTTACAAAATATGTTTTTTCAAGTTGTTTGCAAAATTTGAAAAAATAAAATGGTTCTGTATTTTAACTGCAACTATCATCATTCTGATTCCTTCACTTAATTAGAATAACGAGTGCCACCTCTTTGTAAACAGTATCATTTTGTGAGGCCATGCAAACCTGTATTAATACTAGTGTAGATATGAATGTTTTTCTACAATATTCACTCCTTGTGACAGTAAAATAGGTCATTCTAAGACAATTTACTGCAGCAATTCCTCTAAATGATTAGAAAATGTGGTTAACACCCAGTTGTGCCTTCAAAAATAAAAAAAATACAGTGATATACAGTGAAACCGATATAATTTAGAAAAATACTGTGATATAAATTTTTGCTCATACCGCCCAGCACTATGCAGCATGTTGCAACATATCGTTTTGTATTTAACAAAAACTAAGTACAAATTCACAAATTCAATCAGTGTCTGAAAAAAGTAAGTACACCCCACGACTCAGATGTTTGTAGCAGCAACAAAATCATTTTCCCAGTGTCTTATATCATCGTAAGATGCTATTTTCTTCAAAAACATTGCTTGATTTCATAGAAGGTGCATTGCAGGTATTCGTTTATTTGCAGCTCTTTTAACGTCTGGACTTTGACTGGGCCGCTGCAAAACTGATTATTTTTTCTTTTTCAGCTATTCAGCTGCAGAGTTGATGTTTTTGGGATCATCGATCAGTTGCATGACCCAGTTTGGGCCAAGCTTTAGCTGTTTGACAGCCCCAGACTTCGGTACACAGCTCAGGGTGAAGTCAGTAACGTCAAGCTGTGTGGGTCCAGTGGCGGGAAAATAAGCCAAAATATTACCTCTCCTGCACCGTGATTGACAGCTAGCATGAGGTGCCGTGCATTAGCGCCAAACATCTCGACTTTGGTCTCTTCTGTCCAATAAACATTGTTCCAGAGGTCCTGTTGTATGATGAACAATCCGTAATGCCATATTTATTTCAGAAATAAGATGTTTTCATTTGAAAAGCCTTAGTTAAGCCATATTCTGACAGTAAAAAGTCATGATGTCTATAATTTAATATGCCTACTGAGGCGTGTACAATCTGATATGTTGCTCCTGGGTTTTAAGCTGTTTGTCTTTGGAGTGAGCTGGAGCATCCACGTCTAAAAAAAGAAATCTTTCTCTTCATGGCCGCTCCATGACTGATGAGGACTAACAATTGCTCTTCTAAGATCATTACTGATGTCTTTCCTCGGGCACTGCGTTAACACGCACCTGAATGATTCAGAGCAGCAAACTGCCACGACCTCTGTTTGTAAAGATCTGTGAGAGACATTAAGTACAACAAGATGCATTTGTCATTTAACATAAAACTTTTGAACTGAAAGAGGCCATACATTCTTTTCACACGACTCTACCTTCAGGCTTTTTCTCCAGTAAGTAGATGAGTCAGAATCAAAACGCGTCGAGGGCCAATAAACTGGGCTTCACTGTTGCTTCAAGCACTATTTCCAGTAATTCCTGTCAGAAGAATTAGTGAAGATGGTCTACAACTGTAGACTGTAAACCGCGAGATGCGGGATGGCCAAGGAAAGGAAATATGTTCAACATTTGAGTAAAGAAAGCAGCTAGGCGCGGTGAGCAGAAGATTAGCAGCATAAAAAGGATGATGGCGGGGTACCAGAGAACAAAAGGTGAAAAGGAACGGAAGAGTGAAACTAAGTCACCGAAACCGACGCTCAGATGTTCAATCAGCAAATACCAGTGCTCCCAGTGCAGTCTCCCCAGTTGATAAAGTCTGTCTGAAGTTACATGTGCTGACAAAGGCCTTCTGTGTCCGTCTGTGGCCGCTTTAAAAAAGCTGCTCTTGTTTTCTGGAGATGTTGGCACCAAAGGCTGAGGCTCAGAACCTTACTGGTGCTCAACGGGCCATCCGACGAGCACATGAGGCCGAAATACGTAACTCAAACTCACAGACACATTTTCAGTGTGGTTGGAAGTGAAGCCCCCTGCGAAGCAGCTCTTCTGATCCCGAGACTCCCGACTGAGAAGTAGTTTTCTTCAGACCACACAGCTGATTAGTCCCACGGTCCCGCGTCTCCATGTGAAATGTTCAGTTTCGCTATAAAACACTGCTGTGAGTCCCACCGAAGCTTTTCAGCTTGCATTTCTTCAAAATTATGGTTTACCTCTTCCAGATTTTAATAGTGACTTTGACAGTTTTTAACCCAATTTTAGTAGTTTCAGTAGTTAGCTGGAGCTTAAGTTGTTGTCTTTGCTTGATCAATCATTTTACCTTTATTATGAACCCAGACGGTTTTGGGCGAAGACTAAGAGAACAAAACTAAGAAAAAGGTTTTGTTATATGTGGTAAATACTATAAAGCCAGAGTAACATTTTTTTCACATTCACAGGACGCGTGTTCAAACACGGTTATTCAAAAGGGGACATATTGGGAAAAAATTACTTTTTATGTGCTTTAGAGCAGTGGTTCTCAACTGGTGGGTCGCGACCCAAAAGTGGGTCGCAGACCCGTTTTCAGTGGGTCGTGGGTCTTTGCCTGGGGAAGGAAATGCTAAAGAAAAAAAAATGCGTGTCATTAAAATCCTCAACAGTAGATGGCGATAATGCTCTGTAATACGAGTTGACACCCGCCAGTTCACACCATAAAAGAAGACCTGCAGAGTTTGTTTCCATATGTTGAGCAGGCAAAACACAGATACAACGAAGAATATATGAGATATGGATTTTCTTATCTTGAAGACAAAGGTCAGTGATGGTTATTCAGCTAAAACGATATATTTTAAGTTCTTTTTGAAACTACTGCTCAGTGGTTGCACTGTTTTATTTCATGTTTGTGCATAAAAGCACTGTTGAGTCTTAAAAATGGCTGTTATTGAAATGTTCTGATTGTTATGTCAGCTTTATAATTAATGCTTAAATAAGTAACTAGATAGTTTTAATAGGAAATTGTTATATATTCAGGAAGTGGGAACTCAGCAAATGCTACATATTTGAGTTCTTTTTGAAACTACTGCTCAGTGGTTGCACTTTTTTATTTCATGTTTGTGCATGTTGAGTCTGTTAAAAAAGGCTGAAGTTACTGAAGTGTTTTGGATTTAATTAAAATGCAGCTAATTGAGCATCAAAGGGAATATTTCCCACTTGAAGCCATTTTGGTTTTTGCCATTTTGGTTCACCAGTAAACTTATTTTTTTGTGTTGGCATTGTAAGATATTCTACTTTACTATCTCCGATTCAAACTGCACGATCTTTTCATTCCATAAATTTGAGAAGTTGGAAATTTGATTTGGGTCACAGTCATTAAGGGTGATGGTGGGTCCTGAAGCCAGACCAGTTCAGAACCGCTGCTTTAGAGCATATATTCGGGTGTCTAAAGTGAAGCCTAAAAAGAAATTACATTACACAACCCTGTTGCTTATTTTTGCCTGTTTCAGTTTGACAAATCTGACATACTGTTCAGTATTTTTTTTTTAATTTTTTGGCACTAGTGGCCTTTATTAATGGTGGAGAGAGACAGGAAGGGGGTAGGACACACGGCAAAGGGTCAACGAGCCAGGACTCGAACTCGTGACCAGCCGCACGAGGACTGTAGCGTCTGTATATGGGCCAACTGCCCCAACCACTGCACTACTGGGCTCAAACTGTTCAGTATTATGTGGCATCACAAACCCACTTCTGAATAGAATTATCCAGACTCTCTGTATTTTGCATCACTACTTCACATTATATAACATTGACTGTATTATGGAAGTAGATAGGACCAAGCTGTTTCCTATTTGAAGCCAATGTGGAAGCTGCAGTTCCTTGAATGACCAGTAGAGGCTGATTCTAAAAGCGAGTCGGTCTCCACTGACCACCTTGTTAACATGTTCAATTTTACAGCATATTTAAAAAACAAGAAGCTGTTTTGGTCTTGATAGCTTTTAAAGACAATGTCACTTGTCGTGCTGTTAACTGTAAATACCGATTCAGCGGCTAAATCAGAAATGAGGCTGGATCAGTCAGAATGAATCCAAGCTAACACGAGTTAGCATCATGGTTTAGAGCTTAGCGAAGCTGAAGTAGTTGTGTTGTGGTGACTGGGGTTAGGTGGGTACATTGTTCGTTTAGCATTTTTACCTGTTTTAGATTAAGTGGGGCTGGTGGGAGTCAGCTGCTGCCAATATGGTGCCATTAGGCCTAAAAAATGGGCTTCAATCCAAGACAGAGAACCTAGAGACGTCACAGTGGACTTTTCCCAGTACCTTTTATACAATGTATGGGTAGAAGAAAACTGTCTTTTATATATATATATATATAATAGATATCACATAATGTAGCAGGTGAGATTGTAGACGACATTACAGCATTATCCAATGAACCACCAATGACAATTTCTTGATCAACCAATAAGACTAGATATTTTAAACTCTAGTATTTTTCTTGATTCTTGCATGTTGACAAAAAAATTTAGATATTTGAAGCGTTAATTTTGCACCTTAAACATTGTGATAGAATATTACAGTATTTTTTTCTGAGATTGTATATAGAGATAATGAACAAGGCTAGAGATGAGTGATAATGACAGAGTTATACGTGAGCTTTGACCCGTACAAGACTGTCTTGTGAATCTGTACTCTAGACAGCTACATAGTTTGGTTCAGTATGAACAAAAACAATTAAAGTCGGTTCAAAAGTCCTCCTGATTTACTGATTTGTCTTTTAATATGACTGATTTGTGACATAGTTACTTTAGACCAGTGCCATTTAAACCTCATAAGTTTAAATGGCAAGTTCTGCCCTTTTTTCAGAACTTGGAAAAGTTAAAAAGCCTAGAATGCAGTTTAAAGTAGTCAGTAACAATGATGGGAAAGCTACTAAGAAAAAAAAGATACAAATTAAATTATGGTAATTAGTTAAGCAAAGGTCAGCAGTGTAGTTTCAGAAACTTATATTCACTTTGTATTTCCCTCAGAGGCCTCCAGCACAGTCGTTTTAACTCCATAGAGCTTCTAAGATTAAAGAGATTTTTTTTCTTTTCTTAAATCCAGCTGTTTGCAGTATTGGTGAGCTTGATGTGCAGCGACTACTGAGAAACTGAAATAAAAGAATCACAGACATAAATTCCATCAAAACCTTATTTCTTAAACAGAGAAGTCCTTATTTTGGGGGGAAGGTTGAAGTTCAGTGGGAACGAAAAAACCAACCGGTTTGATGAAAGAAGCTCGTCTGTTGTTTCGTTAAGAATTCAGAGAGGAACAGAGCAGAAGTCAACGGATCCCAGCGCAGCATAAAGTTCATTAAAGAGCCGGAGGGTGTGACCAATCACCGGTCCGAAAGTTGATTAACCCCCACCCCCACCAGACGGTGCACACACACAGGTCCGTGAGTGTGTAAATGTGTCTTTGTGTCACTATCCCGGGGTGTGTGCGCGTCCGTGTGTGCTCGCTGTCTGCCACAAAAGTGAGAAACCGAGGTCGTGACCCCGCTCTGAGGAAAAAGAGTCTGGGATGGTTTTGTATCCATGGTGATGGAAAGAGTCGGAGCAGGAAGCTGACAGGAAGTCGGGGCGCTCCACGCTCCGTGAGGGGCTCTTCCGATGTCTTGACGCTGTGAGCAGTTGTCATGGAGACGCCGCTGATTCAGACTGAATGAAGGTGGAAATCAGGTTGATTAGATGAAGAACGTCATCAGCTGCCTCAGCGCTTGTTGATGTGCACGTCTGAGGACAAAAAACGGCAGATGAGTTTGAATGTATGTGCAGCAGATGTAGCAGCAGGAAAAGTTTTAACAAAACACATAATATTTTTCTTCACCAGGTGCAATCAAATTTTTAAAATGGCAATGAAGATTGGGACACAGTATAAAAGCTCCCTTTTCAACCAAAGTTTTAGTTTTTTTTCAAAGCAGCTGGTATAAAGGGGTGGAGTTTGCATCTTAACCCTTTAAGCGCCAAAGTCGCAAGACTGCGACAAGCAACATAGCTGAATAAAACAGGCTGTATCTATTAATGTGATGTTGTTACTACTTTTCACCAGGAGATGGCGGAAATGTGGGTCTGTAATCTGAGAACTATTTGTGGAGGTGGCGCTATTCAAAGTTTTAGCATAAAAAAAGAGTTTGTAAAACACCGTCTGGCGCAGAGACTGAAGCAGTGGTGGTAGCGCTGAACGTAGCAAGAGCAGGACAGACTGAAAGAGTGTTTTTTCATTTACTCACGATGTCAAGAGGTTGGTTTACCGTCCATGAAGTACTTTGTCAGGTTCTGGCTGACTCCAATTCCAAGGAGGAAGACATGCAGTTGTCCAGTGAAGCAGAAACCGACATTAGTGGTGACGCCGAGTCCACGCTTCATAGTCCACCAGCAGCACATTGTATATCATATATAGTGTGGTCGGGGTGGAAGTATTCTGCTATAGCCAAGCAGGGGGCGAGGCTCATAACACCACAAATATGGAAAAATGTAGCGAGGATGAAAACAATCGCGGTTGTGCTGCCAGCGCGGGAGAAGCTAATGGCGCACCGGAAATCACGCTGATGATGATGGTGGCAGCTGGGAGTTCTTGAGAGAAGAGGAAGAGTATCTGAAGTGGAGCCTAAACTTTGATGAGCTTGTTGGTTTTTGTGGAGACGATCTGACAAATTCTGAGCCCTTTGATTTCATCCCTTTTCCAAATGATGAATTCTGGGGCCTCATCACCAAACACCATACAGCTCATGTGCTAACACGGCTCAGGTTTTCAGGACCTTGTTTCCTGACAGTTCAATAGCAGACAACTCTAGCTGCGGGGAAACTAAGGCCCCGATTGTACACCTCTCCCTAGCCGCTAGCCACTAGCTGCTAGTCGCTACCCGCAAATTGCGGGCTTAAGGGCCGTGTATACTCTTGCGGCAATGTGTCGCCGTCAGCTTGTCGCAGAGATGCCGCCGTCTCTTTTGATTTATACTAGCGCGGTCTTCACTATGTTATTCCACAACGCAAGATGGACAATCACGAACTAGCTAAACTTAATAAACGTATCTCTTGCGTTTTTCCACTTCCTCACCGTCTCGGCCGTATCCAGACCCACATTCATCGCTATCTCCCTCCATGAATTACTAGAATATGTGCTGTCTTTGTAGAGCGGAAAATGAGAATCCTACAGATGTGGGTACTTCCTCATTTCTTCTATGCGCTCTTTTCTACACGGATGTAGACTTGACCAATCAGAGGCCTCCTTTCTCTCCTCTCTGCAATACTGTCTGCGTCGACCTACAATTTTGGTGAGGCGCACCAGAGTGTCTGCGTAGGGTGAAGGGGGGCATCTCTGCGTCGTCTGCGTAGGTGACGCCGATGACCTGACGTTCGAGTATAAATCAGGCTTCAGGAACCTCCGCTAACTGCTATGCAATCTTCCACTTCCCTAAAGCTGCTCTCCCTTATTCACATTGTACGTGTGTAAATGGGCGTGTCTTTTGCACTTTCCGCAAACTCTGTATGTTGAGATCGGGTGGTCAGACCACCCGCTAAGCGATCGCAAGACACCGAGTTTGCGGAAAGCGCAACCCGCGTGTCGGCGCGTAAAAGAGCGCATCCAAGTGGCATAAATGTGACACGTCAGTCTGTACAGCTGTGGCAGATCTCATTCAGATGTTCTATAGCTGGCATTCACTGAAGCCAAATCATCATTAGTGAAATTAAAGTATATGGCCGGCTGCTAATAATGAGGTTCTTACTGTCGTGTCCTGTGCACTGGGACCGGTGGTAAAACAAACCTGTGGCACAGAATTGGGATGATTTATATTCCATTTAAAGATCTCATGCTTCATTTGTGCTACACAGACTGTCGCAGCGCTAATGCGCTATCAGTACTCAGCCTTATAGTCGCTATATGGGTCGGCCTTTGTTAAACTGCTTACACTAAGTCATGGAAATTGGGTGAAATATTACGGAAAAGTTTGGAAAATGTATTGGTAAAAATGTTTGGGAACCCTGAACGCAGCATAATAATTATTAATTAACTCTACTATTAACTGGTTTGTGATGTCACGGTCCTCTGGAGATCAGAACCACTCAGCCCAAACAAAGTGACAAGGTTGTGTTATCTCAGTTTTTAAGTTGGCAGTCATTATAGACACCCAAACGTATGATTTCAACCATTTTTTCTTTTCATAACGACTCCTCTTTAATTGTGATGCAACAGTCCTTTCATGAACGTTTAAAGAAACATGGTGACGATCTGTTCCTTTATGTTCCTATTTTTTGTGTCCATCAGCACGGAAAATAAAAAAGTAACAGTCATGTCTACAGAGACAAATAAATCTATTTATTTTCATCACTTGCTTATAGTTTGATGTGAAACTGAGTTGACTTAAAATAGCAGCAGACTTAAAGCTTCGCTGGTTAAAGAGTAATCTTTTCATTCAAATCCAAGGAAATCTTCAAACAGATCTTTTTTTTTTTTAAATCAGGAGCTTATGTATTAGTTGCAACCCTGTTCCACTGAACCGCCACCGGATTACTAATCCCACACACACACACACACACACACACACACACACACACACACACACACACACACACACACACTCACACTGAATTTTCACAATATGTGCCAAGCAGATGGAAATGGTGCATCTCACTGCTCTAACTAGGCAGGCAGATTAGCGAGCGTCGCACGCTCACACACACGGTTAGCTTGAAACCGAGGATGACATGTGCAGTCATACATGCTCAGTGAATAAACCAACACTCGCTCTCACGCACAGAGTGAGCGCCGGCAGTGTTGGAGGAGGAACTGGGTTAAAACATTAACCACTAGCACCATTAGCAAACTGGCTAGCCGTCCTCGGCCTAGCGCGTTTTGTCCCACCCGCCTGTGTGTGCGCGCCATGTTAACCGCCTCGCATCACATGTGCATCGTGACTCAAGTAATTTTCTTTGATGATTGCGCTCTCAGCTCGTTGGTCTGAGATGTGTGAGTTCCCTGGACGCCAGTCTGAGCCTCATATGTTCTGCAGAACATGTATTCAGAGCTTCATTTTTAACATATGTCCTGCCTGCCCGCTTTGATTTTTAGCTGCAAGCAAAAGATTTGAGGTCGAGCCCCTGCAGGGTCTCTCGCGCTCTCAGCTCAAACTCTCGGCTCATCGGGGAATTTTACTGACTCAAGGCTGAGATGTGGAGGAAACATGTTCATTCATCTCTGCTTTTAACCAAGTATGGGAGAAAAATCCTGCAGTGTTACTGAGATGTTGAACTGAGGCCCAGTCAGAAAGACAAGAATTTTCTGAGGAGACATTTATTCATAAGTAGCTGACATCAGGACATGAATATTCAGATTAGGGATGGGCATAATTAATCGATTAATCGATGATTGATCATTAAGAATTTGGTTGAAGAAATTCATTTTCGTCGATGAACCGAATGTTTTTGTTTTTTTTTAAACAATCCGAATGTAGGTTATCAGTGCACGTCGTCAAACAATGCGATGCATTTCGCTGTGCCACCACCAGGGGGCAACATTTCACCATCACCCTACCCTGGCTGGCCTCAGTTGTTACATGCGAGCTTCTGTAGGTCATCGCCTAATCATGAAGCGGTCGCGGTGAAGTGTGGCGTGGAACCATTTTCGTTTAGAAAATGAGCAAGTGTACTGCAATCACTGCAATGCTAATTACAAATACAATTAATCGACAACGACAATGATGTATCACTTGAACAACACGCATCCAAGCCTTGTAAAGGACGGTGGAGGCGGTTCATCATCAGCCTAGTCTAGCCTAGCCTAGCCTAGCCTCAACTCGGTGTTAGCACGGACCAGAAGGAGCTGCAGCGCACATCGAGCACGAAACAAGCGCATCTTTTTAAGAAACAAAAAGCCTGTAATACTGGCGCCTTGATATAAATTGTCCTTGTTACGTAGTCTCCTCGATATCTCTTGTTTTATTATCGTTGTTTTTTTAAAGAAAAGAAACAGGAAATGTCACGTTATTCTCGACCATGAACATCAGGGCCACTGAACACATCTGGGCATGCGCGGGCCATAGCAACCAGGCCATAGCAACCAGGCCAAAGGAGAAAACAAATGTCACGCCGATATCGAGAATAATTGTGATAGTCTTCAAAATAAAAATGTTAATGATTAATCGATTATTAATCATTAATTCTTCCGACGATTGACAAATAAATCTTGACCAAATGCCCATCCCTAATTCAGATATCTGGATATTCGTTCATTAGGTCAACATCCGGTTTTCAGTTTTGGTATCTGGATGGTTCCACTAAAGTGGCTGTAAGTGCTAGCTACATTATCATCGGATTGCATTAAACTACAGTGGTATAAATGAGCAGCGAGCTGCTATCACAATGTATCATAATCATTTTTCATTTGATTGCAGCCAAGAAACTGTCTCAGCATGGCAACTGTAGCGGCATTACTTAAGCGTGCTACTAACTAGTTCCTCGTTTTCGCTCGACCCATAACCTACTCTTAACCAACCAAACCAAAGCTCCAAATATTCATCATAATCGTCTACTGAAGCTTCAAACCCCAAAAAGTGGCATTTGTGCCAGCCCAAAGGTAGCGCTGGTTCCTGAGGACCGCTACAGGCTACAAGGCATGATGTCGCCAGCCCACCCAATGGGAAGCAGGTATTTATGGATGTATATTTGGAAATTGGCATAAATGAACAGATCTGAAGATCAAAAATTTGACATCACGCCAAGAAAGGATGACTTGATCAGTTTCTGCCTCGTACAAACTGTCATGTCTTTAAAGCCGAAAGGAAAAGAGGAAGAAGATGTCTTGAAAGAAATCTGTATTTGGTTGTGAGAATGCAACAATTCGATTATTCAGTCCTTGTTGTGATAGTTAGATGAGTTTTAAAGTGCTCCTCCTCCTTTGAGAAAGCAAAGTTGGCAATATGAGGATTTTACGGTTCTGAAGATACCCAGGAAACAACGTGGAGGAGGAAGGCCGTCCAACATGGATGGCGTGTTTTAGGAGGCAATGTTCCAGCGTCAATGCACATTTAAGACTGCTGCTCCGTGCTCTTTGCCAAATTTAAGAAAAGCACTGCTTAAATGTATGTAGGTATGTATCCACTGGTGAAATAAATACAATAGTCTCATTATCAAAGTGGATAATTTAGCTAATTAGTTGTATAATATCCACTAGCTTCCCCCGAACATCACAGCACCAAGTGGTGATGAGCAGAGAAATGCTAACTCTCTGTTAGCATTTTATTTAGCTGCTTCCACGTCTTTTCCATCAATGTGCATGTCTGTTCAATCTCACTACATAAATCAGACCCAGCCTGGTGGCTCTATGATGTTCTGCAATGATTACATGTTGGGGCGCGCATGGACGGAGTCAGTGTCTAAGTCAGGGGTGTCCAACCTCGGTCCTCGAGGGCCGCTGTCCTCCATGGTGATCCATCCGTTAGAATCAGGTGTGTTGTGTCCAGGAAATATTTACGACTTGCAGGACAGCGTCCCTCCAGGACTGGAGTTGGAGACCCCTGGTCTACGTGAACATTCACGCTCCCCAACAATCACAGAATCTCTGTTCAGCATTAGTTTAATAGATAACACAGTTCAGAACTGTAATTGTGATACCATGACGCAGTGAAACTGAAGGTTATCGTAGCAGCGGGTTCTCATACCAGCTCGTCCCTGAGAGGGACTTTACATTAATATATAGAAATGTAGAGGTTTAAACAGCAGAATAGACTTGAACGAAGATAGTTTGTTATACTCTACATCAGGGGTGGGCAATTAATTTTTACAATGGGGCCACATGAAAAACCTGAGTTCACTTAATCCTGCTCAACTTCCTTCCATTGTAAAATGCATTAAATTATATATTCTAAATAGCTGGTACTGGTAATTAGAAGAATACAATTATTCTGTAGATATTTATATTAGGCTCTGTGAAATTGTGGCGTATAGGCCAAGTAAAAAAACAAAAATAATCATTAATAAGTCCAATTTATTCTTAACTTGTTAAATTCCTCAAACTGTGAATTACAACACATCTATAGAAACACATCAATTAAATGAATAATGTTTTAATGTTTTCCACCTCATTTTACCAATTCCTTGTTGGGTTTGCAGTTTGCAGTTTTGCTAGCAATGCATCAGCCTCTATTGCGCGCTCTTTATCAGACAGATTTCTGTATTTTTTTCATGCTTGGTCGTGTAGTGCGGATTCAAATTATAATCTTTAAACAGCGATCTGTGTAGCACAAATCACGGCTTCACCTTTTAATTTCTGTAAAGAAATACTTAGCGGTCCATGTCTTGTTGAAAGCACATCATTCCTTGTCAACTTTTCTTTTCTTAGCGTCAGCACACATTTTAACGGCAGCATCACTTAGCGCTGTTTACCTTCATGCACGTACGCTACACGGAAGTACTACGCCTTTCAAAATAAAAGCACCACAGTTGTATTGTACGCACGACATAGATTTTTTTTTTTTTTTATTAAGTTGTAATCAAATGTAATTTATGATTGGCCTCATGCGGGCCGGACAGAGATGCACAAAGGGCCGGATGTGGCCCGCGAGCCGTATTTTGCCCAGGTCTGCTCTACATTATTTATGCTCTTGGAAGGAGATGTGCCACTGCATACCGTTTGTGCTGTGAATGTTTTGAAATAATCTACGTTTCTACACAAAGTCAATAAACTCAACTTGCTGGAATCCAGCCAGAGAGCTCACATTCAACCGAAGGCAGCCTCGCTGTCAGTGAGAGGATTAGTCATGAAACTCCAGCCAATTACCCTCAAACACCTGAAGCATTTTGTGTCGCGGAGACTCAGCAGAAAGCAACGTTTGTGCATCTGGTTGTAGCCAGGAGCAGTTTTAAACAAGAGTTTTATTGGACTTTCACTGAGTCAAATGGCCATGAAGGAATTTGTGATATCACCATCTGGATGGACACACTTAACCCTGAATATGTGTGTGGTGTCTCCCAGCTGTTCGGCTGCATTAGCACCTGCAACACAACTCCCCATATTCTCAAGTTCACCTCCTGACGCACACATTTTTCTCACAAATCTAACTCCCTCGTTGCCTTTCGAACAACTGGAGTGAAAGACGCCTCAGATGTTCCCTCAGACTCTCACGACACACGTGACACACGCAGATTACACGTATACTGTTCTGATAAGGTTTTATGTCTCAGACTGAATGTAATCGAGTCCCCGTGGAACAATGCTCTCTTTGTTTGGCTCTCAGAAACAATATCCTACATTTAATGTGGAGTCTGGTCTTACTAACTCTTCATCTCTGCAGCTAGACTTCAGTCTGAGCTTTTATTCATTCAGACTAGACAGAGATGACCATCTCAGACATCAAGATGTGATGGATGCCGAAACGTTTGGCCTCTGAGCACAACTGGCTTTCATGTCTCGCTTCTAGTAATTAGATTTTTAATAAAGTCTCTCTATAATAAATCACTGGCATTTATTTATAAATTTAAACATTTTAGCTTTTAGATTGTAAGTCTTACTCATATTTGGTCAGAGCCAGGATGGAAATAAAGAGGTTAAATATAGAACCCTTTCGAGTGGGAAAAATGTATTATTTAGCTTTTTTTTCTGTTTATAAATACTTAAATGAACAGAGTGAAATTGTGAAGAGACCAGACTGGTGCCACATAGTGAGTCATCAACTTTCCTACTCCTACACAGATCTTAGCCTTTTCTATGGGTCATTAAATGGCTGAGATTTAATTTCACTGGCAGTTTTATGGCAGATATTGTACCAGCCATTTGACGTATATTTCATTTAGTTAACAAAGCACTTTTTAACGTATTACCATCGATATTTCTCACCCTACTGTGTAACCATCGTAGAAATGGTCTTTTATTATGACATGTAGCAAATTTGACAGGCTAATGAAGTAAAATAAGGTAAAGGAAAGCGGTCAGTGTGAGAAAGGTCAAGTGTAGTAACTTAAACAGCTGACACGCATCGCAGCTGAACGCTATATAAGTTAGCGTAACCCCAGACGTCATGCTTCCTGTGTGTGTGTGTGCATTTGTGACGCCGAGGTCAACAGCTGTCACTTTTTATGTGACACGGCGGTTTTACGTTCATCACCAGCCAGTTATGGCAGCTGTCGTCTCGGGGTTCCTTTCGTTTAGCAAGAGACATTTTTAAAGTGGTTATTTTTATTTGCTGTGGACTGTCTCTATTCAGGTCTACTAGGACACAAACATGAGGTCGTTTTCTTTTTTCTTACAGCGTACCCTCTTTTTGTTGTCGTGAGGTTGTTTCTCTTAATGCATATTGTGGGAAAAACCAGCTTCTCCAGAGTCCTTTGTGTCAGCACGTGTCAAACACGAGGCCCGTGGGCCAAATGTGGCCCGCCACGTCATTTTATGTGGCCCTCGAGAGCTTGTGCATTATTGGCTTAAATTTAAACCAAAATTTTAAGACTTAAAATAAGCTTACACCACTCTAAAGCGCATATTGACAATAAACTACATCTCCCACAATGCATTTCGCCACCACAAAACACAACGATAACAGTATCTCACCATGAGCAAGACATCAAGATGATTTTCAGAACTGATGGACTTCAGAAAAACCTCTACAAACTAACCCCAACATGTCCAAGAAAAGAGAAATTGATTCACAAGGAATTCAGTTTTCATGAACGACGGGAAAACGAAAACAAGTTTGTATCTTAAGGTGAAATAACAGTTTGTCTTTTGTGTTATGAGGCGGTGTCAGTTGTGAAACAGTATAATCTACGTCAGCATTTTGACAACAAACACGGAGCTAAGTACGCTAAATTTAGCTTACAAGAAAAACAAAGAATAGTTCCCGCTTCTGAAACCAAGCTAATGGATACTCTGAGTGACGTTTACAGAGTCCGTTACCATGGCAACGCACTCTGTAAACATCACCTGTGCCAGAGTAGGTTTACAACCACAAACCTCGAGTTTAATATAATAATGAGTTAAATATTTAAAACTTTGACACATAATAAATGCAGAAACAGTTATTTAACAATATAATAAGGTGCAGTTTAATTTATTTTGATTTACATTGCATTTTGTTACATTCATGCTGTCAATCTGGCCCTTCAAGGGCCACCACGATGCTGATGTGGCCCTCAGTGGAAATGAGTCTGCAGTAGAGGATGGTTCATAGCTCATTTCTCCAGAGAAAACTATATTAGCCAGTTGAGCAGATGCAGGTTCCTGCTTTGCTTTTGGTTCCAGCGTCCACACAAAGAAGGAGGAACTAATTAGTGATCTGCTGCAGCTGTGCTAGATTAGTTCCTCCTGGCGCCGTTAGCTGAAGCAGCGCCCCACATCTCTCCTTACGACCAAACAGATCTACACACCTCTGCACACATTTGAAATGAAGCAGCCGAGCAGACAATGCACCTAACCCTAACCCAAGTTTACGCTGGCCGGTTTTTGAGCTGTTGCAGAAAATAGATGACTGTTGTGAAAACACTGTGGCGACATCTTTGTTGTAGTTCTGAGCCGATGGTCCTGCGTTGTACAGTGAGAATGGTTCAACGACAGCCGTCTCACAGGTGCGACCAAAGACTGCTCAAGATAAGAAATCCTGTGGCGACTGATCAATTAAAATGTTGCATGAAATGACATTAATTATTGTGACTTGGTACGAATCCAAGATAAGAAAACATTAATGTAAAAGGAATCAAGCTATGTGGTCTTCTCACAAAGAGTTCATTCATAATTCATAATTTACAGTGATCTTTGCAGACTGATGCTGAATTTACAAACTGGTATTAATATGGGACATCTTGACAAATACTGGATGGAGCTCATTTTGTAAAGAAGATTTGTGACACTTTTTTTTTCTACTGTTGTTTGTCGGGGTCTGGGACTGATAAGATTTGAGGAATTTCCTGCATATGAACTTTTGGTTTAATTTCAGTGCCAGGAGCTGCTCCCTGGTAAGGACACACAGCACTTATTATTCTGGTGTACAACCTGAACGACTGTTTGGACACCTTGTTTTTCTGTCACGACTAAGTTTTTATGAGCATAAATGTAAATAATCTTATGCATATTTTCCCTCTTGTCGTGTGAATTCATGGGCTTTTTGCTTTCTGAAGGCATGCTGGACTTTCTGTGACATCTGCTGCAAAAATGTGATAGTGTAAATGCAATTACCTCATTTTAAGGATTTAGGCTACAACAGCCCCAGTACTCTTGTAATCCAATAGTGTATGTGATTGGTTTTCAGCTCGCTTATTCTAAATCTAAAACTACCTCTATCTATCTATCTATCTGTCTATCTATCTATCTATCTATCCGACCTCTCACCTCCAAAATACCATTCATGTCTGCTGCTGTATAAACATAATGGTTAGAAATAGGGATGTCCGATAGTGGCTTTTTTGCCGATATCTGATATGCCGATATTGTCCAACTCTCAATTTCCAATTCCGATATCTACCGATTCCAATATATCCGGGCTATTTCTCCTCAAAACTAATTTTAGGTAACATCACATATCTCCTGTCGTGGAATTAACACATGCCTAATATTATTGTGACGCCCCACTGGATGCATTTTCAAAGGCAACAAGGCTTTCCAAAAGTAAACATTGTCTGTGCAAAATAAGAAAACTACTTCAACTTAAGTTATGGAAAAAGTGCCATATTTTATTTATTTTTTAATTGTCTCAAACAACAGCCCATAGGCCTATATACAGCATTTATTCGGCGAAATCCGGGCATTATTATTATCGGTTTTCATTATAAGCAAAAAAAACCGATAACGATATTTACCGATATTACATTTTTATGCCAATATTGGGCCGATAATATCGGTGGGCCGATATTATCGGACATCCCTAGTTAGAAACGGTCACCCCTCGATGATCCAGTGCTAGCGCTGCTCATCTATGACAGAACTAAAGTTCTTAACGAGTTCTTCACTCACACGGCAACATTTGTTTGAAAAGATCAAGTTCGGGCCCCGTCTCTGGGGACGCCGAAGGCCCTCCGTGAAATATTAGAGACTGCTAACTAGTGCTGGGCGGTTAACCGGTTCATACCAAATATCAGTGTTTATTTTTCTTATGATATGAATTTTCATATACCGTAATACCGGTGAGTATGTACTGTAGCGTACACAACGTTGGGAACGCCGCGCGGCGGAACGTAAGTGCCGCAGAACATTGTTTGACAGGGGACTGTTTTGCAGTTGCACTGTTTGATGGCTGCAAACAGCGAAAATCCCGAAGTGGAAGCTCCAGAACGGCAACGTGAGACTGAGGAACTTCTTCCTAAATGAGGAGCCGTGTCTGTCGTGTGGAAGTTCTTTTGATTTAAAAAAGACGACGTCCAACAAACTACAATAATCTGCAAATGTTGCCGAGCTAAAGTTGTAGCCGCGGGAGGCTACACCAGGCTGGTGTTGCCTCCCGCGGCTACAACTTTAGAACGTTGTTTACATTGTTTAGTTAATGTTGATTTTTTACAAAATATGTTTTTTCAAGTTGTTTGCAAAATGTGAAAAATAAAATGGTTCTGTATTTTAACTGCAACTATCATCATTCTGATTCCTTCACTTAATTAGAATAACGAGTGCCACCTCTTTGTAAATAGCATCATTTTGTGAGTCCATGCAAACCTGTATTAATACTAGTTTAGATATGAATGTTTTTCTACAATATTCACTCCTCGTGACAGTAAAATAGGTCATTCTAAGACAATTTACTGAAGCAATTCCTCTAAATGATTAGAAAATGTTGTTAACACCCAGTTGTGCCTTCAAAAAAAAAAATACCGTGAAACCAATATAATTTTGAAAAATACCGTGATATAAATTTTTGGTCATACCGCCCAGCGCTACTTCTAACTATAGAAGGAGACAAAAGGTCAGCGCTGACTTCTGGATAACCGGGAATCATCAATTTCAACACTTTATCACAGAAGCATCCATGGAAAGAGCAGAGGATGGTGAATTCATGTAAGAAGAGCCGACTTTATAAAGTGACCAATCAGCCGCATCACCAGGGTGATGGCTTTTCTCGTTATTAACAAAGTTATAGTGAAACCAAACTGCACCCACAGGTAGTCTCATTAGTATTTCCATTTTTTTCATGTTACCACCTGAGCAATATGTTTGTGAGATTACAAGAAGATGCTCAAATCCATGTGACTGACAAGGATGAGCTGATAACCATCAGTTGTTGTGTTTGAATGACAGTCTGGCAGCAGAGACTCAGCCGCCTGGTTGATTCTCTTTATTCTCAGCTTTCTCTGTTATTCTTTTCTTTTATCGAGAATCCTGTTTGCCGCGGAGTCGTCTCACCTTCATGTTTTTACCTGCTAAAACACACGACGCAAATGTAGCGGTTGAACCCGTTTACTGAACGCGTCCTTTGATTTTTCCTGTAGTGGAAGAGAAAAAAAAAAAAAAAGAGATGCCATGTTCCTGCTGCAAACCTTTAATGTCAAACTCTGGGAAATGTGGCAAAACAGAGAGAGTGCAGATGGGTGGAATAATTCAGTGATTCAGCCGTGAGCTTTGTGCATGGCCAGCCTTCAGCGATGGAGGCCAAGCGTGATCTGCTGCGCTCTTCAAAGCGCCCCCCGCCCCCCCCCCCCCCCCGTCTCTTCACGTCGACATCTCATACCTTCACCGCTTCAGATGACTGACAGCCGTGTGTCTCTTTAGCTCTCGCTACTAACCTGACACTGCTTTAGATGCCAACAGATCTGGACGACACAAACTGCCCATCAAAAGATAGCAGCTGCTATTTGTATGGTTTAAAAAAAAAAAAAAAGGCATGAATCTTACAGCTCCTGCTCTTGTTTACAGAATATAGAGCACTTAGTTGCATTTTAGAGCATCATCCATCATATTATGGGAATGTTTATTGCTTTGTGTTGAAGGAATATTCCTGCCAGTGTACATGAGATGGGTGATCTAACTGGAAGGACCAGTGATGCCAGAGCTCCCAGCACACACAGATCATTGATGGCTCTTTCAAACTGGATGCAATGACACGACGGCTCTTTAAAACTCATTTATTTCAGCAGCTCGCAAAGCAAAGTGACGGTTGGTTGCAGCAGCAGGTGAAGTTGCAGTTTGACAAGCATGCGATGAGGTCAAAGGACGAATCATTGATCCGGGCACAGAAAGAAGAAAAAAATGAGTTTTAAACTGTTTTGCTCCAACTCACCAACCTCCACGTCAAATGAAGTGCACGTGTCATTTCTGAGGTCCGTCATCCCAAAACTGCTCCAACCACAGCTCTTAGGGATGCACGATAACTGTTTATTAAAACCGATACCGATAACCGATAACTTTCAGCTCCTAACGGCCGATACTGATAACTGATAACACACACATATACCTAAGATCATTATATCAATACTATGAACAAAATTAAAAATAGTTTTGACTTTTTAAATGAACAGATATTTATTTTTTCCAATGAAAAACTATTGTCAAGCCTCTCAAATATTTTCCTAAAGCTATCAAACAAACCTATTTGATATCTCACATTAACTTAAATAAGGTTCATTACTGACTGATATAAAAAATAAAGGCTCCTTGAACTGATGGAAATACATGCATCAAAATTACTAACTGAAAAAGATTAACATTTAAAGGATTTTGGCTTGTGGTTCCAATTAAAATTAATACCTTTAATTAAAGTAAATGGAAGCTTGAGATGAATGCGGGAGAGGAGAGACTACTGCTGACTTGCGCACGTTAGCATTAGCTTCCATTAGCTTCCGTTAGCGCGATTTCAAAACTCCATGGAAGTGATTGTTATGTTGTAGGTGGCTGATCAGGTTTTACGTATTAAAGCTTGTGCTTCCCTCCTCGTAGAATTCACTCGGAGGATTCGTCACAAATAACCACCAAACTATCTTCTTCTGAAACTTTAACGTAGTTCCACGCCGCCATGTTTGTTGTGATCAGCACAATGCATGCTGCATTCAAGGTGTAATGTAAGGTGTCCTCGTTTGCTTGTCGTTCTTTCAGCCTTTTCTATTTTTTTCTTTTTTATGTGTAACATGTGGGAGAATACTGCAAATATAAATTAAAGTCCGCAACTACTAAAATTATGACCAAGTTTTGTAACAAGTTGTTTTTGGCATGAGGGGGTATTCTTGATTTTCCTTATTGAGTAATCGTTTTTCTGATTATGCCGACATTACTTGAACATAACATTTACTGCCGGTCATTCAAGGCTCAGAGGGAGCGAGGCACTGCTGTGTTGACAGAAATATAAATGGTATCGGGACTATTCGTCGTGATATCGGAGTTATCGGGATGACGTCATAATTTCCTGTTATCGGCCCGATAGTTATCGATCACCCCTATTAGTAACCAAAGAAAAATCCTCAGAACCCTTTATTTTATATAGAAATAATAATCCTAAACAAGATCTTTAAAAAAAAAAAATTTGAAATCACAGATGTAAAACTGTATATTTTACAAAGATTTTCCATCAATGAATTTTATTTAAATCAGCCACAGAATAAAATATCATTTGAACTGAAAATCCAGTTTGCTTAAATACATAAATCTGGATTTCTTTAAACTCAAGTCTATGCTATTAATTCTATACATTTATAGAGTAGAGTTAGTTTCCTTCCTTCATGGTTTCCTTTATAAGGTGTCTGCAGTTAGAAACTGTCTTCATTCTGAAATAAACTGCTTTAGTAATTCTTATTGTTGTGAGCAAAGGTTAATAAAAGGTTGTCATCTTGTGTACTTGACTAAACCGGTATTCTTAAGGGGAATTCACTCACTTGGGTCTTGTTCTAGTTTTTTCTCAAAGGCTCCTTTCTCAGGTGTGGAGGTAAAGTTGGCAGCCCTCTGTCACTCTCTTGTCTTTTCCTCCTTTCATCATTCATTTCTTAGTTATCTTAGTTTTCTCTTCCATGACGTTCACCGTAACTCTGTCGCTTCATTAAAGCCACCTTTGACCGTCGCTGTTGAGGTGGGACTTAAAGCCATAAAGCAACACTGTTGGGAAGAGAACGGAGCCCAAAGTTACTTTAGGTGATTTTTGCTGTTGTAGTTGGAGACTGACTAGACAGAACTTTCTAAAGATAAGAAAATATCATTCAAATGAAACTTGAACTGATATTTTACCAAAAGAAAAAAAACACCCCTTGGTGTTGTTTTAAAGCAGCACAAAGGAACTTTTGTAATTTTTTAGCTGTTTGAGTCCAACATCTACTCCTGAATGTCTCCTGTCATTACTTTACTTTCTTTAGTTTCTTAATCGGCTCTTTCACAAAGCCACAAATAATAAATATGGGTATTCTTTTTGGAGTTTTTAATTTCCTTGAAAATGGCTCCTAGAAAAAGCTGATATCCAGCACATTACAACAATTTTATGGGAATTTGTTTGCTCTAAAAGCATGAAAAGAACTTTTATTCTTACCATCAGTTATTAATGAGCAAAAAACACAGAAGTAAATCTGAGCCTGATAAAGAAGAGGTTCAGTATTTAATTCCCTTTTATGGCTGCATCTGTATTGTGTTTGCTAAATATTAATTATTTGTTAAATTATACAAATAATAAATAATATGGAAGCTTTAGCAACTCATAGTTTGACGGAAGTAGATGAACATATGTCACACATTAAGAAGCGTCCCGCTGCTTTGTAGACTAAACAAACGGATTATTCTGCGTTCAGCTGTGCAACATGTGAAGAATTACTGTTGTGGATATGATATTGTCGCTGTCCGTGACCTAAATCTGAGTCTGCACAAAGCTTTCATCTTCTTTGAGGACAGCTTTTTGTAGTGAAACATCAAAGAAAGAGAACATGTATTGTTTTGCTCCTTTTATTCATGTTGTTTTTGAGCCAGTCCCCTTTAAGTTGAGTTTTGATGTTGCTAACTCTATTTCATCTTGTAGTTCCCGCTCCTCCTTTTAAACATAGCGGGCGGCTTGTCAGATCTACTTGTTCTGATTTTTTAAAGTTGACCCCGGAGACAGAATACCCTAGTGTGTTTTAAATGTTCTCTCTCCATAGCAAGCATGCAGCTAGCCAAACATAGACTGTAATGTGCAAAGCTATTTTTTAAAACAAAAATAAAAAGGCAAAACCTTGGTACTTGGGTTTCTTTCAGCACCAACACAGACAAACATAAATGGCGTCTCGACAGCGTAACTTAAGTGATTTTTGTCTGGACGTCATCTAACATGCTGATTCAAGCCTTCAAGCATCTGTAGGATGTTGCATTTTTAAATTGGTGTTAAATTGGTTTGTTCGGACCAGCGACAAGGTTTAAATGTCCAGGAACTAGCAGGAAACCTGACAACGTAGCTGGTTGAGAAGGTAAAGCCTAACAGGCCCTTTGATGGTTATTATAATGCTGATATGACCCAGGATTATATGGAGCCCCGTTTGGGTCATAATTCAATGAATAAATGAGTCTATTATTATGAAATACAGGCGTTTATTATTATGAAATACGTGTTTATTATTATAAAATAATTCCAATTATTATGAATTATATGTGTATTATTGTGAAATATTTCCCATTATTATGAAAAAAAATTAATTATTATGAAATATTTTTTTTATTATTTAATCTTAGTTTATTGCATAATAGTTTATTTCAGAATAGCTTTTTTATCGAAGAATGAGCTTTACATAATGGCTTCGTTTTTCATAAGAATGAGCTTTTATATAATAATAATGACATTTTGCCAGTGGGCGGGACCAGTGGTTGACCCGCACGCTCATTGGCTGATCCTTCTCCATTCTACGCTCTGACAGCGTTAGCTGACAGCCCGTTAGCAGCGGGCCGTGGTGTCATCAAGGTGCGCTCCTAGTCCGATTGTAGCTATGGGAAACCTTGACCAGGTTAGCAGACAATATCAAAAATGATAATTTATCAGGCGATACTATTTTGACCCGATTTGACGATTCACTGTTCTGTTGCTTATGCCTGAATGAAAGAGCAGCCAATCACATAAATGGCTCCGCCCTCTCTGCTGTGATTGACACACAAATCATTCTTATGAAAAACAACACCATTATTATGTAAAACCATTATCATAATAATGGGAAATATTTCATAACAATAAACGCCTGCATTTCATAATAATAGACTCATTTATTCATTGAATTATAACCCAAATGGGGCTCCATAGGAATGACACCTAGTGTTTTATGACTTGGTGGTTTTCACTGCGGCCTAAACGGAGGGAGAATTCAGATATTATGTTAAATTAAGTTCTGATCCCGTGAACCACTGTCCCACATCTACCCCACAGCTAAGTAGAAACCACACCCCCCCAATGTGACACCTTAACGGAAATGTGGTCTTGGCAGGATCCTGTACAGCATCAGTTAATATTGCTGAAATTTTACGGCTATTGCTTCAATTAGAATAATTTGAATGCTGTTAAAATGCACTGTCAATATAATTGTAAGTTATCAAATGTCCGGCAGGAGAAGAATAAAGCTTCAGAGGGACATTTGTTAGAAAATGGAGACTGGAGAGTCCGTCAAGAGTAATTAAGCTTTGAATTTACACATTCTTCAGTCCTCCGGAGTGACAACAGTGAAATGGCGTCTCTAAATGGCTGGTACGACTCTTTTCTGTTGTTTGCTCTAAATTGGCGTAGTCAGAGCACCAAAAAAACAGAACAAGATGGCCTTTCATTAACGTTGCTGTTGTTACTGAAGCTATAAGACCGGGCCTTCATATAAAGAATAATCCTCTTTCAGCGTGTTAGAATATATATATATATACAGCAGAAAACAGTGGTACGTCTCTTTAAACTGAGGCAGACTCACTTCCTGATAGTAAGATGAATAAAGGAGTTTGACTGAATGAATAAGGAAGCTTGTCAGATGATTTAAATAGATGGAAATGTAAAGTGTTTCTAATAAGTTTTCTGTCTGTCTTGATAGTTGCAGCAGCGGAACCGCTGGTCCAAAACCAGAAGAAGCTCCCTGAAGACAAGGACTGGTCCTACTCAGGTCTGCAAGAAACATTTCAATATTGATATTGTTACCTGTTTAAATCAAAAGCAGCACTGCTTTAAGAGGATAAGTGGGCTGATGATCCAGATGTCTACTTGATTTCAGCTGTTTGGAGCGTCTTGCAGGGGTTTTTCCAGCTAACAATCTAAATTCATAGGCGTAGTTTGACTTTTGCGTGGGGGGGGGCAAAAATTGTTAAGCACTTTCAACAAACGGGTGCACTCTCACGCGAACCGGCGCGCATGCACACATATGTGCAAACTCACGCGCACATGATGGCACACAAGATACACTCACCACGAAACCATGAAGTCCAAGATTAGATGATGTTCAAAACCAGTAGTTGCAACAGGATACAGTAGATGTTATAAATGTTAATGTTAATGATGTTAAATGTATTAAGAAACAAAATAATATAACATGATTCATTTAACTGTCACAATATACTGCAGTTTATTTTGGATTAAAAAAAAACATTACGGTCAAAAACATTTATTTATTTTTGCCAGTTCGTTGACAATGCAATTACATATTTCAGCCACCAGGGGGAGCAATGCTCCCCCTGCCCCCCGCAAACTCCACCCATGTCTAAATTGTATCTAACATGCAAAATATGTCTTGCAAGAACTGTTTTTTTTAAATTATGTTGTCGTAAAGTCTAATGCACTTTGCATGATCAAAAATAAGAAAAAATAAAGTAGCAATTAAAACATGTAACAACATAAGACAAGAGTAGAGCAACAGGGTGCTGTGTACTTTCACGCTTTCAGAGAAATATCAAACTCTAAAGCCCCAAAGACTGAGATCCAAACATCTGCTTTCAACTTTGTTGATGGTGCCTTCAGCGCTCCCGCCATGAAGTCGAAAAAAACGCTCTTTACAGAGTCACGAGATCTCGCGAAGTCACGCGAGACTACGAGGCTTTAAACTGCAGGCTGCATTACACACGGTAGAAAAGACATTAAATGATCGACTTGGGGATTTTATGGATCGATATCGGATCATTCAAAGGAGAATCGATTTTTTATTTTTTAACCCAGCCCTAGTAGTACAGATATCTCATGATTTAGAGGTATTATCTGTTAGCATCTACAGGAAAAACTTGGTCTATCTCAGACCATCTGGTTACCTGACTTCAGCTAACTCAGCACGGAGCTCCTGCCGAGATAATCTACGATCAGACAGAAACAAAGAGTTGGTCGCAGACAGGCGGTAATGGTCCCAGAAGGAAGGATTAGAACCTTACTGGGTACCAGGAGAGGAGACGTGCCTCATCAGCTCATCACTGGGCTAAACTGCAAGGCTATTAGACTTATTAACTTGCACCTATAGGAGCCTGCAAGTGACAGCACGCCATGCTAATCCTACAAACTAAGATGTATTGAACTGTTCTAAAAAGGTCTGACCCGGTCAAGCCGGAGCTGAAACTCCTTCAGCTTCACTATCAAATTAGTCCACTAATCCAGACGTGTGGTCACACCGAGCGGTGAGGACGTGAACATGAATGGTGCTTTCAAACCAAATACAAACTGAATCCTTAAAGGACTGAATCAAGGAAATGACACTTTCTTTTCATCAGGGGTGTAAATTCCAAGTTATTTTGCCATCCTGGGGGTCATTTTTTAAATTGCGTGTAAATCCTGTTTAATATTTTCGGGGGTGGGGTACCCTTCACGAACGTGACGTGAATTCTCCATTGCGATTGGTTGATTGAGAGCAGGGCATGCGCACTGAGCCCGTTGACAATCCAGCCGCCATCACGGCCAAATCAACGGTCAAAGTAGCCGGAAGCACATACAGTCATGGAAAAAATTATTAGACCACCATTTTTTCTTCACTTTCTTGTTCATTTTAATACCTGGTACCACTAAACGTCATCATGTGACTAAAACAGACAGAAAAGAAAACACTGAATGCATAAAAGCAGTGTTTTTGGCAGTACAGCGCCATAGCTATTGATGTAAAAACTTAAGTGATTTAGGTTATAATCAAGAAAACCATGGAAAATGGTAAGATATCAGCTCTTAAATAAAACTCTTATGAGCAATCTTTGTGGTTATCGTTATGTTTGTCCAAACAAATGTACCTTTAGTTGTACCAGGCATTAAAATGAACAAGAAACTGAAGAAAACAAGGGTGGTCTAATAATTTTTTCCATGACTGTATTTTCTGATATTACTTCTCCCTTTCTTGTTTGGATGGATGATTATTAGCTTTACATTCACAGGAGAGATGTTTATTCCTTATTGTACTTGTTTTTTGTTAGACAACGCGGTTGAAATATACAGCGCTTCTCACCACTAAACCCCCCCCCCAAAAAAAAAAAAAAAAAAAAATAGAAAACTCCTCTGATCTACAAGATCCACGTAGGTCTCCGTTTTTGACCTCAAAACAGCAAATTTCGCCAAAAGATGAGGGATTTTCATGCCTGAAGTATTAGTTATTCAGTGTTTAGAGCTTTTTGTGATTAAAAAAAGAGTTACAGGCCTCAAAAAGACATGTTGAATTTAACATGCTATTTTCTATAACTGCTTACTAAAGTTTTGGATCCATGTATCTTGTTGTCAGTGATGTTTTACTGTTGAAGTTCACCAGTGACTGAATCACTAGTCATTCTGAATTTTTTTGCCTTTAATAGGCAACTTAATTGTTTCATAACAACTACTTTTATTTTTGATATCTAACCTCAGCCTTATGCTCAGTGTATTCTCACATTAGCAGGAATAATTAAACTTTGTGCCACTTTGACCTTGCAGACTTTGACCTTTTCCCATTATTTTCATGACTCAAATCCCTATTCCTCTTAAAAAGATTTTATCCAAAATTTACAAATTGTCATTCAGTAACAGTTCACTCCAATACCGACCTCTGGAGTCAGATTTGTAAAAGCATATTCCTTTCAACCACCAATGCAAGTTTCCAACTCACATGGTTAGCCTGGTTGCAATTCTGGGCCTGGCTGGTGGGGTGGTGGTGGGGGGGGGGGGTGTGGGAGTAAGTGGTCTTGTAGCCATTGGTGTTGCTCATCTTGTTCTGCCTCATAGAGGGCAGCGCAATGCAGTCTTTTTTTTTTTTTTTTTACTTTGCATTATTGTTCCTGAGCTGAATTTCCTTGCTATTTGTAGCATTATGCAACATACAAATCTAAAACTGCTGCGTTCATAGCGGAGGGACAGGCTTAAACTTGGAAAGTTCGCCTTAAAGTCACATCGTTTGACGGTATCTTTATATGTGGTAAACTAAATAGCAAAGCAGTTTTCTTTGGTTTTTGAAAGGACATACAAAGTATTTTGAAAATGTTGTTTTTCTGAGCACATAAAGTCTATTCTGTGCAGGAAAAAGTATAATTTGCTCTCTCACGCTCAACTCCACAACTGGGACACTCGCCCCACCACATGTAGAGCCGTGCACATTTTATTTTTCAGACGTCCTTTAATGACCTGAACTGTCATGAACTGTTGCTAGCTTATGAAAAGGAATCGAGTGGATTAAATTGAGCGTGTCTAAATCGTCAGTGACCATTGGTTTTACTGTATTTCTTTTCTCCAACGTGCAAATTATAGCGCTGTCGAGCAATATAAATCTTTAATTGCAATTAATCCCATGACTGTGTTTGAGCTAATCATAATTAACCCTTAAAAAGTCTATAAACAGGGGCAGTTTTAGACCAATTTCACGTTAAACCCGTGGCAAAAATCTTATTTGACTTTTTATTTTCATAAAACTTGTTGAACCATTGCAGTCATAAACGTTACAGTTATTATGAAAAACATGTTTAATTGTCACATTATTACTGAAATTAATGCTGATTAAGAGACCGTGTACCGTATTATGTATTATCGTAATCTTTTTGCACCGCTTCATATTGTTCGCGCTTTTTTTTTTTCCAGTGGTGCAGCGCACTTAACGGTCCGACTAGAATGTTAAGCCACGCACTTTAGTTCCACCTTCGACGTCGGCGACTCGGCGCTACTGTATAATCCTACGTTCGGAAGGGGGCCACATGGGGGGGTCCGGAATCAGTGCTACAGGGGCACTGGCCCCTGTTGGGCCATTCTCCCATTCAGAAAACCGCCACAAATTTCATAATAAATAGTTTCATGAAAGAGGAAATGCTGTCAGTGCAGTTCATGCATCATCTGCAAACTCAGAATACAGTCATTAAGAAACATAACACACCAAAAAGAATCACATCAGTGTAACAAAGCTTGAATTTCATTACATCAGCTAATGAATTGCTTTTCATGGGTATGACATCCATAAATCCACGTTCATATTCTTTTCATATCTGTGAAAAACCTGGTCATGGGTTGTAAATGAAGGCAGTGACTCAGCCCTGATATGCGATATCGCTCTGAATCCAGCACAGCGTTGCCTTTTCAATTTGTTTCCCCTCTTATTTGTCAAGATGCATGAATTTGAAAAGATGTGCATGTATTTTCACCACTTCAGACTGTTTACAGTCCATTTCCAGCAGCTCGGCCGCGCGTTTGTCAAATTATAATGGATTAGATTTTTTTCTTCGATACGCTGACATGAATAATAAAAACCCGTCTGCAGCGGGACGTGAACATGTGGTTCAAGCTCATCGTCAAAACTAAGAGCAGCTCAGTGGCAGCTCCTTTAGATTCACTGTAACTGTAGCCGCCGCCGCCGCCGCCGCTGCTTCTGTGTGCGCGTCCGTGCACGTGTGAATAGAGGGTGTGAATGTGTGCATGCATGCGTGCACGTGTACACAATCTTGTTTTTGTGTCCAGCTCTGTTTCTTGCCCTCCGCTGTGCACTGAGCTGTGAGTAAAAGCATTAACATGTGAAAGAAGCGAACTTCATTGTGAGGCACTGAGCACAGCGTTTTAGTTGGGTCACAAGTGGGGGGGGTGGGGGGGGGGGGGGGGGGGGGGCTGACAAGAAAAGATAGACGGGCAGCAGGCTGAGAGAGTACGTGTTGGATGGGTGGAGGAACTTTAAAATTAGTCGACGAGATCCCAGTCCCCCTTTCCAAAGAGCTAACCCCAAATAAACCACAGCTGTTTGGTTGGATTCTCCACAGCAGGTTTGCAGACAATGTTGTACGTGCGCTGATGTGTGCGCGTGTGTGTCCAGCTGTGTTGTGGAAACAAACTTTTGTTTTTCTGGTAAGACTTCATCAATGAGAACATTCAGTAAAACCATTTTGGAGTAAGATGATGACATCCGTCTACTTAACCGGAAAGTTGAGTGGCAAGAAAGAGTCAGATCCTGGGAAATAACGGTTTTTCCGCATCAATTTGTGATAAAAATGTAATTTAATCTTCATCTGAAAAAGACAAATTGCAGTAGATGAACACAATATGCTTAAAATGATTAACACAAAAACAAGAATGTGACCCAGTTTGAAGCAACCAGCACATGTTCAGAGTTCTGGATGGAAACGTACGTCTGGATTAGACTTGTACAACGTTCAGGGGAATTTTTGACCATTTCTCAGCCATATTTATAGGATGCGTCACATGAATGGATCTCTTGAGGTCATTCAGGGGGATTTTTATGGGGTTACGGGCCGGAGTCTGACTGGGCCTATAGTCTGACCCGGCTGGGAGTCCGGCTTTTGGACTTGCTTTGGACTGGCTCTTGGCTGCTGATAACGGTGTGGATCGAGGGTGGCCGACCCTGATCCTCAAGAGCCCCAACCCTGGTCCTCAAGAGCGCCAAGACCAGAGTTGGCGCTCTTGGGGACCAGAGTTGGCATTCGTGGGGACCAGGGTTGGGGCTCTTAAGGATCAGGGTTGGCGCTCTTGAGGACCAGGGTTGGCGCTCTTGAGGACCAGGGTTGGCGCTCTTGAGGACCAGAGTTGGCGCTCTTGAGGACCAGAGTCGGCGCTCTTGGGGACCAGAGTTGGCATTCGTGGGGACCAGGGTTGGGGCTCTTAAGGATCAGGGTTGGCGCTCTTGAGGACCAGGGTTGGCGCTCTTGAGGATCAGGGTTGGCGCTCTTGGGGACCAGAGTTGGCACTCTTGGGGACCAGAGTCGGCGCTCTTGGGGACCAGAGTCGGCCCTCTTGGGGACCAGGGTCGGCGCTCTTGAGGACCAGGGTCGACTAAATCTAAAAGTTCCATCATGTCACACAGTCATTTGATGGATGGTTAGAAATACTGATCGCTGAAGCTGAAATGTAGGCGACAGTAAATATTTTCTTTTCCAAGCATCACAGACTTTGGAAATGATTCTGTTTTTGTGAAAAGTAGCTTAAATTACTGCGTGTTAATATATACTGACGGCAGACCTATTTGGACGGATATCAGCAGTGCCTGAACAGACATTCGTACTGTAAGCCAGCATGCTGCTTCAAGGACCCGTTTGGAGGGAAACGGTGATTGTGCCAGCTTGTGTGGCAGATGTTTGAATCTCAAGGCTTATCTATCACAGTTTCCAAATGGCTTTAGAATATTATGTGACGGAATTTTTCAACTGTGTCAAAACCGTCACGAACATTTTATCAACTGACTCGTAGACTGTGCAGACCACAGAGGAAACCGTAGTATTTATAACGGTTTAATATTTTCAGAGGAAAAGGAGGAACGTTTTCAGGAACGGCTGGTTTCTCCTGTAGATGTCTGGATACTCCGTGTAGTGAATGTAACCCAAACACTGGCGAGGGCCGCTCCCTGTATGAATAATGAGAATTTTATTGAGAATTTTAATCAGATCTGGAGAGATGAAGCCATCGCCCAGCCTCCCTTCCTTCCCGCCGTTATCACTGGAGCCTGAATGATTGTGCTGCAGGAGGCTGTTCTGCAACAGAAACCACAGTTTAGGCTCCTCTGTGATAAGATTCTGAATGTGACCATATAAATCATGTGGCGTCGGACCCGGTCCACATGTCTTTTCATTCAGATCGTTTAAAAAATATAAAGGGAAAACACCATCCAAGAGCGTGAGGACAGCGCAGAGTCATTTATATTTAAAATTCGCAGGTGTGTGCGGTTGTGACAAAAGACGAGGGGAGCGCCGACGCTTGCATGTCCTCCGGCTACGAATTAGTTGGATGGAAGAAGAAACGGCCAGAGAGGATAGTTAGGACACAGATACTCATGGACAGAAAAGATGTACACACCCAAAAACAAGGGAAATCTGTGTTTGGTAGATTATTTCATTGTTGTAACAATGCTTCTTTGCAGTGTGATTCTTATCATTGTTTATTTCCATTTTAAAGTGTGTCTCATTTGTGAGGAACATGCATCCATGTGATGAGCAGCAGAGCTGCCCCCATGAAAGATTTGCCAAATCTTCTCTGCTAATGCCAAACAGCTGTTTTTTTTTGGGCAGTTGACTCTTGCTTGGTGGATTGGATGATCGACGTCTGGAGAAACAAGACGTGCTGGAAATGTAACTATCATTTAACAAACCTCAGTAGCATGTGGAGGAACCGTACACAGCTACAACAGCCTGGCTCCTCCTCCTCCTCCTCATGCTGGTCATAATACACTGCTGTGGGATGACATCCCATCATCCCCTTCTGCAACCAAAATTTGCTGCAGTCAGCCCACGAACACTGCCAAGTGCTGACAGGATGAACAAACTTTCTTCTTGGGCCTGCTTCCCTTGATCGCTAACACCACCCATCATATCAGCTTGAAGGTTCACTCCAAATAAAGCCACAAATTGGTTTTGCAGAACACAGTCTTGAAGGTGCCTGACTGTCAGTGCCAGAAGCTCAAAACTACAGTCGGTAACAACTTAAAAAAAAACAGCGATTTGTCATCGGCAGACAAGATTTGGCAAAGCTTTCATGGGTGTAGCACACATACTCACCACCTCTGCTGCTCATCCAAGATGTGCATGTTCCTGACAAATACTGTTCAAAAAAGGAAATAAAGATATCTAGTCATGGAAAAAATTATTGTTTTCTTCAGTTTCTTGTTCGTTTTAATGACTGGTACAACTAAAGGTACATTTGTTTGGACAAACATAACGATAACCACAAAGATTGCTTATAAGAGTTTTATTTAAGAGCTGATATCTTACCATTTTCCATGGTTTTCTTTTCTTGATTATAACCTAAATCACTTAAGTTTTTACATCAATAGCTATGGCGTTGTACTGCCAAAAACACTGCTTTTATGCATTCAGTGTTTTCTTTTTTTCTGTCTGTTTTAGTCACATGATGACGTTTAGTGGTACCAGGTATTAAAATGAACAAGAAAGTGAAGAAAAATGGTCTAATAATTTTTTCCATGACTGTATATATATATATATGTATGTATATTCGAGTTCCTGTTGCATTTGTACGATAGAGAAAGCTTGTGGGTTATTAGACCTTAAAATCACACGCACACTCCCAAGTGCACAAACACGGAGAGCAGATGGGCCCCTGAGGGCTGTCTTCCAGGTAGAGGCATCCCAGGAACCCCCTGGGGATAGAGTAGAGCGCTATGATGATGAAGGAATCTTTCATGCACTAAACTATGAAGGGTTTCATTTTCACAAAAGTAAACACATTTTAAAGTTTCCCAGTGTCGGTGGACAACACATTTCTTTTATAACAGGACATGAAATGCTCCTTTTCCACCCAAACCAGTTCCAGTGCTGGTTGAGAACCAGACAGACCCGACACAGGATCTAAAAACTATAACTACAGTAGCATCAGCTCGTGTCCTGATCAGAGCAAAGAAGCAACAACGTCATGTAACGTCAACAACATGTAAGAAAATAAAATCAGTAGCTTAGACGCTGATGAAACAGGCGCAGCTTAATGTTCTGTAGCGATACACTAATCTTGCAATACGATACAATACACGATACGATATATATTGATATTCATCTTACAATACATTTACATCATTTTCTGAAAGATTTTAAAGGGACAAAGTGATTTTGGTGACATCTTGTGAGTGTTCCAATGACTTTGTTTGAATTAATTGAACTGAAAGCATCAATTACACATTATATGGCTGACAGGCAGCTTGTAAATGCTGGACAAAATGAATAAAAGATTTGTTGAGAAAAAATAGTTTCATTTATTTAAAAACAGTGCAAATTGTTGCTTGCAAGCTTTTAAAGGTGGGACACGGGGGTTTTGGAAGAAGCTTAGAATATCGATACCCGCAGCTAAAAAATAGATACTCGATAAAATATCTATATATATCGCAGAATTGATAAAAACCGTTCAGCTCTAATCAGCAGTCAGCATTTGTGAATAGTTTGCTGCAGATAGTGGCATTCACTATTGTTTTCAAATTAACAGCATTTGGAACCGAGTTTATAAAAATTGAGTATTTTCTTGTCATCTGCCGTCTCACAGATACTTAAACTCTAAACGGCATTAATCAGTTAGCAGTGATCATAAATGCTGATCGTGTCTGGAAAAAACTGTTGATTTTTTTTTATGTTTGTGAACGGTCTGCTGAAGTAGTGAATAAAAAGTACAAGAACCCCTTTTGAGTTAATAGGTCTTCTGCATTAATTGGCCATAAAATGTGAAATTTAGTTCACAATAACAGACAAACACAATGTGCCTCAGATGAAACAGTTCTCAGTTCAGTATGGAAAAGCAAATGAACACATGAACTAATTACTTAAACAAAAGCTAATTGAAACCAACCATCTGCATATCTGGAGCCCAGATAATGAAATTAGTTTGGAAGTGTATTTTAGACCTACTTTGATTGACAGATGACACTCAGATACATGTTGGTGTTCAGAAGAAACATCTGCTAATGTGAAACACAAGATCTCTCATAACATGTGCTGAAGAGTATTTTATCTGCATCGGGCTGAAAGGGAATACAAATTCGTTTTAAGGTTGATTTAATTGTCAAGGCATCCACCCGCTGTGTAAATACAGTTTAGTATTCTGTCTAATTTTCCTAGAAGTGGGCGTTTGACCAAGATGACTACAGAAAAGCATCACATAGAAGCATCACTGCAATAAGGAAAAACTCAGAGGCACAAGCTAAAGGCTCAGAGACGTAACTGGACCTGACAAACGTCTAAGAAGTGTAATTTATTATACAAGCAGGGTATCCGTGGCAGTAAAGCAATGAGGAAGCTCGCCAAGAAAACATTGCTGCGCTCTTGAATTATATCAAAGAGGAGCCTCGGCATCTGCAACCCTATTAGGAAGATGTTTTGAGGACCGATGACACAGAAATACTGTTGAGGAAGAACACTCCCAACATGAACATATGCCATATGTGAAGCATGGTGAGAGCATGAGTTGGGCTTGATTTCTGCTCCAGGGCCTGGACCGGACCATTTACCATCATCGAGGGGAAAATGAATTAGCAGGACCAAAATGTCCTGAAGGATTACGTCAGGGAGGCGGAAGCTTAGAAGTTGGGTGTTTCAGCAGGACAACGACCCCAAGTATCAACCCACTACAGAAGCCATTCCCAAACTTCAGAACACCAAGGCCCCAGATTTGAAATGAAATTGAAAAAAATCTCCGTGGCCCACCGAAACCTTTAATCACAACTGTGATCAACATACAGGACTAGAAGCGATGTTCTGATATTAATGTGAGGGGTCAACAAATAAGGTGTCACTTCTTCGTTAATATTTTACAGTAATTAAAAACATATTTAAAAAAGATAGAGGATTTAAAATATATTTGTTTAATTTGAATGACCTCTCACAGCCCACCTGCAGTACCGCGACGGCCCACCGCTCTTGAGGACCAGAGCGCCAACTCTGGTCCTCCGTCACGTCATTTTATGTGGCCCTCGAGGGCTTGGGCAATATTGGCTTTAATTTTAAACCAATATTTTAAGACTTAAAATAATCTTACACCACTTTAAAGCATATATTATTGACAATAAACTACATCTCCCATCATGCATTTCGTCATTTCCCACAACGATAACGGTAGCTATGAGCAAGATGATTTTTCAGAACTGATGGACTTAAGAAAAACCTTTACAAACTAACCCCGACATGTCCAAGAAAAGAAAAATTGATGCGCAAGGAATGCAGTTTCATGAACGATGGGAAAACAATTACAAGTTTGTATCTCAAGGTGAAATAACAGTATGTCTTTTGTGTTATGAGGCGGGTGTGATTCGTGAAAGAGTTTAATCTACGTCGGCATTTTGACAGCAAACACAGAGTTTAGTACGCTAAATTTAGCCTCCAAGAAAAACAAAGAACCACTTCCACCTCTGAAACCAAGGTAACAGATACTGTCAGTGATGTTTACCACAAACCCTTAGTTTAATATGATAATGACTTAAATATTTGAAACTTGAATACATAATAAATACAGAAACCTTCATTTAACACATATAATAAGGTGTAATTTAATTTATTTAAATTTTTATTGAATTTTGTTACATAAATGCTTGGAGGGCAACCATGATGCCCTCAGTGAAAATGAGTCTGACACCCCCGATGCTTGTATCCAGATGGAGGAATGCACTCAAGCTTCCGTGTGAAAGAAGACCTTGTAGTTGAAGTGCTCGGTCAATAGAGGGGAGTTGTAATGAAAGACAGTGTCGACAGGAAGTTTAAGTGCAACAGAATAAGGGGAATTTCAGGAATGTTGGTATACTGTCCTTTCATGAACTCTCCGTCCCCAACAACAGTGGAGGACTCTGGCGAAATGTTAACGAGGCCAATGATTACCGGTACGTTGTAACGTCACCTCACGTGCCGAGGCCGACCGTGAACAAGCAGCAAAGAAAACGATTACAGATAAATAAGAACGTCTAACGTCGCACCGGGAGGCGTTTATTAGGAGAAATGAGTGAAATCTCACCAAAAGCATAAAATCATCACAGGGAATTAGTGAGCAGATTCATGAAGAAAGAACAACAGCTGGATGACATAATTGGTTCGTCATAAAACTCATAACAATGCTAATCACCCATGATTACCTGTCATTACTCTGTAATCCCGCAGCAACGGTTTCCAGCAGTCGTTTGAAAGTCACATGGGCCGTTGCTTGGTTTAATTGCGTAGATCTGTTTGAGGGCCTTGACTTAATCTGGTTCACATCCTTGAGAGGAAGCATCAGTGTGTTTTTGGTGTTTTTGCTTTTTAATTAAAGTTTGAGCGTCCTGTGAGAATTCAGAGGCTCTTCCGAAGGCGTTTCCCGGTACGAGAAGACGGCGCAGCGTCCTTGATTCTGTTGAAGCTTTTCCTCTCTGATCTCTGGCGTCTCGTTTTCTCTGCACCACCCACCACGTCCTCCGCTGTTCTTTCAGTCGCAGAAGCCTTTTGGGTGGCTTCTCTTCTGCTCCAGTTGCTGCTCGGTCTGTGTGGCTGCTCCTGAAGCATTCTGGGAGACTGGAAGTAATCATGCAGAGGTGTATACGTGTGCTCCTTCAGTCACAAACACACACTTTTCTGCTCCTTTATTTTTCTTTCCTTGATTGTTGCTTTAATTTGCAGCGAGGCAGGGTTAATGAGTTTGTTTGCTGTTATTTTTTTCCACCCTGGGGGCTTTACAACATTCATAAAAAGGAACTTTGTAAATTGTGATGAGTTCAGTCTTTGAGTTATGGCGGTGGTTCTTCCCGGTCACCGCTGTTCACTCGAATCAGTCTTTTGACGGTGTGGGAGACCAATGAGTGCGCCGTTAAAAAATGATTTGATGCCACTGCAGCTTTAAATGTCGAAAGGAGCCTCGACTTTGGGCTTCCTGTAATGTTATCTGTAAATCAAAGCGAAGGTGGACATTATTACCAATCAGGAGCTGGACAACCCACTCGCTGGTCTCCATTCCCAAACCGTCAACAGTATAATTGATTCAAATGAGCAGAAATCAACTTCAAGTGCAAAATTACCCCATTACTACCGCTGCACGGGTTCTGGAGCTTCAGGTGAAGATTACAAAGAAATACTGGAAGTTTCAGTTAGGGATGTCCGATAATATCGGCCCACTGATATTATCGGCCCGATATTGGCATAAAAATGTAATATCAGTAAATATCGTTATTGTTTTTTTTGCTTATAATGAAAACCGATAATAATAATGCCCGGATTTCGCCGAATAAATGCTGCATATAGGCCTA
This sequence comes from Hirundichthys speculiger, assembly GCA_018398805.1. Lineage (NCBI taxonomy): Eukaryota > Metazoa > Chordata > Actinopteri > Beloniformes > Exocoetidae > Hirundichthys > Hirundichthys speculiger. The sequence goes on along the minus strand of JAGFBZ010000303.1, from coordinate 87,362 downwards.
TGGGCTGTTGTTTGAGACAATTAAAAAATAAATAAATAAATATGGCACTGTTTCCATAACTTAAGTTGAACTAATTTTCTTATTTTGCACAGACAATGTTTACTTTTGGAAAGCCTTGTTGCCTTTGAAAATGCATCCAGTGGGGCGTCACAATAAAATTAGGCATGTGTTAATTCCACGACAGGAGATATGTGATGTTACCTAAAATTAGTTTTGAGGAAAAATAGCCCGCATATATTGGTATCGGTAGATATCGGAATCGGAAATTGAGAGTTGGACAGTATCGGCATATCGGATATCGGTAAAAAAGCCACTATCGGACATCCCTAGTTTCAATGTGAGGGATCTTGCTGCAGTACTATAAGCATATTATTATAATACTTGTGTGACATATGAAGCGAACCTGCATTACGTCACCCTGCACTGTCAATATTGGTAAACAAACATCTTAAAATGCGTTTGTGGCCGTGTGGTTAAGGTAGCGGACTCTGGTTTGAAAGCCTTTTTGCTGGTCGAGGTGTGCCATGTCATGTCACGTAAAATGTACAATGTTTAATGTACATAAAGTGTCAAAACCCTTCCTAGGTTTTTCGGTTTAGGTTGATAGATTTCCAAAATACAGTAATAACCATGGATGAATGATGAATTTGTAGCGTTTTGAGCAATAATTTACTGAGTAAATGCACTACAGCTGCCTGCATCTCTGGCCCATCCATTAACAAACTGCTGTAGGTGTCCAGACCCTTGTAACATTGCAGTTAATCTTTCGTGTACACCTACACCTAAAGACTAGGTAGTTGATAATGTCCATATACAGTCATGGAAAAAATTATTAGACCAACCCTTGTTTTCTTCAGTTTCTTGTTCATTTTAATGCCTGGTACAACTAAAGGTACATTTGTTTGGACAAACATAACAATAACCACAAAGATTGCTCATAAGAGTTTTATTTAAGAGCTGATATCTTACCATTTTCCATGGTTTTCTTGATTATAACCTAAATCACTTAAGTTTTTACATCAATAGCTATGGCGTTGTACTGCCAAAAACACTGCTTTTATGCATTCAGTGTTTTCTTTTCTGTCTGTTTTAGTCACATGATGACGTTTAGTGGTACCAGGTATTAAAATGAACAAGAAACTGAAGAAAAAATGGTGGTCTAATAATTTTTTCCATGACTGTATATTTTGTTTGGAAACAGACTGAAGTCTCTCGGCCATGACACTATTTCGTAGGATCCTGACCCTTAATGATACCAGTCTTCACGTCACATCTTTCTCTTTCCAATTTGTCAAGTCCTTCTCTATATAGTTACACTATATCTTCCATTCTAAATTCACTCAATTGACCTTTATTTGGCTTTTTTCTGTAATGATAACTTAGGCTTGTTTCAAGTACGCCATTGTTTCTGCTGTGCTTGATTTGTGCACTTGTCTACCGAGAAGGCGCTGGTCTAAAAGCGTACCTGACAGTCATTTGGGTACGCTCTATAATAATAGGATATTATGGGCTCGATTCTTCATTAGAGTTATGCACGGCCAGTTGCGCGCATTTCGAGCTGCGGATATTCTGCGGTTGGCTTAAGTCTCCCCTCTACACCCCTTCACTCCAGATACGTAGGTGGAGCGACCTCAAAATGTAGGTGCTACCTGTCGATTTGACCTCAACGCTCATTTTCCCACTGACTTGAGCGCCCTTTCACTTACCCACCTCTGAGGCTGTAACAAGTCCAGCGCCGTCTGAAGGTTAAACATTATATTCCACATGCAGTTACAATTTACGCCACATGTAGCCCCACAGAGAGGCCCAGAGAAGCGTCCCCTCTTGTCCCTTTCACTCGAGGGAGGTCAGTTGGATACCCAGGGCCTCGTGGCAGACGGCCTCAAAAAGATCTCAGAGGTTGAGGTTCCAAGGGAGCCAGGCCCAGACCAGGAGTTTCTGGACTTAGGCCCCCTTTGCTGGGCCTCCAGATTTAACCCTCCCTGACATCAAGGGCCCAATCTTCCACCAGGTCTCCTAAAGCCGCTATCAAGGGATAGCGGGTACCGGGAGGGGCATTCCCCCGCAAAGAACGCAATCTTCCACCTTCCTAAACCCGCTATCCCACCTCCCCCTATATGGGCGCGCTCTTGTACGCGCCAACAAACTCGGTATCTTGTCAAATCAAATCAAATCAAATCAAACTTTTTGTATTTAGCACTTTTCATACATTAAAAATGCAACACAAAGTGCATCACAATGAACATAAATAAAAAAAATATAAACAGGATCACAACAGAGAATAAAAACCCATCCCTCTCTCGCGATCTGTTGTGATCGCGGGTTGCGGATAGCGGTTGGTCTGACCACCCGCAACCCACGATTGCAAGATACCGAGTTTGCGGAAAGGGCAAAAGACCCATTGCCACACCTACAATGTGAGTAAGGGAGTCGGCATAAATGGTAGTGGCTTTAGGAAGCGGAAGATTGTATTAGCGGTTAGCGGAGGTTCCTAAACCCGCAATTTGGGGGTAGCGGCTAGCGGGAAGTGTACGATCGGGGCCCAAGTCTGTTGAGGGTGGTGGGTAGCTGGGCCTGACTGAGAGTGTCCTCGGCATGACGGTCGCTGGGAAACTGTAAATGTCCCTTCTGCAGGTTCATCTACAGAAACCTCGTTACAACTTTTACTTTCTCTAGATACTTATCAAAGTCGATAGTCTTGCACAATCTAATTGATAATGAGTGTAGTTTGCTGCTTTTTTTTATTTGGTTGTTTGCAAAAAGGAAAAAAGAAATAAATAGAAACAAAAAGAAAAACAAAAAGCATAAGCGGATACCAAATTTAAAAATGTGGAACATCAAATATTCTAGTCCAGTGTGGTGGTGTTCATCTTAACTAGCATTTACTTGTTTTCACAGTAGTGGTCTTCATTTAAAATGAAAGGCAACAGGAATCTGGAGAAGACACAGTAAAGGGTTGCATGCTGGGAGTTGAACCGCTGAGCTACCCACCAGACTGATTTTCTTGATTTTGATAACTTGCTAATGAGCTTGTTTAAGTGCGTTCCCAACATTAATTGTGCAGTCTGGCCTCCACAGTCAGTCTGAAACATATCTGAACTGGACTCTGAAGGATACAAATACATCTCATACATGCATCTGTTGAAGTTTAACCTCAGAGGACAGATCCTACGGAGTACAGCTGTTTTGTTTTAGAGATGTGTGCTGTTTTACTCACACAGACAGTCTTCCAGTGCTGAATATCTGACTCTCTGGAGGCTTTTTTTTTTTTTGTTTCCATGTTCAAAGATCCAGATAGAGCCCTGAAGATCCCATGGAGGGGGATTTCTTGCTCTTTGATCAAACTGAAAGGTTCTTATTGTCAGACGAATGTGTGCGACAGTGCGTCATTATAGTGGATCCCCCTGAATGAGTGATGTGCTAGTCCGCGTGTGCGTGTCTGTTTAGCGCCTTCATCGTCATTCACAATATACTCATTTAGTAGCTTAGATCTTGTCAGCCTCCGACTGACTCCTTTGTGTCGGTCAGTGTGACACCAGTTCTACCGGACAAAAACCACTGAAGTCTCTTTTCAAACAAATCTACGATTCATATTTCTCAGGCGTCTGTTCTCGAAGAGCCGAAGGCCGCTGCAGCTAACAGAGATGCTAATCGAAACGCATGACACCAGCTACGACAGAGCTATTGCTCTTTGATATTTTACCTAAACTGAGCTCCTGCTCGGCTGTTTTAATCAAGTCGTGCTCTTTGTATTAAAATGTCTAAGCCATGCTTTAGCTAAAATACCACAGAAAAACAGTACAAAAGCGCTTTCATCCGTGTCTTTACAGCTCTGCAGGTCAACTTCTTCCACAGGAGTCCGCTTCTTTTGAAACTGGCGTTGCAACTTTACACCCCCCACTTAATCTTAACATCTCAAGTGATTTAATGTTATTATTTAGCGATATAAATGTATTTTTCGCTGCTTATTATGTCAAAATTGATGCGTTAATAAGTTCGTTGACGATATGTTCTTCACAGTTGACTTTAGCATGCATGTGCAGTGGTGTCGAGCTACAACGTAATCATAAATGTATGCAGCGTCTTTTAAAACTGAAAGCTGTTGAGATTACTGAGAAAAATAAGCATTTTGGTGCAAAGAGGGTGCAAGCGCTTCATCTACATTTTGTCAAAGCCCTGGGGGCGCCGTTATTGGGGCGGGTGCATCTGTTGGGAGAAATACAGTAGATTACCGCAGTGACGGTAAATGCTACTGTTGCTAAACATGATCGGCTCCAGCCGCCTCAAGATGCTGCAGTTTTCGAAATACATAAAGTAAAACAAAAGGAAGCTCATTTATATATATATATATGCAACGCCACCAAGCATTTAGTGATGTAATTACAGATTGACGTGCATAGTTGCTGACTGTATATGTAGAGGTTTTAATTACATCACAGGAGCGACAGCATCCGTTAACAGGGATTCCTGCAGACCTTCTGAATAGTTTTATAGACTCACGTTACAGGATTTTAGGACACGTCTGATTATACAACCTTTGAGTAACTGTTGAGTATCCCACATTATATAAAAGGTGTGATGAAATGGGATTAAACCAGAGGGATAAACTGCTGTGTGCTCATCCATGCGTGGCAACACTTTTTGCTTTAAATCCATTTCAGTCACAGGTAAAAGTGGGTCAAAATAAGAATAATAAAAAAAAAAAAAGGAGCATCAGGCTTTAATGCTTCGTCAGCTGCATGAAGTGACTCATCTGCTGGCTTCTTTCAGCTCGGAGAGATGTGTTCGGTCGCTGCAGGTTGACCACGAGAAAGTCATCAGTCTGTCAGTGTGAGTTATTTCACAGCCGACTGAAAGATTCGTGTTTTTGCTGTTTATAACAAACAATTGGTTGATTCACAGATTTGTGATATGGAAGGCAAAAACTTCCATTTTGGCTTTATATTATAATCAGGTAAACACTTTTATATTTTGTGTATTTTCTGTCGGGAAATGACTGATCAGAAACTAGAAAAAAAAAAACAATCTAAATAACTGAACTGTTAATCTACAGTTTAATGCAACAAAGCCAGCAGCTCTCTTTTCTCCTTTAATATTAAATACATTTCTGCTATTTCTGCCAGCAGTGAGGCAAACAGGAGCTGAAAGTCCCCCAAAAAGTTAAGATGTTACATTATTTAGTTGAATAATCCTGCCTGTTTTCTGAACAGCTGGCTCACTCAGCAGCACAGAACTTTTCTGCAGATGCTGACATCAGGTCTGTGTTTCCGCCACCCAAAGGGGCTTAAACGCAGGCAGGAAGAGTTGCGCGCGCATATATGCTGGGCAAGATAATGCGTTACTATCGTATTAACGCATTAATTTATTAACTCCAACATTTATTTTATTGTGCGTTAACGCATGTTGCTCACATGCTTTTGTATTGAAAAGTCTGTTACTGGCTGCTGCAGAAGCGGAAGATAATTGGCAGGTAAGAAGGAAAAGCTAAAACAGACATGGAGAACGGTAAAAATCCGTGAACTTTACAGTTCGGGTAGCAGCTCAGGTAGCAATATTAACAATTCTGTCTAAAAAAAAAAAAAAAAAATCTGGATAGTAACAAAACTTTCGCGTCATTCCTCCATGTTACATCAGATCTGCTCCATGTGTTAAAAAAAATAAATTATCATACAGAAACCCAAATTATCGTATTTTAGCCCAAACTATCGTACACTAAATCCAACCATGACGCAGCTGAGATTGCATGCGCTTTGACTGTGTTTGGTCTTTATTGTTTATTGATAGCAGTTGCCAGAGCCTTCTTCTTAGCATTAGCATTACGGCAGTTGGCCTCCCGCTTTTGGCGCACTATTGCCACCTTCCACTCATGCTCACATGTGACGCTACATGACAGCGTTGCCAGGTGGGAAATGTAGGATTATCGTACCAGAGACTCAAAATTACCGTATTTTGAGAGAAATTATTGTCATAACCAAAATAACAAGCCCAATGATGCGCTTTAGTCAAGTATAATCACTCTAGTGATAAATAGCGTCCCACAGGCGTTAGTACAGAATGGGTTAACGGCACCACATCAGCACAAACTCACAGTTGCGCTAGACTAATGTGTCCCCCAAAAACAAATTAGAGGTGGGAACTAAGAGCCAAATTATGAGGCCTGGAGGTGATTTTGGAGACTATTTTTTCCCCTTACTTTTTCTCTCCTGCTTAAATCTCGCTCGCTCGACTTCCTGATCTGGTCCTGACTGTGAGCGTCTCGTGGGGCGCAACTGACCATGCAACCTATCATGCTCGTTGTTCTGAGACAAACCCTCATATCTCACGCTCTGCAAATCATGATTGGCTGGAAACATGTCACATGGGAGCAGATGCCTTCAGGGTTCACAAAAAAAAACTAAACTAAACTAAACAAAACACACACTCTCCGGCAAACAGTTGCGGCAGTCAATAATTTGAAAAAGTCAAATTAGCGTACATTTGGCCTTTTTTTGGATTATTGATTGTACATCGTACAGAGGGCCAAATTATCGTACAAATACGATAATTATCGTACACCTAGCAACGCTGGTCGTGCTGTTCTCTTACTGGTTACTTCAGTGCGGCTCCATCTAGTGGCACAGATGTGTAAAGACAACAGAAAGTCCAGTCCTCAATTATAAAACTAATTCAGTTCTGTTCTGTGGCCCGTTTTTTAATTTTGTGTTTTTGATCCTAGTCTAAAATTGGAATATTAAAAAAACAGACTTTTTTTTGTTTGTTTTTTGTGTTAGATTAAAAAATGAAAAACGTAATAAAATATCACTTTTTAATTTTTGATTGACAATTGAAAATGAAAAGAATGAATGATACACAGATTGGTAAAGTTACTGAACTTTAACATGGACATTTTCATTTTAAAGTTCTCCCAGACGGAGGATTCAACAGAAACAAGGTTATTTGTAACAACTGACAAGTTGAACTCCCCGTTAAAAGTTTCTGCTGTTACCTCAGAAATTACCTGTTTTAATGTTCTGATTGTGCTGAGACACAATCATTTTGTTGGATTTTGTTTTGTAGACTTTTTTTTCATTTTTTTATAAAAACAATATGACATTGAAGCCCTGGCAGTCGCATAAGCTTTATTTTATTTTAAAATTTTAAAGATGAGATTTACACTAAATGTATTACTGACAAGTGCTTATGTTAAAAGTGTTTGAACAACAAATGTTATGGCACTTTAGTTTTACAGTAATGACACCTGTGCGACCTCTGTAGGGTCCAGGTATCGCCTCATGCTAACAGCAGTGACACCTGTGCAACCTCTGTAGGGTCCAGGTAGCGCCTCATGCTAACAGCAGTGACACCTGTGCAACCTCTGTAGGGTCCAGGTAGCGCCTCATGCTAACAGCAGTGACACCTGTGCAACCTCTGTAGGGTCCAGGTAGCGCCTCATGCTAACAGTAGTGACACCCGTGCAACCTCTGTAGGGTCCAGGTAGCGCCTCATGCTAACAGTAGTGACACCCGTGCAACCTCTGTAGGGTCCAGGTAGCGCCTCATGCTAACAGTAGTGACACCTGTGCAACCTCTGTAGGTCCAGGTAGCGCCTCATGCTAACAGTAGTGACACCTGTGCAACCTCTGTAGGGTCCAGGTATCGCCTCAGGCTAACAGTAGTGACACCTGTGCAACCTCTGTAGGGTCCAGGTAGCGCCTCATGCTAACAGTAGTGACACCTGTGCAACCTCTGTAGGGTCCAGGTATCGCCTCATGCTAACAGTAGTGACACCTGTGCAACCTCTGTAGGATCCAGGTAGTGCCTCATGCTAACGGTAGTGACACCTGTGCAACCTCTGTAGGGTCCAGGTATCGCCTCATGCTAACAGTAGTGACACCCGTGCAGCCTCTGTAGGGTCCAGGTAGCGCCTCATGCTAACAGTAGTGACACCCGTGCAGCCTCTGTAGGGTCCAGGTAGCGCCTCATGCTAACAGTAGTGACACCTGTGCAGCCTCTGTAGGGTCCAGGTAGCGCCTCATGCTAACAGTAGTGACACCTGTGCAACCTCTGTAGGGTCCAGGTAGCGCCTCATACTAACAGTAGTGACACCTGTGCAACCTCTGTAGGGTCCAGGTAGCGCCTCATGCTAACAGTAGTGACAGTGACCTCCACCTGTAAAACCATTCCTGTTTTGCTGGTCGTCTCGTTGTTGCCTCTCTAGTTCACCTGTTGTTAATTTCATTAACACCAAAGCAGCTGAAACTGATTAACAACCCCCTCTGCTACTTACCTGACCTAATCAATATCCCAGAAGTTTAATTGACTTGATGCTATATTCTGATTACAAAGTAGTGAGTAGTAGATATATATATATATATTATATATAGATATATATTATATATATATAGATATAGATATATATATATATGTATATATATATATATATATATATATATATATGTATATATATATATATATATGTATATATATATATATATAATATATATATATATATATATATATATATATATGTATAATATATATATATATATATATATATATATATATATATATATATATATATATTCCAAAGCAGTGACATCTGCACAGATGTGGTGTCTACACACACTACTTTCCTCCTGCTTCCACCTCTCTTCTAACCTTTTGTCTTCATCACCTCTCCTCTCCTCTCCTCTCCTTTCACCTCACGCTCTTTCTATTCTGCTACTCCTCTTTTTGTCCTGATGCACTCTCCTCCTTTCTTGTGCTGCGTCTCTAACCCTGAGAGGAAGCTGAAATAATTGGGGTGTTGAAGATAAGAAGAACAACTACAGCAGCGTGCGGCGCAAATGGCTTCTATGTTTACCGCCGGAGCGCTGGTGGACTGCTGCACCTGCACCACAAATAAAAGGGTTTTTTTTTTGTTTTGTTTTGTTTGTTTTTTTTTGTCTTTTCTGGTCCTCCAGAGTCGTTTACTATGAAAAAACAGGTTAGCGTGTCCTGGTGGCTCTCTTACTGTGGTGATTTACCTGAACTTGTGCTTCAGAGCAGTTCGTGTTCTGTATTGCAGATTCAGTTTGGGTTAAATTGTAAAATCGGATCCTTTTCATGTTCAAATCTCAGATCCAATCACGCTGAAGCAGCATTTAAATGTCATCAGGCAGAAGTTCTGCATGTTTATGTGTCACATTGGAACCGAATTCACTGAAATTCAATAATTCATCCTCCATCTCAAAAATCAATTAGTGCCCTGATTTAAATACAATTTTGATCTTTTATTTGACCAGAAGCGTTTGTTAGATTAACAACCCACTACTTAAACTATGTGGTAGGCATCACGTTTGGAGCCATGAAGGCAGAACAGGATACATTTAAAATGTTTTATGAGACTTATGAGACGGTGTCAGGAATCACTTCGAACGTGAGAGTTTTTGGTGACATCACCAAAAAGTGACGTCATTAATGACATCACTGGCGGTGCATCACCGGTTCTCCACCATACTTGCAACGGCTCAGACTCATTTTCAGGTTATGCAGCAAACAAACTGATTAGGAAGGAGATGGAGATGGATGAGCTCTGGTTCCTCTGACTGCTCTTTGTCTGATGAATGAATGAATCTAGTGATTTCAATGTCACAAAAATGGGTTGAAAAAATAGATTTTTGTTTTTTTTTTAATGAAAGAAAAAAGTACTTAAAGAGAAATGGAATAAAGAGTTTTGAAATGCATTAACCCTTTTATCCAGTAACCGCCGGGTTGGGCAGGTATAGAAAACAGATGGATGGATGAGGTTTTCAATTTCTGTAATTAATCATCTAAATATTATCCTCCCTGACTCTGTGGCATTGTGTTTATGGATTTAAAAAAAAAAAAGAAAAATATCAATTCATCAGGGGATTTTTTTTTCATATTCCTTTCTGCAACCTTCTAGCTACCTGTTGCCATGGTAGCATTATGTCAGAGGAGCTGCACTGTTTGTGATGCCGAGTGTGTGTATGTGTGTGTGTGTGTGTGTGTTTGTGTGTGTGTGTGTTTGTGTGTGTATGTTTGTGTGTGTTTATGTTTGTGTCATGATGTTAAAAGATTTAACCGCAGGAGTCACATGGGGCTTTTGACCACTGACACCCTCCTGATATTTCCGTCACGCTCGAACACCGACGTGCACGTTTGTGCACCACCAGCATATTTACACAGAATACAAGTCACAAAAGAAATGTGGAAGTAGAAGATGCATGACTTTGCACCACAAAGGGTGAATTTAGGTTCAGAAAACGCGTCTAACACCTTAAACGCTGCTTTGTCAGCATGTATTTGTTTTGTTTAATGTGAACAATAAACTAAAGTGTAAAAAGCTTCATGACTGCTTTTAATCCAGAGGACTTTAAATGCTCCACACTCACACGTGAACACACTGAAACGGCTTTGAGCCGGTTTTATCAATACTATATCAGTCCTGTAAGTGTAATTACTTTGACTGGAACTGATCATATTCCAGCTGTCATTCATAATTTGTACGTCCTTTAAAATGTTTTTTGGGTTTGTTTTTTTTTTTCCTTCATTGGATACTCACAAAAGTCCTAAAAGTCATCTTTTTTTATGTGAAAACAAAATTTTAATTTATTTATTTATTTTATTTGCCTTTATTTAACCAGGTCGGTCCCATTGAGACACAGGTCCAGATATCGCCTCATGCTAACAGTAGTGACACCTGTGCAACCTCTGTAGGGTCCAGGTATCGCCTCATGCTAACAGTAATGACACCTGTGCAACCTCTGTAGGGTCCAGGTAGTGCCTCATGCTAACAGTAGCGACACCTGTGCAACCTCTGTAGGGTCCAGGTAGCGCCTCATGCTAACAGTAGAGACACCTGTGCAACCTCTGTAGGGTCCAGGTATCGCCTCATGCTAACAGTAGTACAAAGGTCCAGTATCGCCTCTGCTAACAGTAGTGACACCTGTGCAACCTCTGTAGGGTCCAGGTATCGCCTCATGCTAACAGTAGAGACACCTGTGCAACCTCTGTAGGGTCCAGGTATCGCCTCATGCTAACAGTAGAGACACCTGTGCAACCTCTGTAGGGTCCAGGTAGCGCCTCATGCTAACAGTAGAGACACCTGTGCAACCTCTGTAGGGTCCAGGTATCGCCTCATGCTAACAGTAGAGACACCTGTGCAACCTCTGTAGGGTCCAGGTAGCGCCTCATGCTAACAGTAGTGACACCTGTGCAACCTCTGTAGGGTCCAGGTAGCGCCTCATGCTAACAGTAGTGACACCTGTGCAACCTCTGTAGGGTCCAGGTATGGCCTCATGCTAACAGTAGTGACACCTGTGCAACCTCTGTAGGGTCTAGGTAGCACCTCATGCTAATTACTTTGACTGGAACTGATCATATTCCAGCTGTCATTCATAATTTGTACGTCCTTTAAAATGTTTTTTGGGTTTGTTTTTTTTTCCTTCATTGGATACTCACAAAAGTCCTAAAAGTCATCTTTTTTTATGTGAAAACAAAATTTTTATTTATTTATTTATTTTATTTGCCTTTATTTAACCAGGTCGGTCCCATTGAGACACAATGGCCTCAAAAACAAAATTATGACTGTCTGTCATTAATTCATTTGGGAAAAGGATCCACCACATACTTGCAGATCAGCGTCTGCATCAAAAGAGTTTTGATCCCATCAACCCACAATCTGTCACACAGCTGGAGGATATTCAAGATAGTTATCCTGCATCAGGGCTCCTTTATTTCTGCAGCTGCATTAGTGCGTAATATCTCACATTGTACAATTTGCATCTGGTTAATCTTGGATATAATGTCAAGACTCATGAGTCTTCTTGAATTACAGGATTTCATCCAGCTGACTGGCCATTACATTGCTTCAGCTTTCATGTTTGTGGTTCAACAGATGATAACAGGATTGTCTCCGAAGAAGGAGTTGATACCAACCGTTTGTGGCTGAACTGGAGACGAGTTAAATTTCAGTGTTTCAGAACAAAATCACTTTGGTGTGTGCGCTCGGCTCGCTGCATGTGTAATGACCTGCTTCGAGGGTTATTGAGTGTAATTTGTATCCGCAATTACGTTTGCACAGTAGCTCGAAGAGGAGGAACGAGTCTCAAAGATGCCACCGCCGTGGAAGTCAAGTGACTCACCCTCCCATAAAATCAGCCGCCACAAAAAGAGCTCTAAATTTATGGTTTTGAACAAAGCGTCTCACAGACTATTCACCGAGACCTCTGGAAAGTGTGTCAACCTTTGAGGAAAAAGGGCAGAACGTACTACTTCTAAAAGACGCCAGAACCTCCGTGCAGTGAATGTCAAGACGGAGCTGATGGAGCTTCAAGACAACGGCCCTCATTAAAACAGAAACAGAGGAAAGTTCATGTTTTTTAATTGCCAAGACAGAGTCCTAACCTCTTCCCACAGAAATGTTGCACAGATACATAAATGACCAGTTCATATAAGAAAGTTGCCACCATCCCAGAGTTAGCGTTCAAAAAACAAACTTTCAAATTTCAGTGCAGGACTGAAGTTCCCAGAGATCTTCAGATGCAGTTATAACCGTACCTAAAGATCAGACCAGACTTGATACCACTAACATGTATTACTCAATAAAGATCAGTTATAATATTTCTTAGTGGTGCACGATAACTATCGGGCCGATAACAGGAAATGATGACGTCATCCCGATAAGTCCGATATCACGACGAATAGCCCCGATAACATTTATATTTCTGTCAACACAGCAGTGTCTCGCTCCCTCTGAGCCTTGAATAACCGGCAGTAAATGTTATGTTCAAGTGACGTCGGCATAATCAGAAAAACGATTACTCAATCAGGAAAATCAAGAATACCCCCTCATGCCAAAAAAACAACTCGTTAACTCGGTCATAATTTTAGTAGTTGCGGACTTGAATTGATATTTGCAGTATTTTTCCACATGTTACACATAAAAAAAGAAACAAATAGAAAAGGCTGAAAGAACGACTAGTAAACGAGGGAACGTTGGAATTTACGTTACACCTTGAATGCAGCCTGCAGCACAGCGCTGATCACAACAAACATGGCGGCGTGGAACTTCGTTAAAGTTTCAGAAGAAGATAGTTTGGTGGTTATTTGTGACGAATCCTCCGAGTGAATTCTACGAGGAGGGAAGCACAAGCTTTAATACGTCAAACCTGATCAGCCACCTACAACATAACAATCACTTCCATGGAGTTTTGAAATCGCGCTAACGGAAGCTAATGCTAACGTGCACAAGCCAGCAGCAGTCTCTCCTCTCCCTCATTCCTCTCATCTAAAGCTTCCATGAGATTAAAAAATAAAAAATACTGAACCTCATTTACTTTAATTAAAGCTATTAATTTAAATGGAACCACAAGCCAAAATCCTTTAAATGTTAATCTTTTTCAGTTAGTAATTCTGATGCATGTATTTCCATCAGTTCAAGGAGCCTTTATTTTTTATATCAGTCAGTAATGAACCTTATTTAAGTTGATGTGAGATATCAAATAGGTTTGTTTGATAGCTTTATGAAAATGTTTGAGAGGCTTGCCAATAGTTTTTCATTGGAAAAAATAAATATCTGTTCATATAAAAACTCAAAACTATTTTTCCTTCACCCCTTCACCCGTCGACGCAGCAGCTGTGTAATGACGGCAACATCTCAGCTCTACAGTAGATCACAACCTTCATTTTTTTTTTCTTCCCAAGGATGTGACCCATATCTAATATTTATTTTGATCTTCCTCACAGTTGCGTGGAAGCGTGTGACCATGAAACATGAATGATAGCAGACATGTTGGTACACGCTGATCCGTGTCATCACTGACCCGCTGAGGCGCCGTGGCCATTTCTGAACGCCCTCTGACAAAATCATCCCCCGCCACTGGAACACACACGAGTGATTTTCTTTCACACGTTTACGTATCTGATCACCAGGTGTATTTAAAAACAGTCGCCAGAACATTTTACATTTCTGCAGTGACATTTCAGCGTCCAACGTTTTCACCTTTTGCTGCGTGCGTCCCCCTGCAGGGGAGAGGTGGCGGGAAAAATCAATCTTCTTCTGCTTGATCTTTTCACATACAACTGGGCAAGTCTTTCCCATCCTTTTGGAGCTAAATGTCACCAGTAACAGGGGCGACTGCTTCCACCCCGAGCTGGGGTGGATCTTTTAGTATCTCTTGTACCTGTGTCATCCATTTGCTGGACTGAATATAATGCAGCTACATTACATTATTTCCTGTTGACACGTTTCTTTCTTTTCTTTAACCTTTATTTAACCAGGAATAATCCCATTGAGATTCAGAATCTCTTTTGCAAGGGGGTCCTGGCCAAGAAAGCAGCACAGTACATCCACATTTAGACAACATCAACAACAAACATAAAAACAGCTAAAACAATACAGCAAATCATATCAATACATTATAATCACTAGCTGCGTTCGGTGAGAGAACATGAGCATTCATTAGTCAAATAGTCCCTGATCCTGGCTTTAAAATCTTCCATACTTGGGAGGTAATCCAATTTAAGATGACTGTAATTTATACCAGGACGTGGGTGCGAATGCTTTGAAGGCACTTTCCCCAAAGACAGTCCGTGTACGAGGAATAGTCTACATTATCAATCCCCCGTGCCTGAGACTAGAGCTTCTGGTGTTGACTTTAGGAACCAAGAGAGGACACACAATAAGGAGGCAAGTCACACAGGATGGCCTTATAAAGGAAACAATACCAGTGTTCCCATCTACGATTGTACAAAGAAGGCCAGCCAACACTCTCATAAAGACGACAGTGATGAGTACGAAAACCTAAATCTGTTACAAATCTTAATGCTGCATGATATACCGAATCCAGCATTTTCAGAGAGGAGAGATTTGCATGCATGTATAAGATGTCACCATAGTCAATTATTGATACAAAAGTTGCCTGAATCAGTCTTTTTCTCGCATTAAAGGAGAAACAACTTTTGTTTCTATAATAGAAACCAAGTTTAACCCTGAGTTTCTTTGTAAGACACTCAATGTGATATTTAAAAGACAAATTTTCATCCAAGTAAAATCCTAAGTACTTGTAGACTGAAACTCGTTCAATCACTTTTCCATTCTTTATAACAATCTGACAAGCATCATCTGCCTTCCCTGATTTTGAAAAGCACATCAATTTAGTTTTGTCGGAATTGAGCACAAGCCTTAATTGATTAAGATTACTCTGAATGACATCAAAAGCAGATTGTAGCTTTTGTATGGCACTTGTTAATGATGAAGCAGAACAGTACAAAATAGTGTCATCTGCATAAAAGTAAAATTTGGCATCATTTACATTTTGACACAAAACATTTATATAAATAGTAAATAGAATGGGACCCAATATGGATCCCTGGGGGACACCATTTTGAGTTAACAAAGGTTTGGAGGATACGCCATCAACGTTTCTGATGAGTGTCGAGACTTCCCTGTAACACTTGGATTTCTTGTAAAGCAACGACGCTGAATTTGTTCAGCATCACCTCCACGAACAGCTGACGAACATCAGAGGAGGAAACGACAATGCGGCTCCTCGCAGATACTTCGTGTTTGAAGAGTGAACGGTTATCAGCTCACACAGCTCTGCTTCCACGAGGCCACGGCGCCGTAAAGATGAAGCTGGCGTCGTTTAACCTCCCCTCTTTCATTCACGCACAACAACACACGGGCACAAAACCAAGGTTATAAAGACGCTAGCTGTGAAGTGGTGTGTGACGGGTTACAGTTAAACCATTTGCTCTGACCTCGTTAGCCTCGTTGTTTTTGGTCGATGGTTCACAGCACAAACACAGACTCACACATCCAACCATGTCAAGTCTCAAAATAAACTTTTTATGCCCATTAGTGAGAAAGACGATCATTAATCTATCAAAAACGATGCAGACATTTTGGCCGGAATGATAATAAATATGTTCATTACAGAACACAGGAATATGTTATTCATGATTTAATTATATGCGATAATATTTAGCAGCGTGGTGATTCATGTACTATCTTGTTCTTTTGTGCCTTTTGTGCCTTTTGTGCTTTTGTGCATTCATTAAAAGTGTTTTTCAGTGTACTCCGCTTCGAGTTTACCTCAGAAACATTAGTCAACATAACAAACGTAGTTCCCTGAACGCGCCTGGAGGAGCTGGCTGAAGCAAATCCACATAATTAGCACATTTATTCATGAAAAAAAAAAAAAACAAGTGCAGTTTTTTTGGATTCACAGATGTCTTGGGTCTGAGTTAATACTTCACGTGCACGTTCGCACAGTGCACGTCGATTCATCTGGAAGTCTGGGAAGAATAGAGAAATATTAAATGAAAGCATATCCATTCATGGAAGAGAGCAGTGATGATGTCTGTGGATGCAGGTGTAGGTTTGACATGAAGTCATGAATATATTTACGCACACACACACACACACACACACACACACACACACACACACACACACACACAGCATTTCTGTAAGTGTGAAATATAAATTCTGACATGTGCTCATAAATAAAAAATCTGCTGACTTTTTGAGCTTGAGACCTTTAGAAGAATGTTTATTCTTAATGAACCTCCTCTGAGTCCGAAAAAAAGAAGAACGCCACCTTTGTGTCTCCTCTATATTTTAGTTTTTTTTTTTTTTAAATCATTGTGTTGGTTGCCTTTCTGTCAGTTGTCTGGATGATGTTTTTCTTTTTCTTTTTTTTTTATCTATCTATACATTATTCATGTGAAAAGCAGCCAAAAGCATCCATATGAGCACCACATCAGTGACTCAAAGCAGTCTTTTTTGGTAAACCAGCCCCAAACCTCCCAGCAACCCCCCCCCTCCCCCCCCCAACCACCACCATGAAAAAAAAAAGTGCAAGCGAGGCAAAGAAAACATCAAGAGACTTTGCACATATAATATTCTCTCACATGCTTTTTTTTTTTCTTTCTTTGACTGTGATAGCATATCATTTGGTTTGTATATCCATCACATGAGGGGTAACGAGCGTCAGACTGACAGGCGGACTGGAGAATGATGCTGCATCAGTCTGTGGTGATGAAGAGATGAGTCAAGAGGCAAAGCTGTTGATCTGCGGTCCAGCCCTCATCTGTGGTCATGAGCTCTGGGCGGTGACGACACCTGGCCCCCGCGATACTGGACATTACGGATGTTCCTGGCGACTAATTTCCCTGTCGACTAAACGAAAATTTTAATTAAGACTAGTCGACTAGTCTAAAAAAAAAAGAAAACACTCAGAAAACAGTGAAAATTTAGCACAATTTATTGAAACATCGAAACAGAATTTGAAACATTGTCCCAAAAAATATTGTGTGTAACAAGAGTTCTTTAAGCCTTTAATCACAATGTTCAACAACCATGTCGGATTTTAAATGCCGCTGAAGTACGAGACACTTTGCACCGTGCAGTATGAATGAATGTGAACATGAAGGCAACTCAGTCAAACGTTAACCACCAAAATAAATAAATTGAATCCTGCAGATTATCCGACAAAAATTATTGCTTTAATTCACTTTCAAGTTAATAAAACATCTAAATTATAATTGTATTTCAACCGAAACGAGCAGCATTGTGCGCCGTGCAGTATGAATATAAACCCTGCACATCCGACAAAAACTCACTTAAAGTTAACAAATAATGTAACAGCTAAAAAAGATAAATTGCTGCTGAATTATTAAGCTCTATGCGCAGTTCAATATGAGTGTAAAATTAAAAAAACATCTAAAATCTCTCAGACCGGACGGGAGAACACATCTCCAGGTAAACAATGTCAAATAGGCCTGAGTGTGGCTAGCACCGCTAGCATCAGCACCGCTAGCATCAGCACCGCTAGCATCAGCACACCGCTAGCATCAGCACCGCTAGCATCAGCAGCAGCCGTCGTCTCGTGCAGATTAACATCCAAATGCTTGAGTGGAATGTGGTTGCGCATTGCTCCAGTCGAGTGATTGTATGCCAGTTGTTTCTGACACAGTCTACATACTACCTTGTTTTCATTTTCTAGATTAAAGTACCACCAAACCGCGCTGGTTTTGTGAGACTATCTTCCCACCGTGTCGTTTTAAAACTCCAGTCTACTCGAGCATTTCCGTGGAGAGGAGGACTGCTGTCTGACGGCTCTGTAGCCCCGACTAGTGGCGGGCGGCTGTATGACAGTTAAGCAGCCTTGTACATGAATAAAACACAAATTGGTTTAAACGACTAATATTTCTGGTGCCGACTAGAAAGTGGGCGGACGATTAATCGGTTAGACGACTAATCGCGCGCATAGGGTTGCCACCTTCCAGACATGAAAATAAAGGACAATTCCGTATTTTACGGGACGGGTGGCAACCCTATGGGGTAGACATTTTTAAAATGTGCAGGTAGCAGCGCAGCACCGGCGTCTGTGGTAACTAGGCAACCGTGACAGCGTGGGGGAGGGGCAGGCACTGAGAGTGACAAGATGACTGACACACACATATAAAGATATGGGCACAGAGCGCAGCAGGTCCTGTTGTCCCGCCACAAAGAATTTGCTAGCCTTAATGTTTCCTGTATTTTATTTTGTTCATTGTTGTTAAATTTAGTGTTGATGTGTGTGTGACAGACGTGTGTATGGGGCGTTAATGAAAATACGGGACAAATCGCGTCCCGTGTTAGTTCAATACGGGACGCAACATTTTTTTCTCAAATAAAGGACAATTCCGTATTTTACGGAATGGGTGGCAACCCTACTGGACGTACCTATGAGATTTGGGACACATGTAGCAAATACAACTCATGGTAAAACCCAAATTTGGCCGACTTCACTTGTCTGGTTTAGGTATGGGCATTTGGTCGAGATTTATTCGTCGATCGTCGGGGGAATTAATGATTAAAAATCGATTAATCATTAACATTTTTATATTGAAAACTATCACAAATATTCTCGATATCGGCGTGGCGTTTGTTTTCCCCTTTGGCCTGGTTGCTATGGCCTGGTTGCTATGGCCCGCGCATGCCCAGATGTGTTCAGTGGCCCGGATGTTTGTGGTCGACAATAACGTGACATTTCCTGTTTCTTTTCTTTAAAAAAACAACGATAATAAAACAAGAGATATCGAGGAGACTACTTAACAAGGACAATTTATATCTGTTTCTTAAAAAGATGCGCTTGTTGTGTGCTCGATGTGCACTGCAGCTCCTTCTGGTCCGTGCTAACACCGAGTTGAGGCTAGGCTAGGCTAGGCTAGGCTAGGCTAGGCTGATGATGAACCGCCTCCACCGTCCTTTACAAGGCTTGGATGCGCGTTGTTCAAGTGATACATCATTGTCGTTGTCGATTAATTGTATTTGTAATTAGCATTGCAGTGATTGCAGTACACTTGCTCATTTTCTAAACGAAAATGGTTCCACGCCACACTTCACCGCGACCGCTTCATGATTAGGCGATGACCTACAGAAGCTCGCATGTAACAACTGAGGCCAGCCAGGGTAGGGTGATGGTGAAATGTTGCCCCCTGGTGGCAAATTTCTATCGGTGGCACAGCGAAATGCATCGCATTGTTTGAGGATGTACGCTGAGAACCTACATTCAGATTAGGGATGCGCGCGATTAGTCATCTAACCGATTAAACGTCCGCCCACTTTCTAGTCGGCACCAGAAATATTAGTCGTTTAAACCAATTTGTGTTTTATTTATGTACAAGGCCGCTTAACTGTCCTACAGCCGCCCGCCACTAGTCGGGGCTACAGAGCCGTCAGACAGCAGCCCCCTCCCCGCGGAAATGCTCGAGTAGACTGGAGTTTTAAAACGGCACGGTGGGAAGAGTAGTCTCGCAAAAACCAGCGCGGTTTGGCGGAACTTTAATCTAGAAAATGAAAACAAGATAGTATGTAGACTGTGTCAGAAACAACTGGCATACAATCACTCGACTGGAGCAATGAGCAACCACATTCGACTCAAGCATTTGGATGTTAATCTGCACGAGACGACGGCTGCTGATGCTAGCGGTGCTGATGCTAGCGGTGCTGATGCTAGCGGTGCTAGCCACACTCAGGCCGATTTGACATTGTTTACTCGGAGACGTGTTCTCCCGTCCGGTCTGAGAGATTTTAGATGTTTGTTTAATTTTACACTCATATTGAACTGTGCATAGAGCTTAATAATTCAGCAGCAATTTATCTTTTTTAGATGTTACATTATTTGTTAACTTTAATTGAGTTTTTGTCGGATGTGCAGGGTTTATATTCATACTGCATGGCGCAAAATGCTGCTCGTTTCGGTTGAAATTTAATTATAAATTAGATGTTTTATTAACTTGAAAGTGAATTAAAGCAATAATTTTTGTCGGATAATCTGCAAGATTCAATTTATTTATTTTGGTGGTTAACGTTTGACTGAGTTGCCTTCATGTTCACATTCATTCATACTGCACGGTGCAAAGTGTCTCGTACTTCAGCGGCATTTAAAATCCGACATGGTTGTTGAACATTGTGATTAGAGGCTTAAAGAACTCTTGTTACACACAATATTTTTGGGGACAATGTTTCATATTCTGTTTCGATGTTTCAATAAATTGTGCTAAATTTTCCACTGTTTTCTGAGTGTTTTCCTTTTTTTTAGACTAGTCGACTAGTCTTAATTAAAATTTTAGTTTAGTCGACAGGGAAATTAGTCGCCAGGAACATCCCTAGTTCAGATTGTTTAAAAAAAAAAAAAAAAAAAACATTCGGTTCATCGACGAAAATTAATTTCTTCGACCAAATTCTTAATGATTAATCGATTAATTATGCCCATCCCTAGTCTGGTTATATATAACACTACCAAGTGCTGTAACTGAGCCGGATGGATGGATGGATGGATGGATGGATGGATGGATGGATGGAAACTGGTTGAGACAGATGGCTGCCCCTCCCTAAGTCTGGTTCTGCTGGAGTTTTTTATTTTTTTTAGTTTTTGTTCCGTCTCTCCACTGTCGCCTGGTGCTGCTCAGGGAGGTTGGGTAACTTAGTTTGGCCGTTTTTTAGTGGAATGGCACTGCATGCACTGCATTTTGGACTCATTTGGAATGAATTATGCATGAATTACAAAGAACTGGACTGAATGAGAAAGTAATTTGGACTTAACTGGGTTATATTTAACTTTGTGTAAAGTGCCTTGAGATGTCTTCGTTGTGAATCGGCGCTACGCAAGAAAAGTGAACCGAATAACGGTGAAGTATCCTCAGCATTTAACAGCTGTAAACATCTGTGTGTCTGCAGGGAGCATAAACCAGCAGAACTGGGGGAAGAAGTATCCGTCCTGCAACGGCGCCAGACAGTCTCCCGTGGACATCGATGAGATGTTTACGCAGGTCAGGCCGCACATCCAGAACCCGCGGTTCGAAGGGTGGCACCGACCGACATCAGAGTCCAGCATCCACAACAACGGGAAGACTGGTATGACGACAATCCTCCACTGAACACACGTTCATGGACGCTTTAAATTTATTTTCTTTTGATCGTGTCCAAAACTTTTTAAAAGATCATAAAGTAATGCTTGTTTTGCATTTCAGTGGTGGCCCCCGAAGGGCCAGATTGACAGCATGAATGTAACAAAATGCAATGTAAATCAAAATAAATTAAACTACACCTTATTATATTTTTTAAATAACTGTTTCTGTATTTATTATGTACTAAAATTTCAAATATTTAACTCATTATTATATATATATATTATATATATAGCAGAAACGATTCTTTGTTTTACTTGTGGGCTAATTTTAGCATACTTAGCTCCATGTTTGTTGTCAAAATGCCGATGTAGATTAAACTTTTTCACGACTGACACTGCCTCATAACACAAAAGACAGACTGTTTTTTCACCTTGAGGTACAAACTTGTATTTGTTTTCCCGTCGTTCATGAAACTGTCTTCCTTGTGCATTAATTTCTCTTCTTTGGACATATTGGGGGTTAGTTTGTAGAGGTTTTTCTGAAGTCCATCAGTTCTCAAAATCGTCTCGATGTCTTGCTCATGGTGAGCTATTGTTATCGTTGTTGGTGACAATGAAAGGCATTGTGGGAGATGTAGTTTATTGTCAATATGCGCTTTAAAGTGGTGTAAGCTTATTTTAAGTCTTAAAATATTGGTTTAAAATTTAAACCAATAATGCACAAGCTCTCGGGGGCCACATAAAATGACGTGGCGGGCCACATTTGGCCCGCGGGCCTTGTGTTTGACACATGTGTCATAGAGGGCAGCATTTCCTTATATATATATATATATATTCTGCACATCTACAAGACCAAGAGTGCCAGCAACCATTTTTTTTAAATGTTTTTTTTGGCACTGGTGGCCTTTTTTCATTGTGGAGAGAGACAGGAAGGGGGGCAGAGAGAGTGGGGAAGACAAAGGGTCATCCGGGCCGGGAATCGAACCCGCGACCAGCCACATGAGGAACTGCAGCCTCTGTACTTGGGCCGCCTGCCCCGACCGCTGCGCTATCGGGTCGGCCCGACAGCAACCATTTTAAAAGCGAATGTTTTTCATCCTGGTGGGTCAAAGATATGGGACGCTCAATGGTTTTCTACTATTTTGATTTCATCTCCCAGAAGCCTTTGGGGGCTTGTCAGTTGGCCAGATTACGATCATGGTATTTACTGAACGGAGATGTCCATCTGTAATCCTTGTTGTCACAGTCCATTGTGCATTATTTAAGACTGCTTTAAAGATCATCCTCATAATGTCATCTTGTAAAAAGTTAAACTTAATCTGTATTTTCTTTCAGTCCAAAGCAAAAAAAAAGTATTAAAACAGCAACCACAGGAGGCAGAAGCCGTCTGTTGTACCAAAGACTGAATATACGGGAATGATTTTGACATTCTGCTGCTGTACGACGCGGCGTTGTAATCCCCCGGTTGTGAAAAGAAGCTTAACTTTTCAGATGCATTGGAAAAAAAAAAAAGAAACATGTGCAACCTAGAGGTTAATGATGGCGAGCTGCAGCGGGGATTTAAAGGGGAAAGAGTCGGGGAAAGAAAGAGAAGAGAAAGAGACTGTGTAATTGAGAGCGAACTAACCGAAGGGACGGCAGCACCGAGAGATCATGTTGGGAAAGAGAGAGGATCAATGGTGAGAGGCAGAGAGGATGAAGCTGAGCGACAGAAGAGAGGCTTCAAAAGAGCGTGACACAAACGTATATAGAGCGAGGGAGGAGGAGTGATGTCTGGACTGATAAACAGATGAAAGTTCTCTGAGCTACAGTATCATCACCATCTCTGCAGTTCTGCCTTCGCTCTAGGCTTGTGTGTGTGCATGTGAGTGTGCATGTGATGTGAGTGTGTGTGTTATTAGTCCTTTAGCTCTGTGAGGTCAGAGAGGTAATTATATATTAAAACAGATATTGCACAGATGAAAAACTGAATGTTACGTAAAACTAAGATATATTCTTTACAAAGTTCAACAAAATCAATCAATCAATCAATCATACTTTATTTATAGAGCACTTTTCATGCAGACAGGAGCAGCTCAAAGTGCTTTACATAAAAACAATACACGAAACAATAAACACAAATGACCCCCCCCCCCCCCCCCCCATACACACACACACACATATAAAAACATAGAATTTAAGATTTGTGAGGAAGAATGGTGAGGAAACGCCATCTCTCACACTCGCTACTTTGAAGTGGGGAAACACCTGAGAGAAGATACTTGATAAGATAACTATATTGCCTAAAATTTGGTAAATATCTAAAAAATAAAATAATGAAATAGATAAAATGCAGTTAAATGCCCAACTTACAATGTAAAATTAGTCCAAAAAAAAAAATAAATAAATAAATAAATAAATAAAATAAATAAAATAAATAAATAAATAAAAAAATAGAATAAAAAATAAAATAAATAAAATTAAATTTAAAACTAGTCTAAGAGATAGTGAAAGATACAATGAATAAAATAGATTCAAAGAAAAATAAAATTCCTCATCTGACATGTGTTCCCAGGAGGTAAACACATGCGTCACATGCTAATATTGTGGCTAATGTAGACTGAAATGTCTGGTACAGTGACCCCAAAAGAGCCTGATTGCTGGGAATTATGCACTTTGTTTATTAATTTCTTCATTTGTGTTGATTGTGAACATGCCGTCTTTGAATCAATAATTAACTATGCTGCTAATGAGCCTAAAATTAGGGCTTTTTCTTCCCACTTCTTATCTGTGACACCAGTATAATAGAGGTGGGGGGGAGGTGGGGGGGGGGGGCACTCGCGCTCATCTGGGGTTTAGCAGATTTGGTTCCTTCTGGTCCACTGGTGGCCTCCCCCAGTTATTCCAGCCATGTAGGCAGGATCACCACTCGTTTTGCCGTCAGTGTCGAAATGACAGAAACGTAGCCTGGCCACGAAGGGATAGATGTGTAGCATCTTTGCTGTGGATTTATATGATTCAAACTGTGCAGCATTGCAGTTGTTTAAAAATGATGTCAAATCAATGATCTGTATTAGGGGTGCATGATAACTATCAGGCCGATAACAGGAAATTATGATGTCATCCCGATATCACGACGAATAGCCCCGATAACATTTATATTTCTGTCAACACAGCAGTGCCTCGCTCCCTCTGAGCCTTGAATGACCAGCAGTGAATGTTATGTTCAAGTGACGTCGGCATAATCAGTAAACCAATTACTCAATCAGCAGGAAAATCAAGAATACCCCCTCATGCCAGAAAACAACTCGTTAACTCGGTCATAATTTTAGTAGTTGCTGACTTTAATTGATATTTGCAGTATTTTCCCACATGTTACACATAAAAAAACAAAAAAATAGAAAAGGCTGAAATACCGTACCGTCTTCTTCCTCTTATCCGAGGTCGGGTCGCGGGGGCATCAGCCGGAGTAAGGAAGCCCAGACCCCCCTCTCCCCGGCCACTTCTTCCAGCTCCTCTGGGGGGATCCGAGGCGTTCCCAGGCCAGCCGAGAGACATAGTCCCCTCCAGCGTGTCCTGGGTCTTCCCCGGGGTCTCCTCCCAGTGGGCCGTGCCCGGAACACCTCACCAGGGAGGCGTCCAGGAGGCATCCTAACCAGATGAACCACCTCATCTGGCTCCTCTCGATGCGGAGGAGCAGCGGTTCTACTCTGAGCCCCTCCTGGATGACCGAGCTTCTCACCCTATCTCTAAGGGAGAGCCCGGCCACCCTGCGAAGGAAGCTCATTTCAGCCGCTTGTATCCGCGATCTTGTTCTTTCGGTCACTACCCAAAGCTCATGACCATAGGTGAGGGTAGGAACGTAGGCTGAAAGGCTGAAATAACGACTAGCAAACGAGGAAACATCGGAATTTACGTTTCACCTTGAATGCAGCCTGCAGCACAGCGCTGATTACAACAAACATGGCGGCGTGGAACTTCGTTAAAGTTTCAGAAGAAGATAGTTTGGTGGTTATTTGTGACGAATCCTCTGAGTGAATTCTACGAGGAGGGAAGCACAAGCTTTAATACGTAAAACCTGATCAGACACCTACAACATAACAATCACTTCCATGGAGTTTTGAAATCGCGCTAACTGAAGCTAATGCTAACTTGCGCAATCCAGCAGCAGTCTCTCCTCTCCCTCATTCCTCTCATCTAAAGCTTCCATGAGATTAAAAATAAAAACTACTGAACCTCATTTACTTTAATTAAAGGTATTAATTTAAATGGAACCACAAGTCAAAATCCTTTAAATGTTAATCTTTTTCAGTTAGTAATTCTGATGCATGTATTTCCATCAGTTCAAGGAGCCTTTATTTTTTATATCAGTCAGTAATGAACCTTATTTAAGTTAATGTGAGATATCAAATAGGTTTGTTTGATAGCTTTAAGAAAATGTTTGAGAGGCTTGACAATAGTTTTTTATATTGGAAAAAATAAATATCTGTTCATGTAAAAAGTCAAAACTATTTTTATTTTTGTTCATGGTATTGATGTAATGATCTTAGGTATATGTGTGTGTTATCGGTATCGGCCTTTAGGAGCTGAAAGTTATCGGTTATCGTTATCGGTTTTAAAAAACAGTTATCGTGCATCCCTAATCTGTATCCTTTGGTGCTTTCTTCACTGGAAGTGTCCGTGTCTGCAAAAAAGCCCCAAATGCAACGTGTTACTGCCACTTAACAGATAAAAATAGCGACATTTCGCTGTAGCCTCTGTTGGCTGCATGAGCGTGTTAACGGTTCTCCTCCATAAATCCAGGACTCATCTGAACCTCCNCTCAGGGAGGTTGGGTAACTTAGTTTGGCCGTTTTTTAGTGGAATTGGCACTGCATGCACTGCAATTTTGGACTCATTTGGAATGAATTATGCATGAATTACAAAGAACTGGACTGAATGAGAAAGTAATTTGGACTTAACTGGGTTATATTTAACTTTGTGTAAAGTGCCTTGAGATGTCTTCGTTGTGAATCGGCGCTACGCAAGAAAAGTGAACCGAATAACGGTGAAGTATCCTCAGCATTTAACAGCTGTAAACATCTGTGTGTCTGCAGGGAGCATAAACCAGCAGAACTGGGGGAAGAAGTATCCGTCCTGCAACGGCGCCAGACAGTCTCCCGTGGACATCGATGAGATGTTTACGCAGGTCAGGCCGCACATCCAGAACCCGCGGTTCGAAGGGTGGCACCGACCGACATCAGAGTCCAGCATCCACAACAACGGGAAGACTGGTATGACGACAATCCTCCACTGAACACACGTTCATGGACGCTTTAAATTTATTTTCTTTTGATCGTGTGTCCAAAACTTTTTAAAAGATCATAAAGTAATGCTTGTTTTGCATTTCAGTGGTGGCCCCCGAAGGGCCAGATTGACAGCATGAATGTAACAAAAAATGCAATGTAAAATCAAAATAAATTAAACTACACCTTATTATATTTTTTAAATAACTGTTTCTGTATTATTATGTACTAAAATTTCAAATATTTAACTCATTATTATATATATATTTATATATAGCAGAAAGAAACGATTCTTTGTTTTACTTGTGGGCTAATTTTAGCATACTTAGCTCCATGTTTGTTGTCAAAATGCCGATGTAGATTAAACTTTTTCACGACTGACACTGCCTCATAACACAAAAGACAGACTGTTTTTTCACCTTGAGGTACAAACTTGTATTTGTTTTCCCGTCGTTCATGAAACTGTCTTCCTTGTGCATTAATTTCTCTTCTTTGGACATATTGGGGTTAGTTTGTAGAGGTTTTTCTGAAGTCCATCAGTTCTCAAAATCGTCTCGATGTCTTGCTCATGGTGAGCTATTGTTATCGTTGTTGGTGACAATGAAAGGCATTGTGGGAGATGTAGTTTATTGTCAATATGCGCTTTAAAGTGGCGTAAGCTTATTTTAAGTCTTAAAATATTGGTTTAAAATTTAAACCAATAATGCACAAGCTCTCGAGGGCCACATAAAATGACGTGGCGGGCCACATTTGGCCCGCGGGCCTTGTGTTTGACACATGTGTCATAGAGGGCAGCATTTCCTTATATATATATATATATATCTGCACATCTACAAGACCAAGAGTGCCAGCAACCATTTTTTTTTTAAATGTTTTTTTGGCACTGGTGGCCTTTTTTCATTGTGGAGAGAGACAGGAAGGGGGGCAGAGAGAGTGGGGAAGACAAAGGGTCATCCGGGCCGGGAATCGAACCCGCGACCAGCCACATGAGAACTGCAGCCTCTGTACTTGGGCCGCCTGCCCCGACCGCTGCGCTATCGGGTCGGCCCGACAGCAACCATTTTAAAAGCAAATGTTTTTCATCCTGGTGGGTCAAAGATATGGGACGCTCAATGGTTTTCTACTATTTTGATTTCATCTCCCAGAAGCCTTTGGGGGCTTGTCAGTTGGCCAGATTACGATCATGGTATTTACTGAACGGAGATGTCCATCTGTAATCCTTGTTGTCACAGTCCATTGTGCATTATTTAAGACTGCTTTAAAGATCATCCTCATAATGTCATCTTGTAAAAAGTTAAACTTAATCTGTATTTTCTTTCAGTCCAAGGCAAAAAAAAAAAAAAATTATTAAAACAGCAACCACAGGAGGCAGAAGCCGTCTGTTGTACCAAAGACTGAATATACGGGAATGATTTTGACATTCTGCTGCTGTACGACGCGGCGTTGTAATCCCCGGTTGTGAAAAGAAGCTTAACTTTTCAGATGCATTGGAAAAAAAAAAAAAAAAGAAACATGTGCAACCTAGAGGTTAATGATGGCGAGCTGCAGCGGGGATTTAAAGGGGAAAGAGTCGGGGAAAGAAAGAGAAGAGAAAGAGACTGTGTAATTGAGAGCGAACTAACCGAAGGGACGGCAGCACCGAGAGATCATGTTGGGAAAGAGAGAGGATCAATGGTGAGAGGCAGAGAGGATGAAGCTGAGCGACAGAAGAGAGGCTTCAAAAGAGCGTGACACAAACGTATATAGAGCGAGGGAGGAGGAGTGATGTCTGGACTGATAAACAGATGAAAGTTCTCTGAGCTACAGTATCATCACCATCTCTGCAGTTCTGCCTTCGCTCTAGGCTTGTGTGTGTGCATGTGAGTGTGCATGTGAGTGTGTGTGTTATTAGTCCTTTAGCTCTGTGAGGTCAGAGAGGTAATTATATATTAAAACAGATATTGCACAGATGAAAACTGAATGTTACGTAAAACTAAGATATATTCTTTACAAAGTTCAACAAAATCAATCAATCAATCAATCATACTTTATTTATAGAGCACTTTTCATGCAGACAGGAGCAGCTCAAAGTGCTTTACATAAAAACAATACACGAAACAATAAACACAAATGACCCCCCCCCCCCCCCCATACACACACACACACATAATAAAAAAACATAGAATTTAAGATTTGTGAGGAAGAATGGTGAGGAAACGCCATCTCACACTCGCTACTTTGAAGTGGGGAAACACCTGAGAGAAGATACTTGATAAGATAACTATATTGCCTAAAATTTGGTAAATATCTAAAAAAATAAAATAATGAATGAAATAGATAAAATGCAGTTAAATGCCCAACTTACAATGTAAAATTAGTCCAAAAAAAAAAATAAATAAATAAAATAAAAATAAATAAATAAATAAATAAATAAATAAATAAAAAATAGAATAAAAAAATAAAATAAATAAAATTAAATTAAAACTAGTCTAAGAGATAGTGAAAGATACAATGAATAAAATAGATTCAAAGAAAAATAAAATTCCTCATCTGACATGTGTTCCCAGGAGGTAAACACATGCGTCACATGCTAATATTGTGGCTAATGTAGACTGAAATGTCTGGTACAGTGACCCCAAAAGAGCCTGATTGCTGGGAATTATGCACTTTGTTTATTAATTTCTTCATTTGTGTTGATTGTGAACATGCCGTCTTTGAATCAATAATTAACTATGCTGCTAATGAGCCTAAAATTAGGGCTTTTTCTTCCCACTTCTTATCTGTGACACCAGTATAATAGAGGTGGGGGGGAGGTGGGGGGGGGGGGCACTCGCGCTCATCTGGGGTTTAGCAGATTTGGTTCCTTCTGGTCCACTGGTGGCCTCCCCCAGTTATTCCAGCCATGTAGGCAGGATCACCACTCGTTTTGCCGTCAGTGTCGAAATGACAGAAACGTAGCCTGGCCACGAAGGGATAGATGTGTAGCATCTTTGCTGTGGATTTATATGATTCAAAACTGTGCAGCATTGCAGTTGTTTAAAAATGATGTCAAATCAATGATCTGTATTAGGGGTGCATGATAACTATCAGGCCGATAACAGGAAATTATGATGTCATCCCGATATCACGACGAATAGCCCCGATAACATTTATATTTCTGTCAACACAGCAGTGCCTCGCTCCCTCTGAGCCTTGAATGACCAGCAGTGAATGTTATGTTCAAGTGACGTCGGCATAATCAGTAAACCAATTACTCAATCAGGAAAATCAAGAATACCCCCTCATGCCAGAAAACAACTCGTTAACTCGGTCATAATTTTAGTAGTTGCTGACTTTAATTGATATTTGCAGTATTTTCCCACATGTTACACATAAAAAAACAAAAAAATAGAAAAGGCTGAAATACCGTACCGTCTTCTTCCTCTTATCCGAGGTCGGGTCGCGGGGGCATCAGCCGGAGTAAGGAAGCCCAGACCCCCCTCTCCCGGCCACTTTTCTTCAGCTCCTCTGGGGGGATCCGAGGCGTTCCCAGGCCAGCCGAGAGACATAGTCCCTCCAGCGTGTCCTGGGTCTTCCCCGGGGTCTCCTCCCAGTGGGCCGTGCCCGGAACACCTCACCAGGGAGGCGTCCAGGAGGCATCCTAACCAGATGAACCACCTCATCTGGCTCCTCTCGATGCGGAGGAGCAGCGGTTCTACTCTGAGCCCCTCCTGGATGACCGAGCTTCTCACCCTATCTCTAAGGGAGAGCCCGGCCACCCTGCGAAGGAAGCTCATTTCAGCCGCTTGTATCCGCGATCTTGTTCTTTCGGTCACTACCCAAAGCTCATGACCATAGGTGAGGGTAGGAACGTAGGCTGAAAGGCTGAAATAACGACTAGCAAACGAGGAAACATCGGAATTTACGTTTCACCTTGAATGCAGCCTGCAGCACAGCGCTGATTACAACAAACATGGCGGCGTGGAACTTCGTTAAAGTTTCAGAAGAAGATAGTTTGGTGGTTATTTGTGACGAATCCTCTGAGTGAATTCTACGAGGAGGGAAGCACAAGCTTTAATACGTAAAACCTGATCAGACACCTACAACATAACAATCACTTCCATGGAGTTTTGAAATCGCGCTAACTGAAGCTAATGCTAACTTGCGCAATCCAGCAGCAGTCTCTCCTCTCCCTCATTCCTCTCATCTAAAGCTTCCATGAGATTAAAAATAAAAACTACTGAACCTCATTTACTTTAATTAAAGGTATTAATTTAAATGGAACCACAAGTCAAAATCCTTTAAATGTTAATCTTTTTCAGTTAGTAATTCTGATGCATGTATTTCCATCAGTCAAGGAGCCTTTATTTTTTATATCAGTCAGTAATGAACCTTATTTAAGTTAATGTGAGATATCAAATAGGTTTGTTTGATAGCTTTAAGAAAATGTTTGAGAGGCTTGACAATAGTTTTATATTGGAAAAAATAAATATCTGTTCATGTAAAAAGTCAAAACTATTTTTATTTTTGTTCATGGTATTGATGTAATGATCTTAGGTATATGTGTGTGTTATCGGTATCGGCCTTTAGGAGCTGAAAGTTATCGGTTATCGTTATCGGTTTTAAAAAACAGTTATCGTGCATCCCTAATCTGTATCCTTTGGTGCTTTCTTCACTGGAAGTGTCCGTGTCTGCAAAAAAGCCCCAAATGCAACGTGTTACTGCCACTTAACAGATAAAAATAGCGACATTTCGCTGTAGCCTCTGTTGGCTGCATGAGCGTGTTAACGGTTCTCCTCCATAAATCCAGGACTCATCTGAACCTCCCAGAGCCGAATATCTGCCTGTGGTCTCCCTCTAGCCAGGAGTCACACACAAAGCTTACTTTTTATATAACAGCTCTGCTGAGTTAGTGCAATGAAAAGGAGACGCCAGAGGCACTTGGCTCGCTAGTTAGCATCTCTGAGTATTATCAGTTCAAGTCACTGTGCTTCAAAAAAGGTCCAGGACTGTTTATAATTTGTTAAATTTCAGGATCTTTGGTGGTACCACCTTACAATAAGACTTCCCTGTTTATAAACAGTTTATTACTGGCTTGTTAATTAGATTGTAAACTCTTTATTAAACACTAAGAAGCAGTTATAACTCATTAGTTTGAAAGAGCAAAAGTAGCCATTTGCTGGCCAAGTATAACCCTGAGATCAGTGCTTTTTTTCTCTGTATCTATTTTCTGCTAAGATTTTCCATTTATTCTTGACGTAACCTTTCTTTAAGACCTGTGTGTCAGTTCTGTGTGCACAAGGAGCTGCAGTCCCCCGCCGTTTCCTGAAAGGTTTGCCTATGCTAATTAGGAACAGCTAGCACAGCATCATAGTTTGTGAGGAAGAGCACAACTATCAACCATCCTGCAGCCAAAATACAGCTACAGTCATGGAAAAAATTATTAGACCACCATTTTTTCTTCAGTTTCTTGTTCATTTTAATACCTGGTACCACTAAACGTCATCATGTGACTAAAACAGACTGAAAAGAAAACACTGAATGCATAAAAGCAGTGTTTTTGCCAGTACAACGCCATAGCTATTGATGTAAAAACTTAAGTGATTTAGGTTATAATCAAGAAAACCATGGAAAATGGTAAGATATCAGCTCTTAAATAAAACTCTTATGAGCAATCTTTGTGGTTATCGTTATGTTTGTCCAAACAAATGTACCTTTAGTTGTACCAGTCATTAAAACGAACAAGAAACTGAAGAAAACAAGGGTGGTCTAATCATTTTTTCCATGACTGTATTTGTTCCAAAATGAACACATTTCAGAAAGACACAAAGGAATTTATTGCTAAATGAGGCTCAATGCTAACGAGTAGCTGGTTAACAGTAGAGCATTTAGCCACGTAAAAGCTAAACGTACCCCTTAGATAAGAGAGACAAGGCTACAGTCTTACTGGTGAAGTATCTGACGCCCTCATCTCAGTTACGTTTCTGCTTCTTTGCGTGTTTCAGTGGCCATCAATGTGGACGGGGAGTTTTTCGTGAGCGGCGGAGGGCTGAGCTCCAGGTTTCGGGTCGCCAGACTCACGTTCCACTGGGGGCGCTGCAACGCAACGTCAGGCGGGTCGGAGCACAGCCTGAATGGGATGAAATACCCGCTGGAGGTAACGGGCGGTTGTGCGCAGCATCTTTCCCTTTTTCACCCTGAACCCCCGCGTGGAAAAATAACCCGTACGTTTGTGGTCGTGGCTCAGATGCAGATCTACTGTTACGATCCAGATGAGTTCCAGAGTCTGGACGAGGCCGTTCAGGAAGGAGGGAGACTCGCTGCCTTGGCCGTGCTCTTCGAGGTAGGCTGTTTCCATTCAAATGAAGGTGAAACAACATTTTTTTGGTCACGGCTTCTGTTTATGTCTGCAGGTTAACCTCGAAGAAAATGAGAACTTAGTTCCCGTTCTGGAGGCCATCGACGCCGTCAGCAGGTTTGGTACGTCACCACAGCAGAACTCTCAGTGAGCTCAGACTTGGACAGAAGCCTTTAAATCGACGGCCTGGCTCAAAATATGACAAAGATAAGCCCTGATGTAGCACCAGTAAGCCACACTGGTGCCAGTTTGTCAGTCGTCCTGGTCATGATGATCATGAAAACTTAACAGAATGGAACTGTCTTTGTTCGTCTTCATTCAGATCTCTTCAGAAAACTAAAATCAGAAGACATCAGATATGGAGAAGTGTATTTATCTGCAGACAGCTTAATTTCATTTGTAAATATACATCCAACTATGAGCTACATCAACAAAACTAAAACTTTACTTTGCAAAAACGAAGCCTTTTATCAAACTTATCCAGAAGCAGTGTTGGCATCATCTAAGATCTCCCTGAGATCTGAGATCAACCATCACTCAGTGCAAGCGAGTATTGTTGTCAGATAAATCAGAAATCCAGATCTTTTTTCTTTTGAGAGAGAAATCCATCCAGACTAATACGAGCAACAAGTCCGAACACCAGGCTCTGTGATGGTGTTTGATCCATGACCTCGATAAAGGTCAGAAACACATCTGCAACATAAAAGCAGAAACATACAAAACCACATCTTTTCAATGGACATCCAGGCATTTTTCAAAAGGACAATGAAAAACAGCTGAAACACTCAAGCGCTTGGCTTTGGTGCGTTAGCATGTTGTCTCTGTCCCGTTTGGGTTTTCTCCAGGTACTGCTATTTCTTCCCACGATCCAAAAGACATTATGTTTGGATATTTGGTGATTCTAAACTGCTCTGAGGAGGGAGAGTCATCATCAACGCATTCATTTCTGGGTTCCAGACAAACGTTCTCTTTCCTGTCGACTCGTCCAGGTAAGAGCGGCTCAGTGGAAGCTTTCACCTTGAGGTCTCTGCTGCCGAACAACACGGATAAATACTACATCTACAACGGCTCCCTGACTGCTCCTCCCTGCTCTGAACTGGTCGAATGGATCGTCTTTAAACACACCGTGGCCATTTCAGAGGCTCAGGTGAGTGAAATCTACAGACACCAGTGTTGACGGCCCGTCTGGAAACCCCAGGCCCCCGTACCGAAACACTTAGATCCAAAGATGTTAGCATCTTTGCCTTTACACACCAGCACAAAACAAAACAAAGCAATATCTGAAACCACTTTTGCAAAAATATGACATTTACCATTCAGGAAATACAGACATTAACAAAATCTCAAAAGTATTTGGACAAAAGTGAAATCATTTGTAAATGCTACCCTTTTTTTCATCATTTATAGTAAATTACTGCCTAAAGTCTAGAGAGATAAAAGATATTTTACCTGACTTTCACTTAGTTTGCAGGCTTTTCTGCCTTCAGTTTTGTCTTCAGTAACTGAAAAAGATGCTCTAGTGCAGCCGTTCCCAAACTCTATAAACACCAAGGCCCAATTTGAACTGTGAAAAAATCTCCACAGCCCACTGAAAGCTTTAATCACAACTGTGATCAACATACAGAACAAGGAAGCATAATCCGATATTAATGTAAGGGGTCAACAAATAAGGTGACACTTGTCATATTAAGTTAAGATGACAGTAGAATAACACTTAACTGGTTTGTTTTATTACTTCTTAATGTTTTTTTTAATCATGTCATGAATATTTTACAGTAATTAAAAACATATTTAAAAAAGATTGAGGATTTAAGACACATTTGTTTAATTTTAATGACCTCTCATGGCCCACATGCAGTCCCGCGACGGCCCACCAGGAGGCTGCAGCCCACAC
>JAGFBZ010000303.1:0-50000 GCA_018398805.1 Hirundichthys speculiger | reverse complement strand
TATACATAGACTTATGACACCTTCTCAAATCCATAAAGCCAGAGTTTTAAGACTTATCTTGTCGGGTCACTAACTACACAACTACAATCAGTCTCGTTTGTGCAGAAAAGACTACAACCCTCCTAACTTCTTACTGGCACAAACTGATTTATGGAACGACACAGTTTGCATGAGACAAGACAAACAAACTTGTGATAATATTAAACATATTTGATTTTGTCGTACAGCAACATCAACTGCCACCTAATGACAGATTATTGAGAGTAAAGTCACCATAAAACACTCAAAGTAACAGCAGAGGAAAAAATGAGACTGAACAACAGAAGTGTCATCTGTGTCGGTGATGTCACACTCTGTCATGACTTTTGGTAGGAAGGACCCAAAAATACACTGTTTACATACTGGTTACTCTATTTTTGAATTATTTTTTTCTGTTTTAGATTCTATTGACCTATTTATCTCTATTGCACTCACTATTTTGCACTCATCACTTTATTCTACTTTGCTCCATTTGAATGTTTTTTTTTCCAAGGTTTTAAGAAACTGTTTTTGTCCTAATGTGAACGCATAGGATTAGTGCTGGGCAATATGACGATATATATTGTGGGGACAATATAAAAGTGTATATCGTGCCATTTCTCTTCTATCATTTCTATCGTTTCTATCGTTTCTAACCTAATTTTATCAATTATTACGGCAAATATGTACTTAAATAACCTGCAACGATAAATTTGATAGAATCATATCTACTTCTACAAAGTAGCCTTTTATGTTTGCACTTTTATTCATGGTTAATGCCTTAAACAGAGTTCTCTTCAACCCTGATGTTTACTTTAGACACTTTATATTGGTTTGCAAACTTTGCACTACAAGGTTACAGATTTCAGAAAGTTGAAAAATAATTTTTGTTTATTTTTTTATAGCTGAACTTCAGTGCAAAAATGTGTTTTTCCTCTCAGAAACTGTTGTGCACTTTAAAAAAAATGTGAAAGCTACTGTACCTCTGTACCTACCTGTTTTTGCTGCACTAAAATGTGTGTTTGTGACAGTTCAGCTAAATGTCCTTTCAAAATAAAGTTGAAAAGTAAGCAATGAAATTTTTATCAAACTTTTCAGAGAATAACTGAAAACATACTTTATTATGGTATATCGTGATATATATCGTTATCGTGATATAAAATAGTCCATATCGTGATATATGATTTTTTCCATATCGCCCAGCACTACATAGGATAGTGTGAAACGTAAGTTCGATTTCTTGTATGCCAAGTACATGTGAAGGAAATGACAAATAAACCTGACTTTGAATTTGAAAATTCGGGAGAGCCAGGAGATTCCAACAAAGTCCTTTTAATAATTCCAAAAACTAAGTTTAGGATGCTCCCATGGAGAGAGACAAGGCAGGAACAGGGAACAAACAGAGCCACGATAATGGGAAGGTAGAAAAACCCACAGACGAAAACAGGAGGAAAATCAAAAGACGAACCAGCAAACTGAAAGGGAAAGACAAGACTTAAATACACAAAGGAACAAACGAGAGGCAGGTGCAGACAATCAGGGAAATGAACGGAAGGAAGTGAGGGTGAACGCCACGATGACGAGACGGACCTTCAAAATAAAACAGGAAACTAAGTTGACTGCAGACAGTCAAGAACAATAAACCTAGAAAACAATGAAGGCGTGCCGTGCTTAACCCAAACCATGACGGTGTCAACCGTTGCTGTTGCTGCGCGTCGCATTGACAGCGTTGCCGCCGTCAAACTTGGGGACGTTTCAATTTTTTCAACTTCAATGCATTTGCATTTAGCCCCACAGCTACAGCTGGCCAATGAAATTGTACACCAAGGCGGGAATAGTTCAAAGTAGCGAGCAGGTACACATTTTACTGCTTGTGCTCAGTACGACAAAGACGCTTCAGAAACACCACCTCCGCTGCGTCGCCACAGAAACCTGAGTAAACCTGAGACAGTTCCAACAGCGACTCAGGTTGTTTCCACGTATATTCAGCACCTCAGTGAGCATCAAATTATGTTGTATCATTTCTCAGGTTGATTGGTTGGCGTTCATGTGTTGTTTCACTTTAGCCCAAACCACATGTCATGTGACAACGCTCAAAGCTCATTGGTCAATAGCAGTCTTGACGCACTGTCATGTTTCCATGAAAACCAGCCTAAAGGGAAGAGCTGAAAAGTTAGCCATTGTTCTCCATAATAATTGTTTGTTCCACTCTAGACGAGCTAAACAGTTTGTAAACTAAACAGCTGGAAGTCGTTTGTCTGCAACAGCAGCGTTACGGTCTTTTGTCATGTTTACGTCCTTCACAACCGACAACGCGCCGTGCAGCGAACTACGGAAGTCATATTTGCTTGAGCATGTGTTGTGCACCCAGTATTTGGGTCGGCCTGGAGTTGCGGAGCCTTAACGCCACAAATGAACCGCACCAGAGTTCGGCGACGGCCGTACCGAGACCCCCTCTTTGGACCGCTCTAGGTACGGTTGTTTTGGCTGTTCTGTTACGGCTGTTGTGTTACATCGGAGCCTGGTTGTTGAGTTCACACTGACCCAAGTGAACCAGACTTATGAGCTAAACTCCTTTGAGCCGACGTAAACAGGGGCAGAGCAAAAATGAACATAACCTCCTCACCTACAGGGGGAGCCACTGAGCTAAAGGTTGATGCTCTAAGCATGTAATGAAGATGTTGACTCATACAGAAACATTTTGAAGTCTTCTTTACTGATAAAATGGAGCTTTATCACGATTTGACATCATCTTTAAGAGATATACGGAAACAATATGGCTCATCAGTCTATAAAGAGTCTAAATTGTCCACTAAAACTCTCAATATACTACAAAATATAAAACCAGTTAAGAGCTGAAACCATCTGCTTTAAAGTCACTGACTTGACTTATATGTTTGTGGATGCCGTTTGAAGATACAAAGGGTTAATTTGAACGAAAAATCTCGATGCCATACCAATGTCACATCAGAGTTTAACGGTAAAAGCAAACGTTGTATCAGGACCTGAGCTGAACATTGAAAAACACACATTCGTCCATCTTCGCCCGTCTTTTATTCATAGAGCTGAGCCACTTCTGACATGTTGGATGAGCTGGATCGAAAGCCATTTAACAAATTCACGAGATCCACCAAAAGATTCAGATTCAAGGCTGTCAGTGTCCGATATAACAAAGAGGTAGTTACATTTAACTGATGGACTAGAGGGTCCTTTGGGTTCAAGACCTGATCAGTTGTTTTCTCTGAATGATTGATTTTTAGAAATAAAACAGCTCAGAAAGAAGCAAAGACCCCAGCAGTGGCCTCAGAAACTGATATTGATCCCAGCAGAGATGGCATGTTATGATTCTCACCATGAAAAATGGATCCTCATTAGAGCGTTTAAAGCTTTTCATGAGTTTGATTTATACCAAATTTTTGGAGAAAATGGAATCTCCCATCGGAGATCAATGTGAATATCAGAGCAATAATCTCATTTTTCTGGATGATGGAGAACATCAGTCATCTGCTGCTTTCACTGTAGCTGACAGGATGTCCTCTGAGGTCACTCTCATCAGCATCAT
Source organism: Hirundichthys speculiger (assembly GCA_018398805.1). Lineage (NCBI taxonomy): Eukaryota > Metazoa > Chordata > Actinopteri > Beloniformes > Exocoetidae > Hirundichthys > Hirundichthys speculiger. The sequence continues at coordinate 46,420 of JAGFBZ010000303.1, read as the reverse complement.
CTAAAGATATAACTCACAACGCTCTCCGTTTTCATAAAAGTGGAGCCAGAAGCAAAAAGGGAGCTTGACTTTGTAGTTCGGTGTCCCTGCTTCTCTCAGTGCAGGCGGTATATTTTTCAGGTCCTTTTGAAATTGAAATAAAGTATTCAGAAATTCAGCTTGGAACAAATTCACACAGCTTCCACTCATCGTTAAGTTCACGAGCTGGTCTTTTTTTTTAATTGGAGAACTGTATTCTTGTCACGTCATGACATCAAATCATCTCCGGGAACTTTGAACCCACATCTGCATGTAAAAATAAAAACTTGTCTTTTTTTTTATTCCAGTTTGCAGCTCGGAGCCGCAGAACGTTCAGGCCGATCCCCAGAACGACACCACCATCGTGGTGACGTGGGAGCGTCCTCGTGCCGTCTACGACACCGCCATCGACTGGTACACCGTCACCTACCAGAGGCTTCAGGGCCGAGAGCAGAACCGGCAGGAGTACAGGACCGACGGAGACCAGGACGTGGTATGAAGGACGTCCTCGTCTGTCCCCGTCACCTGCACGCTCACCTTTCCAGCTAAAAGCTCATCTGAAGTCTGTAATCAATTACAGTGATTGTCTCACTCCTGCAGCACAGCGGAGTATGAAATGATGAAATGATGAAGCTGTATTCTCCCCTCCACCTTCCCTCCGTCACCCTCATGGTCTCAGCTCTGTTGGACAAAGAGATTTAATAATTAATTGATTACGATCACTTTGACCCTTTCAACAGGCCACTGAGCATCCGTCAGCACAGCGTCTGCATCTGTGCGTCTGTTCAGTTTATTCACATAAACATATGCACGTACATAGATGTCCGTATTTGGAGACATTTCAAGATTCATTCAAGCTTTTATTTGTCATATGCATAGTTAACACAGGGTCAAGGATGCAATGAAATGCTTGCTGGGAGAAAGAACCGCTTATGACTCGCCAAGGGAATACTGGTAAAAAAAATAAGATAAAAATACAGTCTACACAGTAGAGAATTCCAACATAATATGCAATGAAAAAAAATTTTAAGCATATGCGGTAAGTGTACAGTAGGTCACAGTGTGTAATATAATAATAATAATAATGATAATATAAGTATAGGTAATGTAAGTGTATATATATAATGTGATATAGTATAGTATAGATACTCAGTATGCATATAATATGATAATAGGATTGTAATTGTATAATATAATATAGGTATGTAATTATGTATATAATATGATAATAGTGATAATAATGATAATATGAGATACAATATACACAGAGTGATACAGACATTTCTTGTGCAAAACCAAATCAAAAGAAGTTGGAATGATGTGGAAAATTCAAAATGAATTAATGAATAATGCAGCGAGCTTAACGGTTAAACTGACCTCTATTTCTTTGAAGACCGGTTCTAAATTAGCCACATCCCAACATTTCTTAGATGTGTTGGAGGCCTAAAGGTAAAAATAGATATACAGTCATGGAAAAAATTATTAGACCACCATTTTTTCTTCACTTTCTTGTTCATTTTAATACCTGGTACCACTAAACGTCATCATGTGACTAAAACAGACAGAAAAGAAAACACTGAATGCATAAAAGCAGTGTTTTTGGCAGTACAACGCCATAGCTATTGATGTAAAAACTTAAGTGATTTAGGTTATAATCAAGAAAACCATGGAAAATGGTAAGATATCAGCTCTTAAATAAAACTCTTATGAGCAATCTTTGTGGTTATCGTTATGTTTGTCCAAACAAATGTACCTTTAGTTGTACCAGGCATTAAAATGAACAAGAAACTGAAGAAAACAAGGTGGTCTAATAATTTTTTCCATGACTGTATATTACAAAGAAATTCAATTAGTTTGATAAGAGGGTAAAAAAAAAAGAAATCTCCTGGGTTCATACTCACATAAAAGTGAGAAAGAATGATTGTTCTTTTCCTGATTTGAGGTTTTAGTTTTCAGGCATGTTTAGGTTTAGAGTACATCATATATCACTTTAATCATTTGCATTTACAGATTTAACATGGAAACGAATGTAATTTGAAGTAAATCAAACAAAAAACAAGATAAAAGCCATTTTAAAGCAAAAAAAAAAAAAAAGATTATGAGGTAAAATGAATTTAAATTTAAATTTAAGGGTGGCTGTTGCTCAGTTGGTAGAGCGGGTCGTTCAGTCAGCCTTCACTGGAAGGTTGGTGGTTCGATCCCGACTCCAACTGTCCACATGCCTTGGGACATGTGGACAGACATGAACCCTAACTTGCCCCCAGTGGGTCCAGTTTACATGGTAGCAGCTGCCCACTGGTGTGTGAATGGGTGAAAAAGAGGCCGTTGTAAACGGACACCTTGATGATGTGGATTTTGGCTGTGTGCATTTTTGCACATAACCGTTTCAACAAAAAAAGAAAAAAAAAAACAAAGCATTAAAATCAACAACCCTAACTGGGATCAGGCCGAGGTAAGTTGCCCATCCAGTGGCTAGCATGGATACCCACTACCTTACGTATATGGACAATAAAAGATTTTGACAAAGGTCTTATAGCGACCCCCCCCATGCTGGTTTAGGTTTTCTCTGGGTACTCAGGCTTTAGGGCTGTAGCGATACACTAATCTCACGATACGATACACGATACTTGGCTCACGATACGATATATATCGATATTCATCTTACAATACATTTACATCATTTTACGAAAGATTTTAAAGGGACAAAGTAATTTTTGGTGACATCTTGTGAGTGTTCCAATGACTTTGTTTGAATTAATTGAACTGAAAGCATCAATTACACATTATATGGCTGACAGGCAGCTTGCAAATGCTGGACAAAATGAATAAAAGATTTGTTGAGCTTTTAAAGGTGGGACACGGGGGTTTTGGAAGAAGCTTAGAATATCGATACCCGCGGCCGAAAAATCAATACTCGATAAAATATCGATATATATCGCAGAATCGATAAAATCGCTCAGTTTTAATGTACGTCGGGTTAATTGGTGGATCTAAATTGCCCGTAGGAATGAGTGCACGGTTTTTCGTCTACATGTGGCCCTGTGATGCCTAAAGAGAGCTGGGATAATCTCCAGCAGATCCCCGTATCCTACGGGTATGAACAGTGGATGGATGGATTTTAAAGCGAACTGTTTGATGCTGCAGGGCGCCATGATCTCCGGCCTGCTGGCCAACAGCAGTTACGTGGTTCAGGTGGTGGCGGTTTGCACCAACGGCCTCAGAGGGCGATGGAGCGACCAGATCATCGTGGACATGCCGTTAGAAGACCCCGGTACGAGCAGACAGCATACGTCTCTAACTGCTGAACTCACAACAGCCTTAAGCGTTTATGTTTTCTGATGTTCCAGAAAGTGATTCCTCTGCTGACGCTCGTGCAAAGGACTTTAAAGGCCACAGAGAGGTAGGACGCTTTATCTCTGGTTCATCTGACTCCATAATTGTGCTCAATCTTCCATAAATGTTTTGCTGCGCTGACATTTTGCCCCCTATTTACATCAGCGGATTAATTATTATGCAAATGAATGTCATCATGGCGGTAGAGGCTTGTCATTATTTGATGAGTTTTATAAAAGGAAACTAGGAAAATAATGTAATTTTACTGTGAGGTTTTTTCTAACCCAAGAAATAAAACCTGATTTTGTCTCCGATGAGGAGGTGAAAGCCTAAACAGCTATCAAACAGTCGTATTTATTCTTTTTTTTAGGGCTCATCTGTAGCTGAACCAGAGAGGCCAGACACCCAGGGTGAACCGGATCTGGTTCCAGAGGACCACAGTCCGGTGGAGGAGATCCCAGCGGAGCAGACCAGAGTTTATCAGAACCAGCCTACGCATCACCAGAGTCAGCCCACGGACCAGAACACCCCAGACCGCTCGACCCCGACCGCCAACCCTCAGAGAACTCGACCCAACCAGAACGCGAGAGAGACGCTGGACCAGACCGGGCTGAAGTCTGATGGCGCTGGTCAGAATGGGATTGAAGGTGACCAGCTGATTCCGGCACACAGACCCTCCACCGGTCCGGATTTCGACAGCAACGGCGCCATCTGGGTGACTCAGGTAACCCGGCAGCCGGGCTTCCTGTTTCCGGTTCCTGTCACGACCGCTCTGCCGTCGGTCCGCCGGCAGATGACAGAAGAGGCCTCGTTGTCAGTGCTGCCCCCTCAGGTTATTCTCTACAACACCTTTTTTCATTATCATGCCTCAGTTAATTTAATATTAAATGTTGAATTAGCGGTTTAGGGGCTCCAAGTGTTTCTTGCTGTATCAGATCAGTGGGTTTCAGTTTAACTCAGTTTTCATCTCTTTGTTTTGTGTCCTGCCTGCAGTTCAGGGATCACGATCCACCGGACCAGACCGGTGAAAACGGCCTCCCCACGCCGGACCTGAACACTCCTTCAGTGGAGGACGTCCACGTCACGGACGTCTTCTACGAAGACACCGTCACCAGCTCTGCGCTGGAGACGATCCCTGACCCTACAACGGTGTTTCCCTCGGTCCTGCCAGGTCAGATTCAACACAGACGTGTGCATTGTTAGTGATGAATTTAATTCGGTCTTAAAAGGGATACGTTATTTTCTCTGCTTGGTTTATTGGATCCTGAACGTCTGTAATCCAGTGAGCGGTCCAGGTCTGTGGGTATCGTAGCATCACAGACCCAGATCACAGTAGAAATATCCAGTTTACTTCCACCCAACCTCACATCATTCAGAATTTATCCATACGTTGACGGTGGGTAGCACAAAGCTGTAGGACAGATCTAAAAATATGCACATGTTGCAAAACAGAGGGATGTAGACCAAAGCATGTCACGCACACAAATAAATACTCTCCAAAAGAGTGTCTAATCGTGCTTTCACTGAACAAACCCATTAAACCAGTGCATGTATAGGTGTCTCCTGCACCAGCACACTGGATTTAAATGAATTGTTCACCACCAAACTTGTGCATGCCTCCATGATGAGCTGATGGTGATTTATTTGCTAAAACACATGCAAATATTTTATGATTACTGTTAATGAGAAGCATCTACTGATAGAAACCATACCTTTTATAAAAAGTACATCTCTGCAGATATACAGTCATGGAAAAAATGATTAGACCACCATTTTTTCTTCACTTTCTTGTTCATTTTAATACCTGGTACCACTAAACGTCATCATGTGACTAAAACAGACAGAAAAGAAAACACTGAATGCATAAAAGCAGTGTTTTTGGCAGTACAACGCCATAGCTATTGATGTAAAAACTGAAGTGATTTAGGTTATAATCAAGAAAACCATGGAAAATGGTAAGATATCAGCTCTTAAATAAAACTCTTATGAGCAATCTTTGTGGTTATCGTTATGTTTGTCCAAACAAATGTACCTTTAGTTGTACCAGGCAATTAAAATGAACAAGAAACTGAAGAAAACAAGGGTGGTCTAATAATTTGTTCCATGACTGTACAATCAAGTGTAGCTGGTCTGCAGAGCGCCCTGGCAGTTATTACAGAAAAAAAATGTTTTGTGGACCAATGAAGCAGAAGTTGAGTGCAGTGTTCGAGGAGGATATTCAGCATTATGTTTGGCACAAAAAAGGCGGCTGCTCACCAACATCAGAACATCATCCCAGTGATGAAGTACGGTGGAGGAAGCATCATAATATGGGCGTGCGTCACTGCCTCAAAGTGAATTCCCAAGTTTTCCAAAATATCCTGCAGGATAATACTATGGTGGATATGAATGAGCTGAAGCTTAGTAAAAGTTGGAGAATGCAACAGAACAATGACCGTATGGAAATAAAATAAACTAAAAGTAAATGGATGGTCAAATGAAATCATTTGCTTAAACTCCCTGCTGGTAAAGGAGGTTTAACCAGCTACAAACTGAAAAAGGTTCACTTATTTTTTCCTCCAGTACTGTGAATTAGAGGTCTTCAGAACAACCCGAAAACCCGAGGTTCCAACCCGACCCGAATCGGGTATCTGGTCCATTCAAAAGACGTGACTCCGGGTTCGGGTCTGAATCGGTACAGTTAGTCTCGGGTCCGGTCGGTGCTCTCTGACAGGCTGGTTCCACGTTTACTCGAGAGGTAAAGATATTGGCGGTGGCAGCTAATGTCAGGACTCGGGGCAGTTAAATTATTATTCATTAATGTGGCGTGTTTGTCATGAAACAACTGTGTTGCTGTAGCGTGTTATTAGCGTGTTATTAGCGGTTTGCCCGGCAGCTGTAAAGCACAACGGATCGCCAACATGACAACACTGGATGAGAGAACATATTTACGACACATCCTGACCGGTGTAGGCTATTAGCGTTAGCAGTTGCTACCAATAGCATCTGTATCCACAAAGAAAATAACGACGTGGATTTATTGTTGTTTACATCACGTAGCCTATGTAGCAACTGAACCGGTAGAAGAAGACAACTTTAGGTAAGAAAATCAAGTTTTATTCAACGCTAGACAACTTTAACATGAGCAACTATTGGCTGGATTGGCTCGATTCTGTTCGGGCATCTCGGTTTGGTTCGTGGTCGGGAACTGAAGACTCGGGTCGGGTCGGTTTTGGGTCAAATTTTCACGGATCTATTCGGGTTTGGGTCCATGAAAGTGGACCCGTGAAGACCTCTACTGTGAACGCTTAATGGTTTTGCTTCTAAAGTAGAATGTATTTGTCTGTTACTGTGACTCATATGACCATCATATCACATTTTACTGTATATTCATGCAGAAAACAGTTGGTTTCAAAGGGTTCACATACTTCTTTTGCTACCTGACTATCAGAATATTATAAGGAGGGAGAGCTCACACTCAGCGGGGCTTTGCAGACCTGCGCCTATCTGCGCAATGACTCCCTTCAGTTATACGGGGCAAAGTAGGCAAAGTGTCAACCTTTTTGTGTCAACCACGTTGACATTCTTCCTAGTGCTGGGCGGTATGACCAAAAATTTATATCACGGTATTTTTCAAAATTATATCGGTTTCACGGTATATCACGGTATTTTTTTTTAAGGCACAACTGGGTGTTAACCACATTTTCTAATCATTTAGAGGAATTGCTGCAGTAAATTGTCTTAGAATGACCTATTTTACTGTCATGAGGAGTAAATATTGTAGAAAAACATTAGTATTAATACACTAGTATTAATACAGGTTTGCATGGCTTCACAAAATGATACTATTTACAAAGAGGTGGCACTCGTTATTCTGATTAAGTCAAGGAATCAGAATGCATGATAGTTGCAGTTAAATACAGAACCCTTTTATTTTTCAAATTTTGCAACTTGAAAAACATATTTTGCAAAAAAAAAAATCGACATTAACTACATAATGTAAACAACGCTAAAGTTACGCTAAACTTTAGCTCGGCAACATTTGCAGTTTATTGTAGTTTGTTGGACGTCGTCTTTTTTAAATCCACGGCTCCTGGTTTAGGAAGAAGTTCCTCAGTCTCATGTTGCCGTTCTGGAGCTTCCACTTCGGGACTTTCGCTGTCCCGAACTAGTAGCATGTGTAGCCTCCAGTGCAACTGCAAAACAGTCCCCTGTCAAACAATGTTCTGCGGCACTTACGTTCCGCCGCGCGGCGTTCCCAACGTTGTGTACGCTACAGTACATACTCACCGGTATTACGGTATATGAAAAATTCATATCATAAGAAAAATAAACACCGGTATTCTGTATGAACTGGTATACCGCCCAGCACTAATTTTTCCCCGTTTTGTCCTCATCCTTGTGCTAAATCAGTACCTTCTACATCAGTGGCAGTTTTGTATTTCCGCGTTCAAAACAGGACGTTTTCGTATCTTTCAATAGCCCCAAATGCAGCGCTAACTGGTTTTAATTAGTGCTGCCACCTAGAGGATACTAATTTTCGCCGTATCTGGGGAGTCCTTGCTGCTAACTGAAGCTCTGTGAGGACAGTAGACATGTAGAAGTGAATCTGAGGTCACAAATCGTGGAAAAAAAACTGAAAATATGAACTGTTGGCCTTTTACAGACAAGCTGGTTCTCCTTAAATCTGGAACGTTTGGCCGGCTGAAATGCCACGTCATCCCGTGTCACGTCTTGTTCTGTCACGTTGTGTCATCTTTGTGCATATTTTGTCCTCAGGTAATGATGTGGACAAAGACTCCCTGCCGTCTTCTGCAGACAGCGAAGCTCCCGTAAACAAACCCAACCCCATCACCCCAGATTCCTCCACCCCCTCTTCAAACACTCAGACCGCCAGCGGCACATTCGCTGACCCAGTCTACAAATCATTCACCACCTCGTCTTCGCTCAAAGTCCTGATGCACACCACTCAGCCTATGTTCAACGGTAAGATGAAACACTCACACACGTCCTTTCATCCTTACTGTCTTCAAGAACTAGCTGTGAATTTCCTGCAGTAAAGCTTTTTGCTCAACGGCTGCATTAAATAAAAACATGGTGGGTAGACGGCTCGGCTTAATTGCAGTGGATGTTTGCCTTTCTCCTCTAATGACCCGCCGCTGTGCTGATAATCACTGACGTGCGCCGTCATCAGGGTGGCGTTTTGTGCGGTGACATCATGCGAATAATGCTGGTGGTGGGAATAAAGAGAAGCAGAGGTTGAATATGATTGGAGCGATAATTAGGGCTTTAGTGCTCCAGAATTAAATGTGCTTGACTTTTTTTCACAAATCTTGCTGCATGTTACTTCATCAGGTCAAAATCTCCTGCCTCACAACCGTCACCTCGATTCCACTCGCTTGTCCGCTTTTCTGTGGCTCAACAGCGCTCTCTGGTGGCGGTTCTTGACTTTGCTTCATCTTCATCTCAGACCTTCCACCTTTTCAGCTAGAAACGGTAACATCTAGTCCCGCTTCTTGTGAATAGAGCTGCTGGGAGCTCTGCCTTTCCTGGGACTGTTTTGAATTTCTTCGCTTCAATTGAAAATTTTCCCGTCTGCCATGTCTGGAAAGTTCAGGTCTTTAATTCCATCTTTCCTGTCAGGAGATACACGTTTCAAAAGGACATGTTTTTGCTTTGGATTTTCCTGCAGCAAATACACCCGAGACTAAGGATCCAACCACTGATCCGATTCCTGGCTTCACCAAGGACGCCAGTCCCATGAGCCCTGGAGTCTCCATTCCTGATGGGACTCCCTCCGCTGAGGGAAATCTATTCACCGTTTCACCTCCAACGTTCAAGCTCTTCAGTAAATTAACTAGAAGTTCACGTCCCACTTTTGTCCTCCATGAAAACAAGTCCCCTCTGGGCCCAACCCTGGTCCCTCCAGTCTCTTCTTTGGGATCTTCTCGGGATCATCTAATAGTTGCTAACACTCTGGGAAATATAACCACTGAGGGAAATATCCCAAATACTTCCAATACTCGTAACGGTAGCTGGATTCAAAATCTCCTGAACATCACATCACAGCTGCATCACAGCGACGAAGAGGAAGCCAGCGCTGATAGAGATGAGGACGACTACAATACAAATTCAGTCGCATCGTTCCTTGATTCCAGAGGTTTGGATGCGTCGGACAGTCCAGCCGAGGGCAGCGGATCCGGCTCTGGACTTGATGGCGACAGGTTCAGCGGGGAATTAGATGAACCAGATGGAGTCCAACCTGAATCTTCAACAATCTCCTACCTCAGTTTCCAACCCGGAGAAGAGAGAGAGCAGATCAGCAACAACTAAAACGGCAGATGAGACGGTTAATGTTGTCAAGAAAGAGTGTGACGCAGAGTCTGAGAGAGAGGAAGAGGACGACCTAAGTGGTGAGGACGAAGGAGACAAGGAAACCGGGGATCACGCCATGAAGAAGGCCATTAAGCAGGTTGACATCACAACCTGGAAAGACGAGGAAAGCAGAGAGGAGACTGTAGTTGAGATGACATTAGACAGCGAGGGTGGCAGTGGTTCTGGAGAACATACCGGAAATGATGACAAGGAAAGTTCAATGGCAGTTAATGATGATAACAAAGGTTTCACAGCTGAAGGTGAAAGTGAAAATGGTTTCAACGGGAACAGAAAAGATTACAGCAATGAAGACTTACCACCTGGACGAAGAGGAGCTCTGCAGCAGCTTGCAGGTAAAAACACACCTGCTCAAGACCTCCCACTGTTCGTCAGCGTTGAGGAGCCTGGCGGTGACCTCAGTCACGCCGGGGAGGATCACAGGACGAGCACTGACATCCCAGTTTTTGGAGCTAAATCCACTGTGGGTAAAGAAGAGGGAGACGATGTCAGGAATGGAGACGTGGAGACAGAAGGACATGCAGAACGAGGCGGTAAAGAAACCGAGGGAACAGGTGGTTGCTCAGGTGTAAACGGGGACAGTTTGCAGGTGTTCTCTAGTGTTACTACTTTGTTGTTTGGCGCTGAAAGACGTCCTGTGTTGGGGCGTCTTGTCCCTCTGCTCAAACTGACAGATTCAAGAAAGACAACAGAGGAGCAAATGGAAGGTAAATGTGACACAGTTTTCCACAGCCTCGTTGTTTTATAATATAATATGACAGAAGGGTTCATTTTCTAGCAAAGTGGGGGTTGGATGAAGTTATTTTCTTTTTTGTTTTTCTCATCTAAACTGTTGATGCTTTTCTGTTCTTACAGTGAAATGCAGTGTGTCTATAGTATCTTGTTCTTGCAGACCTCAGAGAGCTCAATAAATCAATTTATGTAAATTTAAAGGGGACATATAAAAAAAAATATTTAGTGACTCAACCTCAGGAATTACACAATCCAATCATTTTGTTTAGGGCAGCCTATTTGTCATTCAATAAGCCCTTAAGATCTGCAGCGTACTGAGCAGTGTCGTACCTGAACATTGAACAAAAGTTCACGAACTAGTTCATATTTTGCGTGAACGTGAACTGAGTTCATTTGGGCAACTGTGAACGATACTTTTTTAATGTTCACGCACGGTAAAAACCGTTCCAGGTTTCCAGCGAACCATATTTAAAATCCACCACAAACGAGCCTGATATGTATCTGAGGAAATCAATCAAACCTGGCAACACGGCTGTCGCTGCTGTCACGCTAACAATTGCGTCATCAAATGTTTAAAACAAGCAGAAACTCCCGGAGGGGGTTGAAATATTGAAATGGGGGGAAAAGAAACATTTGCACCTTAAGGACTTGTTCTTGTCTGATAATAAAGACCATTTAGCAGCAAGTTTTTCCTCATATTTTTAATATACTTCAGAGCAGTGATTCCCAAAGTGTGGGCCGCGGCCCCCTGGTGGGCCGCCGCGGTACTGCAGGTGGGCCGTGAGGGGTCATTAAAACTAAACAAATGTGTTTTAAATCCTCGTCTTTTTTAAATATGTTTTTAATTACTGTAAAATATTAACAACATGATTTAAAAACATTAAGAAGTAACTAAACAAACCAGTTAAGTGTTATTCTACTGTGTCACCTTATTTGTTGACCCCTCACATTAATATCGGATCATGGTTCCTGGTCCTGTATGTTGATCACAGTTGTGATTAAAGGTTCTGGTGGGCTGCAGAGATTTTTCACATTTCAAATTGGTCCTTGGTATTCTGAAGTTTGGGAATGGCTGCTGTAGAGAGAAGCTGAAACGGAAATGACAGTTTTACATGGATGTCCCTTCAACCCTGGTTGGTTAAGGATTCAGAATTGGACACATAGTTTTCGACAGATAAAATGGATAAAATAATTGCCGTTTGTGGTGGTTTAGTATATGGGCAGTGGTAATTATTTTAATAAATAATTGCTCACCGCAGCATTGAAAAAGAATTTAAAAAATAACTAAAAATGAACTATTTAGTTCTTTTTTTTTAATTTTTCCCCGTGTTTATCTCCACCAACTTCACATCATACGGCATTTTTCGTACCTTGGAAGTGCAAATCTGTAACGCAGACTTCAACGTCCTGTGGAGGAGGAGGTGGAGACGAATACTGAAGTTGACTTAGCTCGCTGGAAAAAAAAACCCAGCTTCTATGAACAGGAACATGAAAATTAAATATTGAAAAAGGATCTGCTGAACTGTATCTCTGTAGTATTTTTGACCAAATAGTGTCACAGACATTTCTTTAAGACCATAGAAACCTGTGTCTCCTTTAATGTCCTCTCTCATGAAGCTATTAGGAGCAGTTTGAAAATGTTTGCTAAAGTTGTTTTTGTCCTGCGGGTGGCGCTGCTAGCTGTCCAAACAGCTAAATACTGGTTCAGGAACACATATAATTTTGATAAATTTTACAGGAAGAAAGTATAAAACACTAATAGTATAAAGAGAACAATTTAGTTAGCATAAAATTAGAACAGACTGGGACAGTCACAGTTAGCATTTCAGCTAATAACTGTGTCCAAGTAAATTTAGCTGCTAGATGAGACTCACCTACTTCACCTACTGTTGTTGAAGCATTTACACGGATTACTTTTACAACAATTTTTTTTCCCGTTTTTTTTTTTCTGATTGTTAATTTATGTAGAGCAGACTTAGCACTTGGAAGCAAAGCTTTAACTGCAACACCAAAAAAAGACATTACTGTCAGAAAGTTCTCACCACAAACAACCACAACAAGGTGAGGTTGACGATGAAATACACAGATTCAGCCTGCAGGTACTGGTTGCAGTTACTGGTTGCAGTTACTGGTTGATGCTGAGCAAGTGTTAGCTTTATGTCTGGCTGCTGGGCGGTTTATGCTACGACACAAACATCACCTGCACCGCCGTACTGCACACGTCACATCCATCACTGTCTTGTGTTCTTGTCTTTCATTCTTCACTGTCAGTGATTTTAGTCTCGTCTGACAGAATCTGGGTTTCAAGTGTCGATATATGTTAGATTAGCCTGTCAGAGAGGATACATTCACTCTGATTTACACATACACATAAGAAAACTAACATCTGCAGGGTCTCTCTGTCCTCCATCCTCTCTTTTTTTCTGTCTTTACCCGACTGGTCTTCAGCAGGAAGGTCCGGGTCCGGCTCAAGGTTTCTTCCTCTTAAAGGAGAGTTTTTCCTTGACACTGTTTGGCTTAAAGGTTTTTCTCTGACTAGGGGAGTTTTTCTACTTGGCATAATTTCTTTAATTAAGATTTGATAATATTCCTTATAGTTAATAATATTTGCTCGGGGGTCATGCTCTGGGTCTCTGAAAAGCACCTTAGCTTTTACATTGTCATAGAGACTAAACAAAAAGAGGTGAATTGAATTGAGTGATCAAATTGCATATATTATGGAGCCCCGTTTGCGTCATAATTCAATAAATAAATGAGTCTATTATTATTATTACGAAATACGTATCCATTATTATGAAATATTTCCCATTATTATGATAATGGTTTCGTTTTTTTATAAGAATGAGCGTTTACATAATAATGGCTTTGTGTGTCAATCACAGCAGAAAGGGCGGAGCCATTTATGTGATTGGCTGCTCTTTCATTCAGGCATAAGCAACAGAACAGTGAAGCGTCAAATCGGGTCAAAATAGTATCGCCTGATAAATTATCATTTTCGATATTGTCTGCTAACCTGGTCAAGGTTTCCCGTAGCTCAGTCCAAGCTAGCTACAATCGGACTAGGAGCGCACCTTGATGACGCCACGGCCCACTGCTAACGGGACCTCACGGCCAAAACTAGTCGATGTCAGAGCGTAGAATGGAGAAGGATCAGCCAATGAGCGTGCAGGTCAACCACTGGCCCCGCCCACTGGCAAAATGTCATTATTATGTAAAAGCTCATTCTTATGAAAAACGAAGCCATTATGTAAAAACTAATTCTTCGATTTAAAAAAAGCCATTTTGAAATAAACTATTATGCATTAAACTAAGATTAAATAACAATAATAAAAATATATTTCATAATAATTTCTTTTTTTTTTCATAATAATGGGAAACATTTCATAATAATGGATACATATTTCATAATAATACACTCATTTATTCATTGAATTATGACACAAACGGGGTTCCATAATATACAGTCATGGAAAAAATTATTAGACCACCCTTGTTTTCTTCAGTTTCTTGTTCATTTTAATGCCTGGTACAACTAAAGGTACATTTGTTTGGACAAACATAACGATAACCACAAAGATTGCTCATAAGAGTTGAGCTGATATCTTACCATTTTCCATGGTTTTCTTGATTATAACCTAAATCACTTAAGTTTTTACATCAATAGCTATGGCGTTGTACTGCCAAAAACACTGCTTTTATGCATTCAGTGTTTTCTTTTCTGTCTGTTTTAGTCACATGATGACGTTTAGTGGTACCAGGTATTAAAATGAACAAGAAAGTGAAGAAAAAATGGTGGTCTAATAATTTTTTCCATGACTGTATATCCAACTTTTTTTGGCTTTAATGGCTAACCATTAATATATACGCAGACAGCTGTTAGAGCTGAATCACAGCTGTTCAAAAGTATACTTAAAATGTTGGTAAAAAGTCTTCCACCTTGTGTATTTTTGATCTCTTCTGTAAAGCGCAGATATTTGCGTAGCATTAGTTCTGTACATTTTCCCATCTTTCCTTCAGAGGGGAGCAACAGCAGTCACGGTCTGTCCGAGTCTCGGGTCGGAATTGGTCGAAGAGGTTGGGGTGGTCGGTCGGACTGGTCCTTCTGGGGTGGTGGTTTCCACTCTGGCCATCCTCTGTCTGCTGGTTCTGGTGGGAATACTCATCTACTGGAGGTACACATCCGCACAAACCCGCCACAGCTGGATGTAAACGTTCTCCGCTGCGCTTGGACACAAAGCATGATCTCTTTGTGTCACAGGGAAACTGTTTCCAGACAGCTAATTTCTACCCAGATGACAGCACATCCCTAAAGTCTCATCTGCTCCGTCGACTCCGCTGCTGCTGGCTACAGGTGACGCCCTCTCAGGTTGGATTTTAACATTAATATGAGACACAATGAAGCTGTGGTTCCAGTCACTTATTCACCCTGTGTGTTCCAGACGGCCACGAGCCGCTGACGGTGAAGCAGTTTGTGAAGCACGTCATGGAGCTCCACATCACCAACACTTTCTCCAAAGAGTTTGAGGTGTGTGCGTTTACAAAAATAAATAAAACAGTGTAATTCCAGCTAAAAATCATGGCTAGAATCTCGTTTTTAGAGACTTCCTCAGGTTATATAACAGTATAAAACTGTTTTGAAGTGTATAAAAACCTCATTTATCACAGCTCCTTAATGTGCTTCCATATCTCTATTAACACATGTTCTTCAGGAAAATCATTTGGCGCAGTGTTAATGTGTACCTTCCATGTCCATTAAAAATGTAGGAAAGCAATAATATTTTTTCTTGAAGCTAAATGTGGCAACACAGGTGGCTTCACACTATCAGTGGAAAACAGACAAATACAACCCCAAAATCAGAAAAAAGAGAAAATGCTCAAAAAAAAAAAAATCTCAAAGATTGTTATATGGGCTTTTCAGGTCACAACAAAGATCCATTTTGCAGAGAGGATTTACTCGGTTTCATTTCATTGATAATATGCATCCATTTCTGCATTCTTCCAAAAGAAATTCGTAATAGGAAGAATTGGAATTGATTTATTTAGTGGTTGAGGCCAGCGATGAATTTGAACAAAGCAGAATCCTTTGAGGAGATATGAGCAGAGAATCTAAACTCTGCAACAAATCTGTTCATTGAAATATAGACACACCCCATCGTCGTACACTTCCCGCTAGCCGCTACCGCAAATTACGGGTGTTTAGGAACCTCCGCTAAGCCGCTTCTTCTGCCCCGATGCTACCCGCGACTCCCTTGTAGGTGTGGCAATGGGCGTGTCTTTGCGCTTTCTGCAAACTGGGTATCTGTGATTGCGGGTTTAGGATAGCGAGTAGCTGGTGGTCAGACCACCCGCTACCCTAAGCAGGTAGCGGGTAGCGCAAGCTGCTTTTAAAGGCAATGGCTACTGACGCACTGATTGGTTTTTAAACAGGTGGAACGCCCTAACCCATGCATAATATAGAGCAGGTTAGATACGATGGGGAAGGAAGGGTTTGTTTTTTGGTGGGGGAACGCCTCTCCCGCTACCCGCTATCCCTTAATAGCGGCTTTAGGAGGTTTGGTGGAAGATCGGGCCCAATGGCGTCAAAGAAAGACTGGAAGAAGAATTGAGAACAGCGCTAAATGCTAAATGCTAAACTGTCCCAACTGTTTCTGAAGTTCAACTGCGTTGAAGACCTGACATTTAAAAACAGATGAAAATTAAATTAAATGAAACTGCCAAATATATAAATACATATATAGTTTCATATTGTCTGTAAAGAAACATTTTGTTTTCTTATGCAATCTTTTTTTGATTTGAGATTTTCCTCCAAAGAGAAACGAGGATTTAAATCGACATTAATGGCAAAGACAGCCAGATGAAAACTAGACGATACGTTTGAACAACGAGTCCATCTGCAAGTTAGTCGTATCTGTTTTCCAAGAACAAATCTAAGTGTCACACAGAGATGAGATTAATGAAAGTATTCTCAGTTTTACATCAGTTAAAATTTTCTGAAACCAAAGCCTTCGAGGTATTTTGGCACAAAATCACGACTAGATATTTAAACGTCACTGCTAACAGAGCTGCAAGCTTCTAGTCCACAGCTCAGCTGGTAAAACCCGTTTATTTTCCACTCAGCATCGCCTCTCTGTGTCAATCTGAACCCCAATGTCCTGTACCTGCACTGACTCCCTGTCTGTCTGTCTGTCTGTCCGTCTGTCCTGCTGTCCTCTCGTCCCCCTGTCCCGCTCTCCTCTCACCATCTCCACCACCATCGTCGTGCTTTCTGCATCCTCACCACCCTCCATTAGATTGTCAAAGAGTCCTACGAGGTAAGACACCTACCATCCCTCTCCTGAGATGTTGCTTTGTTTGTCTTCAAAAGAAAAAGAAGACATTTTGTTGTAAAGCAAAGTCTTAACCTCCCTATGCATCCTGCACTGCACTTGGAATTATTTTCTTTCTTGTTGCAGTGAAGAAAATTCAACTGGTTCTTGCCTTTTAGCTTTAATAGCCCAAACATGTGGTCACCATCAGTCAGTTTGTCTTCATTGTAGGTTCCTGAGCATTAAATTTAGTATCAGAAATTTCTTCAATACCGCAAAAAATGTCTGCATCGGTATCGGCGAGTACGGAAGTCCAACCGATACCAAGTAATTTATATTTAAGGATTTATTTACTGGTTACTTCCGTCACACTACCAGCAAAAAGAAATACTTTTTCATTGTGCAATACTGTTTTACACTGTTCTACAGTCATGGAAAAAAGTATTAGACCACCCTTGTTTTCTTCAGTTTCTTGTTCATTTTAATGCCTGGTACAACTAAAGGTACATTTGTTTGGACAAACATAACGATAACCACAAAGATTGCTCATAAGAGTTTTATTTAAGAGCTGATATCTTACCATTTTCCATGGTTTCTTGATTATAACCTAAATCACTTAAGTTTTTACATCAATAGCTATGGCGTTGTACTGCCAAAAACACTGCTTTTATGCATTTAGTGTTTTCTTTTCTGTCTGTTTTAGTCACATGATGACGTTTAGTGGTACCAGGTATTAAAATGAACAAGAAAGTGAAGAAAAAATGGTGGTCTAATAATTTTTTCCATGACTGTATATATATATATATATTTCCTCCCAGAAATGTGTATCTATCATGGGTGTGTTAAATAAAGACATGAGAATTTACATTGGCTTTTATTTCAATAGGTTTAAAGTAGGGCTGTCAATTTCTCAAAAAAATTAATCAGATTAATTGCATGACTGTCAATAGTTAATCATGATTAATCGCAAATTAATCACATATTTTTATCTGTTCTAAATCTACCTTATACGGATCTTTTTCAAGTTGTATTACTCTTATTAATACGAGTCCTGACTAGAACCAGGAAATAGGACCATATTAGTCCAGTCCTGAGGTCTCTGGCTTCCTGTCACTCAGAGAATAGACTTTAAAACAGCTCTACTTGTGTTCAAGTCTCTTCATGGCTCCAGAGTCCATCTCTGACATGTTAGATCCATATGAACCAACCTGGACTCTGAGAACCTCAGGTAGTGGTCTCCTGCTGGTGCCCAGAGTCAGGACTAAACAAGGTGAAGCTGCATTTCAGTTTTATGCTCCTAAAATCTGGAACAGTCTTCTAGAAGATGTGAGACAGACCTGAACTCTGACAATGTTCAGATCCAGACTGAAAACAGTTCTGTTTAGATGTGAAGATGATGACTGGAAGGATTTTATCTGCACTCTTCATTTTTTATTTAATTAATTAATTTTTTAATTAATTAATTTTTATTTATTATTGATTATTTTTATGCTTGTATGGAATGATTCTATTTGCCTTCTTGTGACTGCATCTGTAAAGCACTTTGAATTGAATTGCAAATAAAGTTGCCTTGCCTAATATGAGAGTACACAAATGCTTGCCTTATGCAAAACAAATGCATGTTTATTTATTGCTACAATGCCAAATCCATTATATATATATATATATATATATATATATATATAGATATATATATATATATATATATATATATTATATATATATATATATATATATATATATTATATATATATATATATACTCAATATTTTCTCTTATGTTCTTCATACAAAATATTTTCGTGGTTTGCTTTAAACGAGGGGGGGGGGGCTCTCTGCATCACCGCTCTCATTAGCCGTCAAGTGACCGGACTCCGGTGGTAACTAAATTCACATCGACAGTAAACACAGACAACATTTATCTTGTGGAGTTAGCCATCAGGCAAGGTTTTGAAGCTAAACTTACCATTCAAAATAGTATCTTTTGTATCCTTTTTTTTTTTTTACTGCTAACGGAGGATTGTTTACATCTGTCTGTCTGCGGCATGGACGTCGAATGACTTCCTGTTTTGACAGGACTACAGGACTACAACTACGGCGGGGCCCTGAGGCTCATCAAACCTACTCTCCTCTCTACTATTGTACATCAACGGCAACGCGTTAATCTCGCGTTAAAAAAATTAGTTGCGTTAAAATTATTTTGCGTTAATCACGCGTTAACGCGTTAACTTTGACAGCCCTAGTTTAAAGACATTGAGATTAGAACAGTGGTGCGCAAACTGTGGTACGCGTACCAGCAGTGGTACGTGAGCGCTCTCTGGTGGTACGCGGGGAACGTCATGACTTTCCACATTTTTTCCACATTTTCACTTTTTAAAAAAATCGGAAACATACAATGCAATATAAATATGTTTTAAATAAAATATGTAGCTTGAGATAATGGTGTCTTTTAAAAAAATATTTGTTGCATATTCAGTTGCAGTGCAGATGTGTGAATTGTTGGACAGAGTTGTAAATGTCTGATTCAGTAAGGTGACAATTCAGGTAACAATAAATAACCACAATAAGGAATAAACATCTCCGTGTGTTTAAAGCTAATTGAGAAGGCATATATGGCTATATTTTAAAACTGGTCATCATGGTGGTACTCAGAGAGCTGAACAGTTTCTCAGGTGGTACGCAGTATTAAAAGTTTGAGAACCACTGAGTTAGATGATTATCAGATTGCACCTAATGGTAAATTAATGCAAAAAAAAAAAAAATATTCTAAAGGATTCACATACTTTGTGCCGTCACTGTAACAAAACACGTTAAACCTACTTTTCCTTTTGTTACAAAGCTGAAGAAAAACAGCCCTTTTATATGTTTAAACTGGCGACAGTTGTCATTGTGGTCCCCTGAGCAGTTAACCTTATTTTTATTTGTGTTTCAGGAAGTGCAGGTGTGTACGGTGGACATGGGCATCAGTGCCGACAGCTCAAATCACCCCGACAACAAAAGCAAGAACCGCTACATCAACATACTGGCCTGTATGCGACTAGCGAACGTGCTAACCATTCAACATTTAACTCTCCAAGCATAGAAGCTGATTAGAGTTTTCCTCTCTTAGATGACCACAGCAGAGTGAAGCTCTCCCACAGCTTGGAAAAAGATGGGAAATGTGGGGACTACATCAATGCTAACTTTGTTGACGTAAGTGCGTTTCTTCTACACATTTTTCCAGTTATTATCCAGGGTGCAGTGAGCACATCTGTATTTCCTTCCCAGGGTTACGAGCGAACCAGGGCGTACATCGCAGCTCAAGGGCCTCTCAGAGCGGGCAGGGAGGACTTTTGGAGGATGATCTGGCAGCAGAACGTTGGAGTTATTGTCATGATCACTAATCTGAAGGAGAAAGGACGCGTAAGAGCCGACACAAACTCGCACCACAGAGATCCCCGCCGTTGAGAAACAGAGTCTTAATATGGGTAACAAAAAAAAAAAGGAAATGATGTAGAAAAACCCAGATGAGCAAAACAACCCACTGAACCTACATCAGCAAAACAACAAAACATCCGAACCAACCAAACCCCTTCATCATGAGTACATAACTGTACGTAACTGTTCATAGACAGTTCCAGCAGCAAAAGTTTTCAGTAATCATTTTCTGTGTGTCATTAGCAGTCAAACACATCATTATGATAAAATTTTAAGCTGTTCTTAAAGTGTTGCTTCCGTTGATTGGAATTGAACGCACATTTATGGATAGCTCTGTCGACTCGTCGTCGTGTTACGAGTCTTTCTTAGCCAAGTTTTAGCTGTCAGACAAGTGTCGTCAGATTTACTGTTGAATAGCGAGGTTTACAGAGGAGTTCACAGTAACTCTAAGTTACCAAAATCATCCCCCCATTCTGCCACGTGTTGTGGAAAAAATATGATCCGATCTCGATGAGAAAATCAGAATAGAATTTATTAAAGAGAAAAGAAACAAAAATACAAAAATCTATGAGCACATAGGGAGAGCTGTCAGTCAGTACTCCACAGAATACTGAATGAGGACTCGGTCAGACAAAGATGGCGGCTTTCTTTTATACCAAGACAAAAGGTGTTGATTCTTCTACAGGTTTTTGCGTACAGAGTGGATCACAGCAGGTAGCGGTGAAGGCAAAGGGACATTTGTCTTAAAACAGACTGATTGAATTTAGGGACCTTGATCAAGAAGTTATTTACTTGATGTTGATTGAATTTAGGACTGTTTATTCAGAATCACAGCTGACCCCTGTTGTGTCTCCTTGATCAATGAATCACTTTTAAGCATATTGTTAAAGACAAATAAAATGAACAAAATTACAAGATGAATAAACCAAATAAAAATGTCCTCCACACATGTCTGACAGTTAGTAGAGATGTGTGGATGACGTATATTTTAACCCGCAACCGCTTCTTAAAATCTCTATCCGCCCGCTATCCATTTGCAGGAACGTTTTTTCACCAATTTTCAAAACCGAACCGACCCGCCAAACTTTTTTAATAATATGTAAAATATTTTTTATTATTATTATTATTTGAGTGCTTCAACCGCAACCCGCCCAAATTTAATTAAAGTATTATTTTTTGACGCGTCATCCGCCCAATATGCGGATTATCCGCTCCGCCCGCGGGTGCGCGGTTCAACCGCGCATCTCTAACAGTTAGTACGAAGTGCTTGGATTTAACCAGATGTGGAACTATGAGGGAAGACTAGCGTGAATGTTTGCCATTTACTTTACAAAGCAATATTTATTTTCTCTTAACAGACAAAATGCGACCAGTACTGGCCAGAAGAAAGCCAGGAGGAATACGGTCCTTACCAGGTGACCCTGAAAAAACACCAGCACCCTCGCTTACTATACACTGCGGACCTTTACTGTCAGAGATATATCAAATAAGGTACTTCATAAACACACCCATTCTCTCTGTTAAACGCTCATACAGTACATTTAGTAACAACATAACCATAATTCTTGGTTTCCCAGATGCCTCAAAGGAGAGGCGAGCACACCGTCCTCCACTACCACTACACCCAGTGGCCAGACATGGGCGTCCCAGAGTACACGCTACCCGTCCTGTCGTTCATCAGAGCATCTTCTCGGGCCCGAACACAGGAGATGGGACCGGTCGTTGTACACTGCAGGTGAAGTGCAAATGTGTTACTGGTTATAAAAGGAACACTGTTATAAAGAATGTGGTGTTAACGTGTGATGTGTGTCTGTTTTAGCGCCGGCGTAGGAAGAACCGGCACCTACATCGTGATAGAGAGCATGCTGCAACAGATCCAAGATCAGGGAACAGTCAACGTTCTGGGCTTCCTAAAACATGTCCGGACGCAGAGGAACTTCCTGGTCCAGACAGAGGTGAGCAGAAGGTCATGATGATCCATCTTCCTTCTTGAATTAAATTCAATTCAGTTTAGATTTGGATAGAGTCTATTACAATGTCAGTTGTCTCTAGGCGCTTTACAGAGACCCAGATCATGACAAGGTGCAGTAACAAGGTGCTCCTAGTTAACTATGGATTGAGCTGGAGGAGGAAAAAGGGAGGAGGAAAGGGAGAGGAGCAGTGGAGACACTGTTGGTGTCTCCCTGCAGCGTAGGCCTATAGCAGCATAGCTATGACGAAGCTGTGATTAAGACGAGCTACTCTAGTCTTAGCTCCTACAACTGTAGCTATAACTATTAGCCCTACAGAGTATTGAGGTGCAGAAAGTTGCCACACTGAACCCTTTATGTAAATTTGGATTGATTTATGTTTAAAGGTGTTTACCAGTCGGTCTCTGTTCCACCTGTCGCTTGCGTTCATGAGCTGTGGTTCGTGACCAAAGGGCTGAAATTGATCTAAGAAACTGAAATAGGCTTCTTCTAAAGGTGGCTGGAATAAAGTGAAGTGCTCAGTCATCCAGGAGAAGTTCGGAGTTGAGTCAATACTCCTTTTTCTAACTTTTCTGGTCAAGGTGCATTCCCAAGGAAGGTGATTCAGACCTGTCCCTCGTGATGGAAGCACTGGGGCTTTACCGAGAATATTATAGAGAAATCTCCGGGGGGTTGGGGGTTTGTGTCCCTGCAGGGGCAAAAACTAAATGGATGGATGGTAGTTTCAGGTAATGTTATAAAAGGTTATATTCATGCAAGAGTCAATGTTATTCAATACAGTGGTAACAGTAATTATCCATTAGGACCAAGATTAATTACCCGAAGCATATTGCAAATGTTAACTCCAAGATTATGGGAGCCAAACAAAAAGACTTGTTTCCTCTGGGAGAGTCAGGTGGTTAAGAAGGTAAAGGACATTATTAACCAACGTGATCGAGTCCTTTTATTCCTTCTGCTATCAGGTAATTACATTCAGACAGCAGTCGTTTTTAATTATAGTTTTAATCATGCTATTTTTACATTATGTTTCTATTGATTGTATTTTATTTAATGAACGTTGGCTGTTTTTCACTCTTTTGTGTATTGATTTGACATATTGCTGCATATGTTTGACAAAGGCAGAAACTTTGTTTCTCCACGTCTTCCAGGAACAGTACGTGTTCATCCACGACGCTTTGATGGAGGCCATCTTGAGCCGGGACACGTTAGTCACGTCTGAGCTTCTCCACGGTTACGTCTCCGACCTGCTGACGCCCGGACCCACAGGCAGGACGCGCATGGACAAGCAGTTCAAGGTACAGCTGTAAAAATCTTTTAATCAGCCAGGATTACGCTATTCTGACTGTATCTGACTCTTCTCTCTGTGGTTCAGTTAATTAGCCAGCGTCAGGCCAAACATGCAGATTACAGTACGGCCTTGAAGGATGGAAACGCTGAGAGGAACCGAGCCAGAGCGCTGATGCCGGGTAAGCAGGACTTTACTACCCAGATTTTTTTTAAATCTGATAACCACTAGTTTTAGTAAGTAACCTGATGCAAAGATGGCTTGAAAGACACTGTTCAAAAATCACACCTATTCTTCTGTTTTTGAATAGTGGAAAGGTCAAGAGTCTCTCTGTCTGCTTCAGAAACAAACTCCACCGGCTACATCAACGCCTCCTACGTGATGGTGAGACAGATATTTGCCATTTCTTTAAAGTTGTAGTTTGTTAGATGTGGACGCTAGGCTTGGGCGGTATTACGGTAATACCGTATACTTCCGGTATTTAAAAATAGCAGCGGTATCAGTTTCAATACCGTCATAAAAAAAATGCAGTGAATGATTTCTGTGGTTTAAAGTTTAGTTTCTCTCCTGTATCGCTGTGTGTTCGGCTTTATTTTACCGTTTATTCATGTTCGCTCGCAGCTGATCTCGGTTTGACTTGTCCTGTTAAGGTACTGACGATGAAAACAACACTTCCTGAGTTTGCTGCTTCAAAATAAAAGCTTCCAATGAAACTAATAATGTTGGACTTTTTATGTTGAAGAATTTATAGGAAGTGAAACGACCAGAATCAGACACTTTACTATAAAGGCAGTTACGGGCAGAGAGAGGAGCTGGAGCAGAGAAGGAACAGTTAAAACTACAGTGAAAAGCAAGAAATACACAAATAAACAACAACTGTAGTTGAGCCAACTTTATATTGAAGCACTGAACTGCTGTTTCGAGGTAAACTCGCCTTTTTTTTCAGGCTTAAAGCCCGCGGCGTCCGCCGGTGGTGTTTGTTCGCCTTAATAGTCGCGGGAATACGGTATACCCCGGTAAAATGTGAGGGAAGTTTGACGGTATCAAAATTTGGATACCGCCCAAGACTAGTGGAAGGCTGTTTTTTACAGAGGAAGAGCCAAATATTCATAGTTCCTGTGTTGGTTGCAGTCTGTAATGTGGCCACTAGTTGTCACTAAATTTCACATTCTGCTCCTTTCAAAGACACTTTTTTTGCTGATTCATTCTCTGGTGGTTTTTGTGGCGTCCATGTTTTCTCAGGGACATCACTGCAGTCAGGAGTTCATCGTGAGCCAGACTCCTCTGAGCAGCACGGTGGCAGATTTCTGGAGGATGATCTGGGAGCACAAAACACACACCGTCGTCCGTTTGCCAGATTCACTCAGTCAGGTATGACTCACACACACCTGCACACGCTCTCTATCTGATGCTGTACTTTCAAATATATAATCATAACTTTTTTTTTTTTTTTTTTTTTGAAGAGTGATGAAAGAGAGCCTTGTGTCTTCTGGCCCAGTAGAGAGAAGCCCATGAGCTTTGATGGTTTCACCGTGTCGTATTCAGGGGAGGATCAGGTGCTTCTGTCTAATGATGAGAGAGTTTTGGTGCAGGACTTTACAGTGACGTCTCCACAGGTAACTCCCACAAACAGGTGGAGTTTACATGCAGGTACAACCAGAGGTTTACAAACACACATGAACTTTTGCTTCCTCATGTCTGGCAGTAAACTTGAGGACAGTTTTATTGTTTTGTGTCAGTTCGGTATCCAGTTTTGTTTTTGTTTGGGGTGAAAATGACAGAATGTTTTCTAGATTTCTGTATGTCTTCAAAATAAGCCCAAGATTGCTCACACATGCCTCTTCAGTGCTGCTTTGAAATAGCCACTCTAATACCTGCATCTTAGCCCATGTTGAAGTCAACTTGAAGACAGGCTTGGAGACAATGTCCACCTGGAAGACCCATCCATGCCCAAACTTTAACTTTTTGGCTAATGTTTTGAGATGTAGCTTTGGTTTGTTCATATAGTCGTTGGACACTGGACGCTGCAATGTCACCAGATTTATTTCCATCCAGTGTTGCATTAATTTTTCTCCAAGATCTTCATTGATGATGGTAGAGTCTGAGTCTCCAGAACATCCCAGAGATTCTCAATGGAGTTCAGGTCTGGACTCTGGAGGCCAATCCATGTATGAAAATGATGTCTCCTGCTCCCTGAACCAGTCTTTCACTATTTGAGCCTGATGAATCCTGACATCGTCATCTTGGAATATGTTCGTGTCATCAGGGAAGAATAAATCCATTGATGTAATAACCTGGTTATTCAGTATCTTCAGGTAGTCAGCTGACCTCATTCTTTGAGCTCATACTGTTGCTGGACCTGGACCGGACCAACTGCAGCAACCCCAGATCAGAACACTGCCCCCACAGGCTGGTACAGTAGGCGCTAGGCATGATGGGAGCATCACTTCATCTGCCTCTCTTCTTACCCTGATGCTCCCATCACTCTGGAACAGGATCAATCTGGACTCATCAGACCACATGACCTTCTTCCATTGATCCAGAGTCCAATCTTTATGCTCCCTAGCAAACTGAAGCCTTTTTTCTGGTTAGCATCACTGATTAGTGGTTTTCTTAAGGCTACCCAGCTGTTCAGTCCCAATCCCTGGAGTTCCCTTAGCATTGTGGGTATGTAAACAGCCCTGAGTTCTACTGTTGTTTTTCTTTGATTTGATCTCACCAAACGTTTAAGTGTTTACCGATCACGATCGTTGAGGATTTTTTTTCCTCCTGGAAGACGATGGATCCCCACTATCCTTCCAGTTTTTAATAATGCGTTGGACAGTTCTGAACCCAATGTTGGTAGTTTCTTCAATCTCCTTAGATGTTTTCTCTGCTTGATGCCAATGATTTGACTCTTCTCTAACAGACTAACATCTTTTCCACGACCACGGATGTGTCTTTGACATGGTTGTTTAGGAAATGAGAAGCAACTCATCGCACCAGTTGGAGTTAAATAACTTGTTCCCAGCTGAAAGATAATCGCCCATGCAGTAATTATCCAACAGGAGTTTCAGACCTGTTTGTTTAGTTAAATCCAGGTGGTAACTTTTTTTTTTGGCCAGGCAGTGTATGTACAGTCATGGAAAAAATTATTACACCACCATTTTTTCTTCAGTTTCTTGTTCATTTTAATACCTGGTACCACTAAACGTCATCATGTGACTAAAACAGACAGAAAAGAAAACACTGAATGCATAAAAGCAGTGTTTTTGGCAGTACAACGCCATAGCTATTGATGTAAAAACTGAAGTGATTTAGGTTATAATCAAGAAAACCATGGAAAATGGTAAGATATCAGCTCTTAAATAAAACTCTTATGAGCAATCTTTGTGGTTATCGTTATGTTTGTCCAAACAAATGTACCTTTAGTTGTACCAGGCATTAAAATGAACAAGAAACTGAAGAAAACAAGGGGTGGTCTAATAATTTTTTCCATGACTGTATTTATATATATAAGAAAAAATAAATCGCTGCTGCGCCTCCAGTTCAGTCAAAAATAAGAAACTTCTTATGTCAAAAGACATCATGTGAATTCTTTAAGTGCTTAAGGTCACAGTCAACTCAGTGTATGTCAACCGCTGACTTTGAAGAAAAACATCAAAATTCTTTAAAAAGAATAACATGAAATTCTTATTATTCTGACATTTTACAAAGAGAAAATACTTCACTATGAGATGTGGGGAATTTTCCTCAGCCGTATTTAAACTTCTGTTGTATAACGTATCATTTCAGTATGATCAGTCATTTCTCTCCATCCTTCTAGAACGATGGCGTCCTGGATGTCCGGCAGTACGGCGCCCTCTGCTGGCCCAACCCAGACAGTCCCATCAGAAACAGCTTTGATCTCGTCAACGCGGTCAGAGAGCACAGCAGAACCACACCGGCGCCGACAGTAGTGCACGACCCGTGAGTACGACCCAGTCATCGTCCTTCGGTTCTGATGTTTGGTTCTGTTTTTTAAAAGATTCTTTTTGTTTTTTTTTATGTGTCCAGTCTGGGAGGAGCTACGTCGGGGTTGTTCTGCGCCGTCACCAGCCTGTGCAGCCAGCTGGAGGAGGAAGGAGCGGTGGACGTCTATAAGGCGGCACGGATGACCAACCTGATGCGACCCGGAGTGTTCAATGACGTAGTAAGTTCTGGTTTTCCTTCTGGTACCTGGTGCCGTGATGGTAGTCTTTAACGGAGGCAGGTGAGCATGTACTCCACCCCCCCGACAGGAGCAGTACCAGTACCTGTACCGAGCCGTCCTGAGTCTGGTGAGCAGCCAGGAGGACCAGAGAGCCCTGCAGAGTCCCGAGACCAACGGATCGGTACCGCTGGGTCGCACCAACGTCGCCGAGAGCCTGGAGTCGCTCATGTAGACCCGAACAAACTCGTTCATCCGTTTATCGATTATCGTTGATCACATCTTACGTCTAAGGTTCAGAGCTGCGTGTTCTTTACTCACCAGATCTTTTGAAACCCGTCAGAAACCTTTCCTTTAACAAACATGAGTAAAGCCAATCGTCAGGAGCTCTGGGAACATGATTTTTTTTTTTTTATTGGTTCGGATAGACCATTAAAAAGTGACTAAAAGTAACATATAAAGGTTTTCATCTCTGGTGTTATTTCTTACATCAGAAAAAGTGACCAACAGGTTAAGATCTCAGCCGGTAGTAAAGAGAAATGACGGGGTCGAGTTAGGGTCTATAAGGTTCAGTGGTCAGTTGGAGCCGGGATCGAACCGCCAACCGTACAGTGAGTGGACGACCCGCTCTACCAACTGGGCTACAGCCACCCCGAGAACCACCGTAAAGACTAATAAATAGCTTTATTAGTGGTTAACAGAATCTTGAAATTTACAGAGTTGATAGAAGCCAGCAATAAAATAAAATCAACCTTTAATCTGACAGAATGTAAAAACCCATTCAGCTGGGCACATCTTAAAGTTTTAACAACTCTAGACGTTTTATTAAACGATACTTATTTTAAAAAGCTGATTTCTTTGCTTAAGAGCGTATATTTAGGTGTTTAAATCAAAAACTCTTAACAGCGCCGTCATTCTGCTGAGGTCCGACGTGGCTTCGGTGACCTGTTCAGATTTGTGGGTCTCTGTGACATCACAGACTCAGATCAGAAGTTGAAGCACATCAATCCTTCATGCAGCAAAGCAGCCCCACAACATGATGCCGCCACCCCCGTGCTTCACAGTTGGGATGGTGTTCTGAGGCCTCCAAGATCTATTTCTCAACAGATTTCTCTCAAAGCATGTTCATCTTTGGGACATAGAAGCTTCTTCTTCCTGAGCTGTGTGATGGCTGTGTGGTTATTATCACCAGTTACCGTCTGAAAAGCCGAACATGGCGTCTGGAAAGCTTGTGAAGGTCCACAGTAGGTTCTACCCGACGACTGAATTATTATAGGTTGAGAAAAGTTCAGGTTTCAACGTGAGCATCAACCAATCAAAATTTACTAGATGCTAACCAAACAAATCACACCTGGGGGGGGGTTGACCAGTAACAGGACACACCCCATCTTAAGCGTCACCACAGCGATCCATTGAGCCTGTTGTTATAGCAACCAGCAGTGAAAAACCAGCTGTTATGAACAGAACTGTGGAGACGCGGTTAAAACGTGAGCTTTTACGCCGTGTCTCTGCGGGAATTTGAACAAAGCTTGTCAGATGTTTTATGAAAACCTAAGTACGTTGTGTGAAATTGTTTAAAAAGGGAATGAAATCTCTCTGACTTTAGACTTGCTGGCTTCTTATTGAGCAAAAAAAAAAAAAAGCAGCCTAATAACTGATCTGTAAAGTATTAATAAACCATTTGTTAACCATTAAGAAAGCCGTTAGTTACAGATGGTTGATGGAACCAAAAACGCTTCATGGACTTTCCTTTCTGAGTGAAGGAGTTACTTTAAAAACCTAATAGAAATGAAATTAATTCATGTATGTTACTGAAGATGATTTATCTTTTTTTTTTTTATTTTACGCCTTCCTCATTGCCCTTTTGTTGCCATCGTTTTAATTTCTCTAGAGAATTTAAGATTTCTGAGATAAGATAGATGCTGTAGAAATTAAAATAAACTGAAAGTAGAATAGCTGGATGATATAAACGTTAAATACAAAGGAAGTGAATCGAGAGAACATCCTGAGACTTTTTTTTTTTAAATGATATTCTAAAAATGTTTATAATCTCACTGGTGATAATGAACTGCTGGTTTTTGATTTCTGTTCATGTCTCCTTGCTGGTGCCTTTTAGAAATCACGTCAATGTACTTTAAACCCCATCGTGCTCCAACTTATTGATCTCTGTCTTGTTTCGATCAGATTCTCATGTGTTGTTGAAGATGCAGTTTGAGGTGTAAAATTATGTTCTGCTGAATATGAGAGCAGAAACGGCAGCACATGTCCTCTGTAGCAGGAACAAAAAAAAAAACATAAGACGTCATATTTTCTTATCATTATAAGCAAAAAAAAGGTGAGTTTACTGTTGATAATTAACGGCTCAGACTGAAACTGACATCTACTGTAGACGACGAGCCGAGGCTTCAGATCCCGGCGCCGTTTCCTTTGACTGTCGTCCCAATCAATCGAGGCCCAATCAATCAACCTCTGAATCCTTTTCAAACGGCTCTGCAGCTTCTCTCTGCGGCTTCTTCGCACCTCGGCGTGCGATTTCTTTCTTTTTTGGCTCATCTGCAGATGCATCATGGTACGACTCCCAGAGGAGACTGCAGCTGAACAGATTCCCATCTGGTTACTTTCAAGGCCAAATTACTGTATGTTTGTAATGTACCTCTATATATTTTCTATTTTACTATAAAAAAGGGGTTTTTCTAGTCATTTACAAACATAACTATGTACTCTATTTGATAAATGTTAGCCTGGAAATATTGATCATGTTTATAGTTTTAATGGAATGTTTGGGAATATCTTTCTATCTCTGATTTTACCGTAGCGGCTTCATGTTTCTACCTTTACCTGCAGCACAGAGCTGCTGCAGTGTTTATATAAAGCAACTACATTAAAAGCTTGTTTCAAACCTGCATCCGCCTTTTTTTTTTTTCTTTCTTCATTGGAGCAATGGCGCCACCATGTGGTGGCTAGGGGTGGCTACAGCCACCACTGGATTACTCTGAGCCACCTCTTAGCCACCCCAAGGAGGCGCATTGGATTTATGTAGATCTAGGAAATATATTTTAAACATAGGCTTCTCAACATTCTCACTTTTCTTCTCACTAGTACTTCCACTCTTGCCAAAAAAATGTGATATATATTGTGTTTTCGTTTCATCCTCTAACCTCTGTAGATTGAAAGCAATTCAGCAAAGTGGTTAGTTAGCTATGCTAACTTTTCCGCTTAGCGTGCTAACTTCATAGAGCAAGCAAAAGTCTCACTCATTCAGTATGCACATGTATAAAGTATATCCACGTATTTCCAGTCAAATAAATATACTACACAAACACTGCAATATATATATATTTGTTTATTTTATTTTTTATTTTTTGGTTGGGTGTACCACCCTAAGAATTTGCCTTGCCACCCACTAGCCACCATCAGATTTTTTTTCTGCTGGCGCCACTGCATTGGAGCTCGAAACGTTCTCGTCTCAGGCAAGTAAAAACGCACGACGACACATTTACCACGCTTTTATTTTGACTTTAATACACTGTATTGCATTTGTCTCCCTTGATCGACCTGTACGACATCATAGCAAAGACAAAGAGTCAA
Organism: Hirundichthys speculiger; assembly: GCA_018398805.1. Classification (NCBI taxonomy): domain Eukaryota; kingdom Metazoa; phylum Chordata; class Actinopteri; order Beloniformes; family Exocoetidae; genus Hirundichthys; species Hirundichthys speculiger. The sequence goes on along the minus strand of JAGFBZ010000303.1, from coordinate 15,233 downwards.
ATAATCCAAAGCAAAAAAAATCATGAAAAGTTACCAAAGATTAAGTCAAACCAAAAAAATATATATAGATTTCTATATCATCATGTTAATATTTGTCATTACACGTTATGTACTGCAGCAGTCACAGAAGATAAAGTGTATGTAGTGCATTAAGAATAATCCTCGTTACGTGGTGAGATTATCAGAACCCACCTGCTGTGAAACTAAAAACCTGCTACATGACCAAAGCAGTGAGTGTGAACGCAAGCACTCGGCATCTGAGGTAATATCACTTTTACAAAAGTTATACAAATATAGTTTAGTAATGTTTGATATAATGTATTATGTTAATATGTATTTTTTTCTAGCCTTGGGTCTTTCTTTTTAGACCTAATGTATCAAAAGACCTTTGACCTAAATCTACTGCTGGCAGTGGTTCTGATTAGTCTGGTTACTTTCTGAAAAAAAAAAAACAACATTTAAATGCTACAGGTGGTTAGAAATAAGCAGAAATGTTTAAATGTTTAGGGTCTGGAAGGGCGTTTACTAAAAAAAAGATGATGAACACTCTAGGCTGTCTCCAACTTTTAATTCTCTTTAAATTAAATATTCAAATCAGCAAGAACTTATAGGTAGAGATATTATGTCACTTACAGCCTTGTATCTGATATTGATTCCAATCATACGTGAGCTTTTCTGTCCATTCGGGGGATCGTTGCTCTGACCAGCTGTTGTGAGTGGTGTTCCACTGGGTTCTGTTTTGGGCCCTCGCCTTTTTTCATTAAACGTGTGGCGCCTGAGGTCTACTTTCAATAAGTATAACGTCTTGTTCTATGTTGACTATATACAAATGGACAAGCGCTTTAATTTAAAAAGTAAGGGTTCACTGCAGCCCCTGCTGGTCATTGACTGCATAAAAGATATTGATACCTGTCATTAAATTTTGGTGCAGCCTGATTGGGTCACTGGATCTAACCAATGGGATCAGACCAGATTATTGGAGAGGGTTGGCCTTCAGAACTTTAATATTCACTGTTTGGCATTTAAGCACATTGAAAATGTGAGAAAATCACTATTAGCCAATAAAAAAACAACAACAAAAACATCTACTGTCTAAAACCCATCAAGGAACCTTATATATAAGTGATTACTGGTGACGTCGACCTCTTTCATCAGTCAGTCCCAGAGGACTCCTGCCTCACAGCGACGGCTAACGACTTTTATAAAGCTTTCTTCTTTTCTACAAAGCTAAGACGTAAAAACTGACTGCTGGGGATAATATTCAGCGTGTGGGATCCGGTAGCCGCCACTTCCTCTTCCTGTTTACGATTTAATTAGGGAACAGCCCAGAGAGGAAGAAAATATCGTACTCAACTGTGGTAGTTAACTAATTAATTGGAGGCAATTTTAATGGGAAATGCCTAAAATAAAGCTGATTAACACAAATCCTCATCAACATCCGCCGGCGTTTGAGACACTAAGTGTTTTTGAGGAAGCTAAAAATGTGGTTATGGCACAAATAGAGGTTAAAATTTGTTTTTTTGTTAATTCTACTTGACACAATATTAAATTCACATGAACTTAAAATCTAAAGTAATTTATTAAGAAAAGCACACTTCCTTTCTTTCTCTCTCTTGTTCTTCCTCCTAAGAATTCAATCCCTTAATCTTTTTTAAGTAAAAGCCGCGGGGAGGCGAATGCTACTTTTGAGGGTTTCCTGTGGCGCCAGAGCTGACGGGATCAGCTAGCAGCTAGCTTTGAAAAGCCACTCCGTACCCGACTATTAGGACAGAAATTAAATTAGAGCATATTTAAGGACATAAAATAATATTTTTAGGTGACCTGTTGCTGATTTAGATCAAACCCTAAATCAGATAAAAGCCAGGATGATGTGGAAATGCAAATTAATTAATTTCCTACATCTGCTTTGACTTTTTTTCTCTGCAGACAATTTGATCTTTTCTTGTTTCTTGTCAACTTCATTTCATTTGGTAATAGATAGGGATGTCCGATAATATCGGTGGGCCGATATTATCGGCCCGATATTGGCATAAAAATGTAATATCAGTAAATATCGGTATTTTTTTGTTTTTGTTTTTTTGCACAGACAATGTGTTAATTCCACGACAGGAGATATGTGATGTTACCTAAAATTAGTTTTGAGGAAAAATAGCCCGCATATATCGGTATCGGTAGATATTGGTATCGGAAATTGAGAGTTGGACAATATCGGCATATCGGATATCGGCAAAAAAGCCAATATCGGACATCCCTAGTAATAGACATAAAGACTTGAAAAAACAGTTGGCACAGTAAAACTTTTATCACATCATTTGAATTTGTTCAAACAGCTTTAAGAGTCCAGTCACTGGTGACGAGCGATGACAGAACATCCTGTTGTTTTCTCTACTGGGAACCAGTAAAGGCAGCCCGCTCCAGAAAAATGCAGGGACGTACTTTGGAAAAATAAAATAAATGTTGCCTTCTGCATCACACATGTGCATCGGAGCGTTGCCACGGCCACCGACTCAGCAACAAGCCATTTTAGCGTTTGGACTCGGTCTGGATGGTGATTTAAGTCTTTGGTCCAGAACACATGGTGCCTTTTCTACTACAACACCGGATCATCGGACCACAATACACGTGCACTGTGATCAACCACAGATAACCATCGGTACCATCTCTGGACCAGGTAAAGGCTTCTTTTTCTGTGATGTTGCTGTATATTTTAGCATCTGAGGTGTAGTTTTATCAGTTAATGATGCTCCGTGATGCTGCGATGCTGAGCAACTCCTAAACCAACATTTTTTTGGAATGGGTGTAAATTTACAACTGAAATGAAGTTGATGAGAAAGAACAGAAAATAAAAAAAATTCAAAGAAAATGTAAGAACTGATGGTCTGTTTGTGCATCTTCCATATCGTCCCAGTATGTTCTGACATGGGTTTTTTTTTAAAGCTCCAGAAAGTACCTTTTATTGTGAAAAACCTAATTAGTTTTCTTGGTTAAGGTGAATAAAAACCCTCTGTTAACACACGTCTGGTGCACATTTGTTTAGTAGCTGAATACTATGCGATAAATAGATAAAAGCAAAGTTTATATATTTTATAGTCTTGTGCAATAACACCAAATTAAAATACAAATAATACAGGCAAGAAAATAAAGTGTATATTCCTCATTGTATGACAAAAATATTTTTGGATAACTGCTACATTCTCTACTTTGGCTAAAATGCTACAGCACCACAACCTCCACCTGTTTCAAGCATAAAGTGAGAATCTGAAAAAGATCAGGATCCCTGTTTCATCTATTGTCACATTTCTCTAGAACGACGACGGACGCAGCTTTAAATCAAAGCTCCGTCGTCGTGTTTGGAAAATCATCCTCACTGGCACGACAAACTCCGCCGCTCTGCAGCGTCTAAAAAGCTCCACGTCTCCGTAGAAATCCTCTGACCCAATAATCACTCTTTACCTTTGAGGCAAGAAAAAAGGAAGTGACGTTTTTTTGATTGCAGCTCGGTCAAAGCTGCGTGAGATTTGTTATCTCGTAAGTTTGTAAAGATAAGAGAATCATCGCGTTAAGCTCTGCATAGATCATCTCTGTGGCTTGTAAATGTGTGTAAGTATGTGTTTCTTCTTTCTTCTCGGCGGTCTCAGTTTCCTTGTGAGCCCTGCTGGACAGAGAGACAAACCATCAACAGGAAGTACAGAACACGGCTCGAACCCGTGAAGTCGCGCGTCACGCGTGTTCTTACAGAATTCGTCCGCTTGCGTTTCCAGCAGTCGGGGTTCAGCCTCTTCTGCTCGTCGGCGAGGGCTTTGGCCTGCAGGGTGAACGCGCGGCGCTCCTCGGTTCGCATTTTCTTCCACCGCTCCCCGAGGAGGACGCTGATGGCTCTGCGGCGCGCACACACACATTAGCGACACGTTAAACACGGATACGCGGCGCCGCCGCCTCACATCAGAGCCGCAGGGCGCACCCACCTGTTGTCCTTGCCCGGGTACATCTGGGTGTACTCCACTCTGTACTTCTTGGCAAACAGCATGAAGGCGTTCATTGGCCGCTTGCACTTACTGGGCTGAGCGCCGCCACCGCCGCCGCCGCCTCCCTGCGCTCTGACGGCCTGGTGTTTGGTTGGTTTCTGATGACCGGCGAGGCCTCGGCTCGAACTGTGAGCATCTGAGCGTCGTGAACAGATCAGTATCGAGCAAACTGCACGTTTTTTTTCCCCGTTTCTGAAGGTTTTAAGTGTCGTACCTTGTAACGTGTCTCTGTCTGGAGAAACGGCGCCCCCGCTGGACTGGGAGGCCCGTCGCCGTCGGGCCATACTGCTCAACACGTAAACCGCAGAGGAGTCCAGAGGAGTGAAATCATAGCTGAGCAAACAAAAAAAAAAAAAAAAAACAGGATTTTTACTGCTCAGACTGAAAAAGTGACAGCATGTAAAGATGCATTTACAATCAGGCAATCAGTGGTGCGCAAACTGTGGTACGCGTACCACCGGTGGTACGCGGGGAACGTCCGAACTCTCCACATTTTTTTATTTTTGTTAATAAATCGGAAACATATATACAAAATTTAGGTAACAATAAATTAGTGCTGGGCGGTATACCGGTTCATACCGAACACCGGTGTTTATTTTTCTTATGATATGAATTTTTCATATACCGTAATACCGGTGAGTATGTACTGTAGCGTACACAACGTTGGGAACGCCGCGCGGGGAACGTAAGTGCCGCAGAACATTGTTTGACAGGGGACTGTTTTGCAGTTGCACTGGAGGCGCAACACGCTACTAGTTTCTGGTTAAACGCTGATGGATGCTAATAGCTAAAGTCCTGAAGTGGAAGCTCCAGAACGGCAACATGAGACTGAGGAACTTCTTCCTGAACCAGGAGCCGTGGATTTAAAAAAGACGACGTTCAACAAACTACAATAATCTGCTAATGTTGCCGAGCTAAAGTTGTAGCCGCGGGAGGCAACACCATGTTTACATTGTGTAGTTGATATTGATATTTTACAAAATATGTTTTTTTAAGTTGTTTGCAAAATTTGAAAAATAAAATGGTTCTGTATTTTAACTGCAACTATCATCATTCTGATTCCTTCACTTAATTAGAATAACGAGTGCCACCTCTTTGTAAATAGTATCATTTTGTGAGGCCATGCAAACCTGTATTAATACTAGTGTAGATATGAATGTTTTTCTACAATATTCACTCCTCGTGACAGTAAAATAGGTCATTCTAAGCCAATTTACTGCAGCAATTCCTCTAAATAATTAGAAAATGTGGTTAACACCCAGTTGTGCCTTCAAAAAAAAAATACTGTGAAACCGATAAAATTTTGAAAAATACCGTGATATAAATTTTTGGTCATACCGCCCAGCACTACAATAAATAACTACAATAAGGAATAAACATCTCTCCTGTGTGTTTAACGCTAATTAAGAAGGCATATGTGGCTATATTTTAAAATTAGTCATCATGGTGGTACTCAGAGAGCTGAACAGTTTCTCAGGTGGTACGCAGTATTAAAAGTTTGAGAACCACTGCCTTAAAGGAAATGTATTATTAAAAGAAAAAAAAACTTTTTTGTGCAAAATATTAAATACTTTAACATAAAAGTGTCTATAAAATCAAAACTACTGATATAACCGTTGGTTTGTTTGTTAAACTGTGAAGCGGCTCTGCCCGTCATCCACATTATTCTGGGAGGATCAAACCCTGAAAATGGAAAATACATTTCATCTGCTCCAGTTCCAAGCTGGAAATGTTTTGGGTTTCAGTGTAATGTGGACGGACAAAACCAAAACCCTTTAGAAACGAAGATGTAGTTGCACAGATCCGCTTCATGATCCGGGTCACCGCGTATCCCTGAAGTGCAGGTCATGATACCATCAGCAGGAGATAACAGATAACAGACTCTGTGGTTCTTCATCAGCTGTTATCACGCAGCAGCCTCTAATTAGCGTGCAGGTCCTTCAAAGACCGTAAAGAACCGGCTCCAGAACTGAGTCAGGAACCTGGACTTCAGGCTGTGAACTGAGACTAACGCAGCACAAGCTTCCTTACTTGTTTCCGCTGGTTATTGTCCTGGCGGACCATCAGAACTGGACCGGTCTGATGGCATTGGCTGTAATGTGTACAGAGATCTTTACTGACGCGAAGCTGCGGCGCTAATGTGGACGCGGATCAGACTAATGTGGCCGGCCTGAATCCAAAAATATATCAGCGAGTGAGCTGCTCAGATTAGCAGGGTGCTGTGACATAACGGACCGGGCCAAAGCAGAATTATCCCACCTCTCCATCTTTAGCTCCAGCCAGCTCAACATCAGGCAGCATTTGCTGATCCTCTGAAGTAGGCGGCACAAAGCTGTAACACATATTCCAAAAGACACCCCCCCTGTGGAGGTGAGGGGTGGAGACCAGTCAGGCTGACTCCGCCTCCTAAAACTGGCTGCTCAGAACAGAGCTGCAGACATGTTGAGAAGGAAGTACTTTTCTCTGTACACTAAATTAGGAACTCACGGCATAATCGAAGGGTAAGAAAAGGTTATATCATGCTCCCTTTTAAGGCCACGCCCACATGCCCGTATGAATACCCACTCAGGCTTTTCGTGCTGTAATCAAACACTGGATGTTTCCCTGTTCATTAATAAAGCACCTTCTTAAAAACAGCCAACAAAAGCCTCAAATTTAAACAGTGGCTGCCGTTACATGATGTTTTTTAATTCGGAATTAATAATTCCGCATTAAATAATTCCGAATTAAACTATTTTCCTTCGGGTTTACATGGAAATAGTAATTCTGAATTGAGGTTTACATGGAAAAACACGTTTGTTCGGCTTTATCCAACTCCGCTTTAGGTCTGGGGGTTGGGAAGGGTTCTGATTGGATGGGGGGGGGGGGGAGACGTCTTTACATCTACCGGAAGAAAACAAACTTAGCTAACTCGGTTAGCAACAACATTCCACTTATTTTTGACCTGGGTGGCGTCTCTATCTGTGAAACCTCCTTCATTTAACCTGGCCGCTTTGAAAAGCTCACAATTTTTATGTTTCCTGCCATCTGTTCTTTTAATTATTTCCAGTTCCTCCAAGCTATTTATTAAATAAATCGTCTCTGCTCTTGACCACCGTTTACTGCGTGCCGCCATTTTAAAACTTTGTTTTGAAAACAAGCCCAGCGCGGAATATAAGCGTCATCGCGACAGACGGGCAAGAGAACTAGCATGCGCAGAAAGACGGGAATTAATTGTGTGTATACATGACCGCGGAATTATTTTATTCGGAATTAAAATAGGAATAAACCAGCCACTTACTTCGGAATTAAGTTCAATTCGGAATTGACATTTTAAGTGAATTAAGTGTTTACATGGTAACTTTTATTCGGCTTTAACTTTAATTCTGAATTAAAGAGGAATTAAACTTCCCATGTAAACGCACTGAGTGAATCAATATCGATTAAAACGGCAATAAATGTTAACTCACACGCTGTAGATGTCTCCATTACCTTTTAAATGTGTCAAACACCAGCGAATCATCGGTGTGTTTGGCATCTCTGTGTCCCGGAGGCAAGCACGTGTCTCCTACTTCCATTTCATAGCACGGTATCCCATAATTCACCACAGTCAAGCTCGGGTAGAACGACGACCAGCCTGGCGGAGACAGGAGACGGAGCGTGGGTGAGGATGTTGCTGCGACGCAGATCATACGGCGCTTCCTCCTCAGTTACCTTTGTTTTTCACGTAGAAGGGGTGATCCAGCTGGCACCGCGCCGTGATGGGGGTGTTCCCGAATGCGCCGGGGTCAAAGGTCAACTGCAGGACAGCCTGACCAGACAACACCATCTCTCCATGCTCCATCAGCTGCAGGCCTTCAGAGCCGTAACTCTGCACAAGAACAAGTTTATTATTAAATCATTACAAGGGATTCAATTAATTTTAGTGGATGCTTTAGTGGAACAACACTGAAACTTACGGAAGAGTATTAGGGCCACTTAAAAAAAAATAAAAAGAATTCTGTGAAAAAAGTCAGAATTCTGACTTTAATCTCAGAATTCTGTGAAAAAAGTCAGAATTCTGACTTTAATCTCAGAATTCTGAGAAAAAAGTCAGAATTTTGAAAAAAAAGTCAGAATTCTGACTTTAATCTCAGAATTCTGAGAAAAAAGTCAGAATTCTGAGATTAAAGTCAGAATTCTGACTTTAATCTCAGAATTCTGAGAAAAAAGTCAGAATTTTGAGAAAAAAGTCAGAATTCTGACTTTAATCTCAGAATTTTGAGAAAAAAGTCAGAATTCTGACTTTAATCTCAGAATTCTGACTTTAATCTCAGAATTCTGAGAAAAAAGTCAGAATTTTGAGAAAAAGTCAGAATTTTGACTTTAATCTCAGAATTCTGAGAAAAAAGTCAGAATTCTGAGAAAAAAGTCAGAATTCTGACTTTTTTCTCAGAATTCTTTTTATTTTTTTTAAGTGGCCCTAATACTCTTCCGTAGAAACTAACACATGCAGCTCTGGAGACGTGAAACTACAGCGCTCTTCTTCAGCGTACCTTCAGAGAGATGGTCAGCTCCTCATCCTCCTCGCCGGACTCCAAGTCCTCAGCATCCTGCCACTCCACGTTGGAGCCGCTGTGGAAACGCAGGTGAGTTCCTGGCAACGGAGCGAAGCAGCTTCATCACATTTCAGTCGCAGAAACATCACACATGATACAAAAGGAATAAAAAAAACAACACAACTATCTGCTGAAAATAAAATGGGAATGTTTCAACGAGTTAATGCGTTGTTTTCTCTGAGCTAGGAGGCATATCAGTATTGTTTCACGTGTAAAAAGTAGGGCTGGGCAAGTTAACGCGTTATTATCACGTTAACGCATTCATTTAATAACAATTATTTTATCGCGCGTTAACGCACTCATATGCTTTTGTTTTGAAAGGTCGGTTACTGGCCGGAACCGGAAGACAATTGGCAGGTAAACATGCGAAAAAACCTAGAACAGACATGAAAAACGATAAAAATCTGTATACTTAACAGTTCAGGTAGCAACTCAGGTAGCAATATTAACAATTCTGTCTGAAAAAGAAAATTCTGGACTGCAACAAAACTTTAGCGTCGTTCCTCCATGTTACATCAGATCTGCTCACTTACTGGTTACTGCAGTGCAGCTCCATCTAGTGGCACAGATGTGTAATGACAACAGAAAGTCCAGTCCTCCATTATAAAACTAATTCAGTCCTGTGGACCATTTTTTTCATTTCGTATTTTTGATCCAAGTCTAAAATTGAAATATTAAAAAAAAACCAGGCATTTTTTCCTTTTTTTTTCTTATAAAATTAAAAAACAAAAAACATATTTAGATGTCACTTTTTAATTTTTTTAAATTTTTGATTGACAATTGAAAATGGAAAGAATGATTGATACACGGATTGGTAAAGTTACTGAACTTTAACGTGGACATTTTCATTTTAAAGTTCTCCCAGACGGAGGATTTAACAGAAACAAGGTTATTTGTAACAACTGACAAGTTGAACTCCCCGTTAAAAGTTTCTGCTGTTACCTCAGAAATTACCTGTTTTAATGTTCTGATTGTGCTGAGACACAATCATTTTGTTGGATTTTGTTTGTAGACTTTTTTTTAAAATTTTTTTATAAAAACAGGATGACATTAATGCCCCGGCAGTGGCAATAAGCTTTATTTTATTTTACATTTTTTAAAGATGAGATTTACACTAAATATGTGTTACTGACAAGTGCTGATGTTAAAAGTGTTTGAACAACAACTGTTATAGCACTTTAGTTCATATGGCAGCAGAACATTTAAATAAAAGGGGATTTTACACTACTTTTGAATTCATTATTTGATTTTGCGTATACAATGCGATTAATCGCGATTAATCAGGGAAATAATGCGATTAATCGCGATTAAAAATTTTAATCGTTGCCCAGCCCTAGTAAGAAGTCTAAGAAACCAACGATAGTTGGGAATAACTTTTTATCTGATATTATCTGTGTGCTAACACAGTCAGTGAGCGTCTCTACAGCTGCTTCTTTATTTGTGTTTCTGTCAGAGCAGCTACTTGGGTTTTTACTGGTTCACTGGTTCACTTAATGACTGCTCACAGGTTTCCACGATACAAGTACAGAAAAGCTGCCAAACCAGATTATCTCACTATCTGTCACTTCTGCTCAGGTTTTATTTCTGAGGCTCAATATAACCACAAAGTCCAGTCATATAAAAACAGACCAGTTACACATAGCAATAATAAACTTCCATCACTGATCTGCCTCCACGTATGATTTCAGTGGCTCAAAGCTGATTTATGCTTCTTCTGAAGCAAGTGACGCTTCAAAAGCGCCTGAGCGTGCACGTCTGTACCTTTGAGAAAACAGTGCCAGGCGGTGGGAGGGCAGGAGTAACTCCAGCCCATGTCCTCGTCGTCAGACAGGGAGGACCGGGTTGATACTGCAGAGCCACATTCACTACTCGTCTGTAAAAACAGGAACAGCAATCACTGAGCGGCAAAATATTGTGAAGCGTCCGTAGGTATTGCTGTGCTACATAAATAAACTTGCCTTGATTGATACTTTATTGTAATTACAGATTGGATGCAATAAAATCAGATTAAATGCAGCAACAACATAGTAAAAAGACATAAAATGTTAGGCTTTACTCTGCTGCGTCTGCGCTCCCTGCCATGAGCTGTAGGGGGCGACACGATGGCGCTGGAGTGAGCAGGAGGAGGCCGGGCGTAAGAATGCAGGTGAGAGCTGGTGCTCGGGATGCTCACTGAGGAGGAGCTGGAAATAAGAGAGGAAACGACCCGTCACGGAGCTGATACAGAGACCGACGACGCCTGGAAAGAAGCGAGCTGCTCTGTGTTGCTGCAAAGATATCCCCGCTTACGCTCCGGATCAGTGATTCCCAAAGATGTGGGCCGCGGCCCCCTGGTGGGCCGTCCCGGTACTGCAGGTGGGCCGTCAGAGGTTATTAAAATTAATCAAATATGTTTTGAATCCTCGATCTTTTTTAGATATGTTTTTAATTGCTGTAAAATATTAACTACATGATTTAAAAACATTAAAAAGTAACAAAACAAACCAGTTCAGTGTTATTCTACTGTCATCTTAACTTAATATGACAAGTGTCACCTTATTTGTTGACCCCTTACTTTAATGTCAGATCATAGCTTCTAGTAGTGCTGAGCAATATGACGATACATATCGTGGGGACAATATAAAAGTGTATATCGTGCCATTTCTCTTCTATCGTTTCTATCGTTTCTATCGTTTCTAACCTAATTTTATTAATTATTACAGCAAATATGTAATTAAATAACCTGCAATGATAAATTTGATAGAATCATATCTACTTCTACAAAGTAGCCTTTTATGTTTGCACTTTTATTCATGGTTAATGCCTTAAACAGAGTTCTCTTCAACCCTGATGTTTACTTTAGACACTTTATATTGGTTTGCAAACTTTGCACTACAAGGTTACAGATTTCAGAAAGTTGAAAAATAATTTGTGTTTATTTTTTATAGCTGAACTTCAGTGCAAAAATGTGTTTTTCCTCTCAGAAACTGTTGTGCACTTTAAAAAAAAATGTGAAAGCTACTGTACCTCTGTACCTACCTGTTTTTGCTGCACTAAAATGTATGTTTGTGACAGTTCAGCTAAATGTCCTTTCAAAATAAAGTTGAAAAGTAAGCAATGAAATTTTTGTCAAACTTTTCAGAGAATAACTGAAAACATACTTTATTATGGTATATCGTGATATATATCGTTATCGTGATATAAAATAGTCCATATCGTGATATATAATTTTTTCATATCGCCCAGCACTAGCTTCTAGTCTTAAATGTTGAACACTAGGGATGTAACGATGCATCGTGAGTTGAGTGAATCGTTACATCCCTATTGATCACAGTTAAAGGTTCTGGTGGGGCGCAGAGATTTTTCACATTTCAAATTGGGCCTTGGTGTTCTGAAGTTTGGGAACGGCTGCTCCGGATCATTCGAGCTCAATGATCAGCTTCAGGACAAAACAACAAAAACGAAAACAATACAGCGACTTATATTCTGTTTCACTGTCTTCTCAGATATCATTTATCAATTCCCATCTTTAACGCTCATTAGGTCAGTAGACACGTCTTACATCAGTTAACACAGTTCATCTGCACTTCACACGGCTTTGCTTCCACCAACACACATGTGGAAACGCACATATATTTATTTATGGAACACGTGTAGCACGAATTTGTTTTCTACTGCGTTTGAGAGCAGAACTTAACTACCAATTCAAAAAATTTGAAATAACACAACCCAGTCGTTTTCTTTGGGGCCACCAAAGTCTTAAAATACACCATTGAGTGTGGCTGGTTCAGATTTGCAGGGTACTGTGGCATCACAAACCCAGATCAGAGTAGAATTACCCAGCTTCCCTATCTCTAACGCCACCCAGCATCTGCTGTATCACCATAACGCAGCTCTCAAAGGAGATCCACCCTGCTGAAGGAGGGGGTGGAGCCTAGATGAGCTGCTCCACCCCCTTAAAGAGACTTTTTATCAAGACTTCATGAAGTCGTTTCAACTGCAGTAAAAGGATAAGGCATGTCTTCTTTATGTTCAGATGGTTTGGACGATAGAAAAGTGTGTATCGTGCCATTTCTCTTCTATCGTTTCTATCGTTTCTAACCTAATTTTATCAATTATTACAGCAAATATGTCATTAAATAACCTGCAACGATAAATTTGATAGAATCATATCTACTTCTACAAAGTAGCCTTTTATGTTTGCACTTTTATTCATGGTTAATGCCTTAAACAGAGTTCTCTTCAACCCTGATGTTTACTTTAGACACTTTATATTGGTTTGCAAACTTTGCACTACAAGGTTACAGATTTCAGAAAGTTGAAAAATAATTTGTGTTTATTTTTTATAGCTGAACTTCAGTGCAAAAATGTGTTTTTCCTCTCAGAAACTGTTGTGCACTTTAAAAAAAATGTGAAAGCTACTGTACCTCTGTACCTACCTGTTTTTGCTGCACTAAAATGTATGTTTGTGACAGTTCAGCTAAATGTCCTTTCAAAATAAAGTTGAAAAGTAAGCAATGAAATTTTTGTCAAACTTTTCAGAGAATAACTGAAAACATACTTTATTGTGGTATATCGTGATATATATCGTTATCGTGATATAAAACAGTCCATATCGTGATATATGATTTTTTCCATATCGCCCAGCACTAGTTTGGAGAGAACACCCACCTGCTGAGACGAGGCTCCTGCAGCAGTGGGCTCTGAGGTCCAGTAGCGATGTGGGCCAGCTGGGTCAACCAGAGCGTCTCCGGCGGCTGTGTGCTGCGTCGCTCCTGGTGTGAAACGCCGACCTGCACCTGGTAGACAGGTGGCGCCGTTGGTTCTTGAACCTCTTGTAGATCTGGAAGGTCGTCTGGGAAAAGAGACGAAAAGCAAAACAGAACTGAATCCTGTTCTTCTTTTGGTAAAGCTGGTGGACGCCCAGGTATTATTCCAGGTGTTATAATAATATTATCTACCATATTCCATGTAGCTGTCGCTGGTGGGGAAACCAGGTGAGGAGGGAAAGTGTTCGTCACAGCGCAGTGGATCAGGTGATTCTTCTTCTTTCGCGTCTGTCATCACTTCTGAAGGAGACAGCAAAGTCGCAAGACGTGGCGAGCTTTATTAGAAGCTTTGCAAGGTGATTTAGATTCGCTTACTAGTGATCGTATCATTTTGAATATCTAAAGAGTTTGTCGCACTAAAATAACTGCTTCTTACAGAACAATTGTTCCAGTTTACACACCCACACTTCTGTGAAAGAGTAATAATCTGGTGTTTAACAGGTCTTAACCTCAGATAAACCACAGCAGGTTGGCCACAAATAGGTTACAAAGAAAAGAAACAATTAAAATAGGATAATGGTGAACTTTAGTCTTCCAGGAAGAAGCGTGGCAGGAAAAAAATAAAAATCTTTTATTGATCATCTGGAAACTAAAAGTTATATTTCAAAGTGAAAATAAAAGAATTTCCAAGCATGAAGAAAAAATGAAAAAAAAAAAGAAAAATGAAAAAAATACTTTATTAATCCCAGAAGGGAAATTCAACAACAGAACTGAAGGGACTAAACGACTGTGTGGTCTTAAGAAAAACACTTCATTAAAAAGGCTTTAATTTTCCAGAAGGCATTGAGCTCAGACTCTGGAACAATGAAAAATCCTCATGTGGTCTGATGAGTTAAGATTTAACAGTAACGAGTGCATCAGAGTAAAGAAAGACATGGATGAAGTGATGCACCCGTCACACCTTGTGGCTACCAGGTGAGCCTGAGGTGGCAGTATGATGATCTGGGACTGCTTCAGTTGATCACTTCTAGGTTCAACAACATTACGTTGCTCTAAAAATAAGATCAGCTGGCGACCTGAACAAACTGAATGACCATGATTTCCATTAATCATGTTCTTGTTTCCTGTTTTGAAGTTTGAGGCAACAGTTTCACTTACACACATGGATTACTCACCTGAGTCCAGACCTAAATCCCCCTGAGAACCTTTAGAGATTTTATACAGCATTGGTACAAAACTGGATCCCTCCATATACTTTCTATACCCAACTATTCAGTCTCCTCTCTTTTTTTTCAATAAAAACAGATGTTTTTGTGTTAAACATGGTGACACAAACATTTCTAAAACAGCTAAAAAGTATGTGGTGTTTGTTTTCAAAAATAATAAGCATAAACAGACCCTAGTGATGTTAATTTTATCATGACCTTAGAATAGATGTGTTCTGAATGGAGAGTCAGGTACGAAATGGAGGTGTGGAAGTCCATGAATACTGAGGAAATGGTGTTGGTTCATATTACAAAATCAAATCACTGCAGTACCCCTGAATGTTTTTGTGTCAGTAAGCTGGTTGAAGCTCTGAGGTTACCTGCGTGTTCAGCCTGAGGCTCCTCCTCCTGCATCTGGGTGTATTTGGGCTCAGTAGACGGCACAGCTGGGGTCACCACCTCCCACACCATGATGTCTGGAAACTGAAACATGCAGAGCTGATGCTTATTCTGTAGAGATAGCATGTTCAACATTCATCTAATTTAACCATTAAGTGTCCTTTAAAATATATGACTAAGAGGTAAGTCTTACTCATCACACAGAAACTCAGAGCTCAGATGGTTGAAATGACATTATTTCCCAGTTCCTCATAACATTATCAATTATCAAGTTGAGAG